>OZ001247.1:18187977-18635027 GCA_963924025.1 Ischnus inquisitorius
CACGCTGGAAAAGGAAGTGGGGAGAGGTGGGCAAGGATACGCACACAGCGGAATCTTTCAAGGAAAGCTCGTTGATGTAGCGCTCACCGCGGGAGGAGGAGAAAAGCCTAATACAAACGGCAAAAGCTGAAAAGACCGAAAAAAGCGTCGAGGAAGCTGAGTAAAACGAAGAAATGGAAGCAATGTTCAAAAGAATGTCATCAGAAGTCAAGGAGGGAATATTAGCTGAGATAAGAGAGATAGGGCTGCAAGAGAGAGAGAGAGAGAGTAAAAAAATTAAACAAGAGATAGGCAGCCTAAATGAAGCGGTAGAAAAAAGCAGGGTAGAGTCCGAGGATGGTAGACGAAAGAATCACTAAATTAGAAAAAGTAAAAAAGAGGGAGAAAGACAAGAAAAAAAAGATGGGGAAGGAAGAAAGCAGAAATAGATAGAAAGTTAGAAGAGAGAGCGAGAAAAGCTTTAGATGAGGTTACAAAAGCCGCAAAAAAGAGGGATAGTGGTAGAGTCAGGGGACAAGATTGAGAGTACAGTATGCAAAAGCGTTAGAGACGCAGTTGAAAGGAAGGATAGGAAAGGTAGAATGAACAACATGATAATTAAGGGGCTACGAATAGGGAACGAACGACAAGCAAAGAATTATATGGACAGTTTCCTAGAGAGGGTTGCTGGCTACGAAATACGAATAGAGCACATAAAAGAATTGAAAGGGAGAGGTAAAAGAATGTATTCAGCTAATTTCAGATATTTTAAAGATAAGAGATAAGAGAGCGATGAATAAGAAGAAAGAACTGAAAAGAGACGACGCATTCATTGACGACGACTTAACGAAGAAGGAAAGACAAATACAAGTAAAAGTGCTGGAAAAGATGAAGACAGAACGAGAAGCAGGAGAAAAAGCAAGAGTCGGATACATGAAGTTGTTCGTGAGAAACAAGGGATATATAGATGGAACGAAGGCTAGAGGAACTCGAAGAAAAGAAAAATTTTCGAGAGAAAGGGGAAAAATAAGATGGAAGAACGCCACGGAAAAATGGAGGCAGGGCAGGAAAGTGTTAGGACAAAGCGAGGATAATTCAAGGGTCGCCTCAACAGTGTGTGACAGAAAATTTAGGTTTTCTACCTCGACGTCAGAACCGCGACTTGACTCTTCGAAATTCTCTGCGAGAAATTAGAATAATTATAAGTCACGTGAATCTGCCAAACCTCTCGAGACGGTCGACTCAGATAGATAATAGCGAGAACGCCGGCTGCGACAGCGCCACGACGAAATAGATCGCCGATATCGACCAATAGGGTGAAGGGCCGAGGAAGGGGTAACGGAACGCGATCGAGGGAGTGAGAACGACACTTGCCTTCGTACCTCTGTAAAAGGCGGTCATGTCTGTCTGTCTGTCTTCCTAACGGGTTGTGGTCGCAACTCCACCGACACTCAGGGCTATTGGCCCATTGTATACCCGTGCCCTAGTTGTCCACGTTGTGCTTCTCAGACGCGGAGCTACAACGGATGGGCGTTTTTATCTCAGATCTTTTTCCCTAACTTCGCACGCTCTTCTGCGACTTGACACCTTACTCATAGGGATTACTGGTTGCACAGGAGCCTCGGCCAGTCCCCTGGTCCCCAACAAGCAATCCGTCGTAGGCCTGCCGGGCCGTCCGGGGGCCCCTTCCGGTCTCCGGGGGTGCCTCCCAGCGGGTCCCAGCGCCCCTGCTTGGGATTGCCCGATGTCTGCAGGGTATCTTTGCCAGGTCCCCGGCCCCCCACGCATCCCTAAATGTAGTCAGCTGAGGATGTGGTCAGGCTCCTTAGAGCCCCAGGTTGAAAAGGTAAGGCTTGTGCATTCTAGGATGTCGCCTGGTATGCCTAGAAGCATTGTTGTGTCGCACCGGAGCCTGAGCACGATAGCTTACACTCAGGCCAGTGATAGCTATTGCGGGGCGTCGAGTCTGATAGATTCGACGTCTCGGGCGATGGGTACGCTACGTCCCCTACGCCGGTAAGGGCGGTCATAGTATTAAAACATCGGGGAGTCTCTTTTTATTTCTCGACCTTGTATAATTTCTTGTGATTAAATTGTTTGTGTGATTTATTCATCATATTTGTCAATCAACTGGAATATTTTGGCAATTGTGGAATCCACCGTATTCTTGCGATTCTCCCTCGAGTCCTCCAACGGAACCCCGTGCGAACTACCGTGGCTAGGCAAAAGTAATTATAGAATAATCCCGCGTAAAAAAAAAGAATATGGGATTGATTCTCGGCGAGTATCTCGCCGAGTATCGCGCTATATCTCACCGAGTAATTCGCCGAGAATAGTGCACTGTGCTCAGGCTGATATTCTTTTGGCAGCCTCTGAGAAGCTTAGGGAACCATTCACAGCTTCGTACCGCGATTGTCGTGAAACCCATTGAGAAGCATGGGGCGCCGTTCCCAGCTACTTACAGCGATTGTTATGAAACCATGTGTAAATGAAAGAAGAAGAAAAAGTAAATTTTGGCAAATGGAAGGAAAAAAAGGAAAACGAAAAAATCTGCTTAAAACCAATTTTTTCCGATGGATATGAGTTCCTCGAGCAAAGTTAGGCGCTGTAATCCATTATTGGCGGTTGAATTTCGTTTAAGGTCTCAAAAATATTGTGTTGCACTGGAAAAATCTTTGATAGACAAATTAAAAAATATATGTGAGATTTGTCCAAGACTTTCCAATATTTTTGGAATTCACTCCAATTTTAACCGCCATTAACATACAGTAGCATTTAACTTTTTAATCGGGGGACTCATATCTGCTGATAGGCATTGAATGCAAGCATATTCCTTCGTTTCTCAAATTTCCCTTCTATTTGTCAAAATCTACTTTTTCTTATTCTTTCATTTACACATGCTTTTACGAGAAACACGGTAAGAATCTGTGAACGGTTCTCCAAGCTTCCCAGAGCCCCTCACGACAATCGCGGTAAGAAGCTGGGTTCGGTTCTCCAGGTTTCTAAGAGACTTTCACGAGAAACGCGGTAAGAAGCGGGTAACGGTTCTTCAAACTTCTCAGACGCTTTTGCAACTATCGCGGTTAGAAGCTGGGAACAGTCCTCCAAGCTTCTCAGACACTTTTACGGCAATCGCGGTAGGAAGCTGGGAACGGTTCCCCAAGCTTCCCAATGGGTTTCACAACAATCGCGGTAGGAATCTGGGAACGGTTCTCCGAGCTTCTCAGAGGCTGCCGAAAGAATATTGGCCTAAGCACAGTGCACTATTCTCGGCGAATTACTCGGCGATATACTCGGCGAGAATCAATCCCATATTTTTTTTCCCTTTTACGCGGGATTCGTTTGTTAGTTGGTTATATTAACTGGCACTCAACAATCATTCATTCGTCAAATAAAGTCCCGGCAGCCACTGACCCGGGCCACGCCGGGTTGAATACTGTAACGATGTAGCATCGCTACAGAGTCCTCGCGAATCTCGACTCGAGCCCGCTACACGCCACGTTAGCCAGGTAGCCTAAAGTACAATTGATTGTGACCGAAGTTCGCCCAAGGGCTAGTTCGGGTGGTACCTTCCCCAAATTAAGGGTAGACCCTACATAAACTATCTACTTTAAATGCAACGCCCTCACGAGAAGTACTGGTATCCACTTTTTCCTTTCGCGATGCCTGAAATACATCACCGCCACTACGATCCCGCTCTGCTGCCTCAATATTCGTGATATCGAGGCAGCAAAAATAATCATCGGAGAGTCGACACCGACCTCGCGGCAGAAGCATCTCCTCATCATGCGGGTTCCACCCAAAGTGGACCTTCCCGAATTATCGCTGTGGCCCAGGCACGCCAATCATTAAGAATCAGCCTAAAGTACAATAGTCCCCGCGAACCTGCCCCCCGCCCCTCCCCGTCACCACCACGCGAGCCACAACGTCGAAGACCGAGGATCTACGCACCTCGCCGGATGACAACGATGGCGAGAGAGCGAGAGAAAGGTAGAAGGAGATGCTCGGGCGACGGCGAGGGGAGACGCTCTCCCTTGCGCCTCGCCACCGCCGAGACACCGTCGCCTCGCTACCAGCCTCTGCCGCCGCCTCCGTCGCCCGCTCTCGTCGCTCACGAATATCGAGCGACGATCCAATAGCCCAGCTGCCGCCCTCTTACGCAACGACCCGTCGATCGCTCGAGTTATCGACGGACACCGAGTATCGAACGCTCTCGCTCGCCGAGACCCCCCATGGCGCTGCAGGACGAAGAAGAAGGCTGAGAGAGACAGCACGAACGACCGACAAGAGCTTCGATCGAGATCCCTCCCCGAGTGCACGTGTGCGTGAGATCGAGTGATTAATTACCGAAAATTGTCCGTGGAAAATTGTACGCGAGATCGTGGGTGTTAATTCACCGATTTGCGTGCTATTTTACAACAGTTTGCGTGTGTTTTCCCTCGACCCCGCCCCGACTATCGACGAGATTTATCCTAGAAGAGTGAAGGAATTTTTCCGAACGACTACCGCCATTACCCGGCAAGACCATAGGTAAAAAAAAAGTGTGAGCACGTGGTGAGTGGCGCATAGCCGTTAATTATTCGTTCTAAGTGAGATTCCCTCCCCCGTAAAAATCCCAATAAATTTCCCGAAAATTCCCCGTGACATTCAGAGTCCCGAAAGAGATTTGCACTGACCAGAGTTAATATTTTAGAGCCGAAATATTGAAATTGCAAGCCCCCTCCCTGACCCCTCTGTTCTCCCTGAGACTAGTCGTCCGCGCGTGTAAAGTGTTCAAGAAAATTCCGCGACACTCGTGGGATTGTTTATCGGTGTTACCCCGAGATTTGGTAACTGGCGCCCAAAAATAGAGTTTCGTGTTGATTAGAGTTTTAGTGTCGAAAACGTGTCTGACAAATCATCCCTCCCCCGTACGCCGCTCTCCGATAATAGTTAATTATTTTCTCCCGATTGTTAAATAGTATCAGTCTGCGTGGATGGTGTGAAGGGATTTTTGTGAGGAAGAAATAAACGTTTAGATTAAGATAGACTTTATTAAACTCTTTTGCCTTCGGCTTCGGCGAGACGACGAACGAGACTGCTCTCTCTCTCACGCGAGAGAACATTATCGAGAACCGAAGTTACCCGATCGATGCTCGGCACTACTCGGAGAGAGCAGGCCGACAACTGTTACTAGGTTACCACGAGATGTGACAAACTTAGTTTTATCACTACCGCCGTTTGTACATTTCGTGTTTACAGTTTTCATGTTTATCGTCTCTTTTAGTTTCTTGAGACGTTCGCGAGGTACAGCTTTCGTTAACATATCGGCGCGCTGTTCCTCGGATGAGATATACTCGACTCTTACTACTTTTTCTGTTAGCTTTTCTCGTATAAAATGATAGTGAATATCAATGTGTTTCGTTCTCTTATGAAAGACCGGATTTTTTGCTAATTTTATTGCACTTTGGTTATCTACGTGTAGAATTGTTTCGCTCTCGCAGGGACATCCGATGTCCGTCAATAATTTTCTTAGCCAAATCAATTCTCTAGTCGCGGTCAACGCTGCCACGTATTCCGCCTCGGTCGTGCTTAGCGTTACCATCTTTTGTCTTTTCGAGTTCCACGTTATCGCTCCGTTCGCGAAGCAGAAGATATACCCGGTTGTCGATCTTGTCGTTTCGAGATCGCCCGCGAAATCCGCGTCTGAGAACCCTATCAATTCAGATTCACTACCGCCGCTTCTATACTCGATTCCGTGGCTAACAGTGCCTTTCAAGTACGCAAAGATTCTTTTTACGGCGTTCCAATGCTCTGCCGTATGCTCGTTTGTGTGTCTGCTGACCATGTTTACTGCAAAAGCAATGTCAGGCCGAGTTATCGACGCTAGGAAGACCAGAGAGCCTATCGCCTCGCGATACAGTACTTTCGTTATTTTTCCGTCTTCCGTTGTACACGGCGACAATTTTACGTTCGGGTCAGCATGCACACACAACGGCTTCGCATCCATCAAGTGAAATTTTTCGATTATTTTTTCTGTATACGCCGTTTGATGAATTATCATCGCTTTCTCGTGACGATTTCGCTCTATTTGCACGCCTACAAATACACTCGAGTCGCCGGTTGTTATTTCGAACGTTTCACTTAGTTTCTCGAGTATGTAGCTTATTGTCTCTATTTTTCTTGATGCGATCAGTCCGTCGTCAACGAATAAGCCCAGATACACTGTATCACTCTCGAACTTTCCTACGAAGATGCACTGATCTGACTCGCATTCTACGAACTCGAATTCTTTCAGAAAGCTAGAGAACTTTTGGTTCCAACAACGCGGCGCTTGTTTGAGACCGTACAAGGATTTTTCGAGCTTGCACACACTGTTCTCCATTCCTCTTCCCGCGTCAAGCCCTTCCGGAATCTCCATGTAGACCTCTTCTTGAAGCTGCCCGTAGAGGAATGCAGTTTTCACGTCAAACTGCTTGAGCTCGAGATCCTTCTGCGTCGTGATTGCCAGAAATAGTCGTAATGCGTCGTAACGTATTACCGGTGCGAATGTTTCCGTGTAATCGACTCCCTCTCGTTGTAGGAAACCCCTCGCGCATAGTCTGGCCTGGAATCGATGAGATTTTCCGCTTTCGTCTGTTTTTACACGAAATACCCATTTCGAGTCGATCGTTTTCATGTTTGCGGTTCTCGGCACTATGATCCAAGTTTGATTTTTCTCATGTGCAGCGAGTTCCTCGTCCATAGCTTCTGCCCACTGCGCGGCTTCTTTGCTGTTCGACGCTTCCTCGAGATTATTCGGAACGACATATTCCGCATAATCGATCTCGTATCGACTCGGCCTTCGAATATTCGCGCGATCCTGTAGCTCTCGTGGCGCTTCGGCTTGATTTACTTGTTGCGGCGGGGGGACCTCGTTTGGCGCCTCTTCGAACGCCTCGTCCTCCTCCTCTTGCTGCTCTTCTTCGCGCTCTCGTTCGGCGTTCGCCTTGTAAGGGATGATCACCTCGTCGTCATCTTCTTCCTCGACTTCGTTTGTAACAACATTGCCGATCTTCTCGTTGAACACAACATCTCGCGTCGAGCTCATTTTCCCGGTCGCAGGGTCATAAACTCGATAGTTCGGCGAGTTCTGTTGATACCCGACGAAGATCACTTTTTTCGCACGAACATCGAACTTTTTCACGAACTGTTTTGGTACATTTGCGTACGCTGTCGAGCCGAAGATTCTCAGATGCTTCAGGCTCGAAGGCTTCCCGACCCATCTCTCGTATGGTGTCACTTTGCCCTTCGCCCTCACCGTTCTGTTGAGCACATACGCTGCGCAGCTCACCGCTTCCGCCCAGAACTTGACCGGCAAATTTTTCGCGTGTAGCATGGTGCGCGCACTCTCGACTAACGTTCTGTTTTCGCACTCCGATTTGCCGTTCTGTTGCGGCGTGTACGGTGCCGTTGTCTCGTGAGTTATTCCGCGCGACTCGAGAAAGTTTTTCACCTCACCGTTCACGTATTCTTTCCCGTTATCCGTGCGCACGATTTGTAACGGACAACCGAACTTGTTTGCGACGCTTTTTTCGAACACTTTTATTTTACTCAGCACTTCCGACTTATTTTTCAAGAAAAATACTGTGCGATATCCGCTCGCGTCATCGATAAACGTTAAGAAATATCGCGATCCGCCTATCGAATTTTCCGGCATCGGGCCGCACACGTCTGAGTGAAATTTCGGGCTCGGTCGTGACTTTTTCGCACTCTTGATCGAACGGCAGTCTGTGCGACTTTCCCATTTTACACGGTTCACAGAAAATTTTACTTTGCTCCGACACTTTCACTCCGGTCACCAGCCCGTTTTTGACAAGTTCGCGAATTGCACGCTCGCCCACGTGCCCGAGTCGCTCGTGCCACACATTTAAATTTGTCGCCGCGTAATTTGCCTCTTCGTCGCTGCCTGTCACAACTGTCTTGAACAGCATGCGACACACTCCGTTCGATTGTTTGAGCCCGTTCGCGATCACCTCGTCTTCGAACTTGACACGCACGACGCTCCCTCGAAAAATAATATCGCATTTCTTTTGCGTGCACACGCCGACTGAGAACAGATTCTTCTTAAGCTTTGGCACGAGCAGCACGTTTTCGATGATCGAGTCTTTCCACAGCCCGTCGACTAGTGTTTTGATAAGCACTGTCCCTTCGCCGATAATGTCACACGCTTCGTTGTCACCCAGCACAACCGTTCGACCACGCGGGCTCTCGCGATAACTCGACATCCACTCACGTCGATAAGTTATATGTCGTGACGCCCCACTGTCGATAAGCCAGACATCTCGAATGTCTGCCGCCATTATCTGTCGGATCTGCTTTCCCGTCGATTCCACTCTCGTGCCGCCGTCGCCGTCCACACTCGCTTCCGCTGTGAACGCGAACACGTGCTCCTTGCCGCTCGTGCTCCGACCGCCATCTTTTTCTTTAACCTTCGTCTTGCGGTCCCGTGCGAAATGGCCGGTCTCGTTGCACTTAAAACACTTTATGTCTTTTTTGTTCTTTTTTCTTTTTTCAGCACTCTTTGTTTTTTTAACTGACGCCATCAACGCATTTGTCACTTTGTCGTCGCCTTCCAGCCGAGCGTCTTCCTTGATCAGTCTTTCCTGTAGATTTTCCAGCGTTTGTCTCGCCGGATCCATACTATCCCACGCGATTTTCAACATCCTGTACTTCGGTGTTAAACTGCCGAGGATTTTTGCGACGATCGTCTCGCTCGCTTGCGGCTGGCCGACATCGTTTAGCTGACTCGCGAGATTCACTATGCGCGCCAGGTGCTGTATCGCCGAGTCCCCTTCGCTCATCTGGAGTGCGTGAAACCTTTGTAGCATCGCGAGCCTGTTCGTTTCCGATTTTTGCTCGTGAATGAGGCACAACTTGTCCCACATTTCCTTCGCACTCGAGCACGTGAGCACACACACTTGTTGAGCCTCTTCCATCGCCGAGAGCATGATGTATCTCGCGGTCGCATTGTCCTTGACATACTGCTTCCGCGCCGCCGCTGCCGCTTCACCGGCCGGCTCAGCTCTCGTTCCATCTACCACGTCGGACACGTCATTCATCAGAAATAACGCACTGACCTGAGTCTTCCAACTCTGGAAATTCGACCCATCGAAATTCTTGATCCCCTTCGCGGAGATGCCGAACGACATCGCAGATTCGATTCACTCGAACACGTGTACTGTATCGACCACACAACGCGAGATCACAATGGCCGACTCTCTCGACCACGTGCCGCTTTGCGAATTTTCGACTCGATTTCCGACCACGATTCCCGACCACGATTTCCTCTCTCAAAATTCCTTCACACGCATGAGACTGGGCCCGTAACCTGTTAAATATTATCAGTCTGCGTGGATGGTGTGAAGGGATTTTTGTGAGGAAGAAATAAACGTTTAGATTAAGATAGACTTTATTAAACTCTTTTGCCTTTCGGCTTCGGCGAGACGACGAATGAGACTGCTCTCTCGGTGCGCTCACGCGAGAGAACATTATCGAGAACCGAAGTTACCCGATCGATGCTCGGCACTACTCGGAGAGAGCAGGCCGACAACTGTTACTCGGTTACCACGAGATGTGACAAACTTAGTTTTATCACCGATATTATTTTTCGCGCCCGTTTCACGGCGAATATCCCGTCGCCTCGTGAAATCGCCGCCATATTTTTCCGTTATTAATTTTTCCCCGTCTTCCCCCGTTGCCGAGTATTGAGTCCGGATCGTTGTCTCACGGTCACTCAATTGCGCGAAATCTGTCGCCTCGAGTCCGGATCACTCTGCGATCACTCGTCCGCGAATTTTGTATAATTGAGTCCGGATCGTTGTTTCCCGATCACTCAAATTACGACGTATTATTTTGTTGGTATTTTTATTCGTGCGATTTTCTTCTCACTATCGTGAGAAAATCGGCCGTCGAACATTTCCATTCCTTTTCTTTTTTTAGCTTCTTCCCTCCCCGCGTCACCGATCAACGAGCGCGTTGATCGACGATTGTTATTAATTTTTATCCCCGCTTATTATTATTGTATTTTCCCCCGCGTCCCTGCGCAGCGAATGCGTTAGCAGGATAGTTAATCGTTTGTTTTTGAGTTGTATTTGCTATCGTTGTTTCGGACAACGCGAACGTTTCTTTCGAATATTATTATTACTTTCATTTTGTATCGAATCTCAAGGATTGTTCAGAATTATACTTTGTTAATTTTTCCGAAATTACCATTATTTTTGCCACCCGATTTTCCCGTTGTTCCCGTTGCCCCTTCGACTCGTCCTGACATAGGTGCCCGGGAATTTCATAGCCGTTGGAAATTGCCCGTCACAATACATTAAAATAAATTCGTCAAAAAAGTATTCTGTCTCATTTGGCGTCCAACGTGGGGCCACGTTGGAAATAAATTTGTTAAAATCTGTAAAAAAATGTGTCGAAGTGTTTAGAAATTTGTCAACGTGTCAAAGTAATTGTTGATGCGTCTAAAATCATTTTGGAAGTGCTAGAGAAAATCAGTGAAATTATTCGCGTCGCTACGAATTTTCTAACGGCCGAATACGGAGAGTTGTCGAGGCGAGCGTATTAGGCCGGAGAACAGAGGGACGTAGCGAGACCGAGTCTCTCGGTCGCTCTTCACCTACGTCGGACGTAAACATAAACAGATCGCGCGACGACATAAAGTACGCTACGCTAAGTCTCTCGTTCTCGAACCGCTCACCGTATTCAACACTGATGCACGAAATGATATTTCAATCATTTGAAAATTCCCTGCTTTAATCCACACTGCTTGCTTCGCAATATTTATTCTTGTATGTTATTTATCTGTGAAAAATTACTTTTTTCCCGACTGCGTCGAAATAACGCTATTCCTCGCGTGCGATAGGGTCGAAAGTTGCCGATTTTTGGCCGGCGACCAATGATGCTTGCAGAATGTCATTTCTCCCTGTGATTACGTCCCTAGGGACGTAATCAGAGGGAGAAATGAGATTCTCCGGTCGAAGCGCCACTTTTCGCGCTGACAAGTGGCGCTGTTGGCGCTGTTTGACGGAGAACCGTTAAACTTACGGATGCCGGCATACACACCATTGGCTAAAACGGTGAGACTGCCGGGAATCGTATGTGTACGGGAAAGACGGAAGAATGTCGGACAGCGGAGAGAACGATACGGACGAAGCGATCCCTGGGACGCCGCCGGAGCTAACGAAGGCAGCCGAAAATTTGCGAAACGATTTGCTGCCCGTCAAGTCACGTGAGCGTTACAACAGCGTCTACGACGCTTTCACACAGTGGAAGAAAGCGAAGAGGGTTAACCTCACTACTGAGAACGTCGTACTGGCGTACTTCGGTGAACTCGTGCGCAAATATAAGCCGCCGACGCTCTGGGCCACTTATTCAATGCTGCGGAGCACGGTTCACATCAACGAGAACATCAACCTGGAAAATTTCAAGCAAGTGGTAGCCTTCCTCAAGCGACAGTCCAGCGGCTATCAAGCGAAGAAGTCAAAAGTGTTCGCAGCGAGTGAGATAAAAAAGTTCCTCGACGAAGCTCCAGATCACCAGTACTTGATCACAAAGGTAAATCTAACCTCCAAAATATCCTATATACAAAAATAACCTATATACAAATCTATGTTAGGTACAATTATATTCTATATACAAATAATATTATTTACAAATGAATTTACAATTTTCAGGTGGTGCTCATATTTGGCATAAGTGGTGCGTGCCGCGGTGCAGAGCTAACCAACCTCACCGTCGCTGACGTTGTGAATCGTGGTGACGTTCCAATCATCAAGCTACGAGACACCAAGACCAAGACTACGAGAACATTCACCGTCGAAGGAGAATTTCAAAAGAAAGTGATGGCGTACCAGGCTCTTCGCCCGAAAAATGTAGCCTCGGACCGCTTCTTTGTCAACTATCGCAATGGGCGATGCACCGTCCAAGTGATCGGCAAGAATAAACTGGGTGGGATGCCAAGGGAAATTGCCGAGTACTTGAAGCTGCCCAATCCGGAGCTATACACGGGTCATTCGTTTCGACGTTCATCAGCCACGCTGTATGCCGACGAAGGTAAATAGAATTTAGAAGTTACGTAATATATGTTCCAAGTTGCAGGTTTGTAATTTCTTGTTTGTTGTTTCAGGTGCCGATATTACTGAAATCAAACGACTTGGGGGCTGGAAGTCGACTTCAGTGGCAGAAGGCTACATCGAAGAATCCGTAGGATATAAAAGGAAAACGGGCCAACAGATCTCAGCTGCCATCGCAAGTGCATCGACGTCGACCACGACGTTCGAGGAAGCACCAGCAAAACAGCGAAAACTGGATGAACGCGATAATAAAGAAAACGCTGTAGCTGTGATATCGCCGCTAACTTCGGAAGTGGTCGATCAAGATCTCGCTGAAACGCCTCTCGCGTTTAAAAAGGAAGGATTGACTGTGCAATTAAGTAACTGTAACAACGTCACTATAAACTTCGCGAACTAAATCACTATATCTCGTGTTATCTATTTGTAAGACAGATCGATATAATAAATGCTTTAAAATGTAAATAAATATCTGTATTGATTGGTTATATTTTTATTTTTTTTTGTAATTGATTTTTTATCTTTTAAATTTTGTGTTTCGTTCAGTGGGGGGGCTTCGCCCCTGGGCCCCACCGGGGCTCCGCCCCGGGCCCCGCGGGGGCTTCGCCCCTCGACCCCACCAGGGGCTCCGCCCCTGGACCCCGTTTGCGCTGTGGTACTCGCGGTGGGGCATGCTCGGAAATGACGTTATTTCGGACGCAGTCGGAAAAAAAGTATCGTACGTTACACGGGAGGAGGCCTGATTTTCACCTCGTGCTCGTGCTGCCCTCGCTTCGCTCGGGCAGCAAACCTCGCACTCGGTGAAAATCAGGCACTTTCCTCCCTAGTAACGTAATGTACTATTTTTTCGAAGAAGTAAAAAACCGTACGCCAAGCACAAAAATTGTACAAAAATGGGTAGTTCTAAGAAACTGCCATTGAAAGAAATGAAAATGGAAAGTTAAATCACAAGTTTCAACAAATATTTTTGAATAGCCAATGTTAATTTTAATCAATAAAAAATTGTATGATAACTGAAAAATACAAATAAAAAAATACTGTTGTACCGCCGGAGCCCGGGTGATCAGTCCGTGCTCGACGGGTGAGATATTATCTCCGAAGATTTTGGGATGTTACCAGTACGGGGTTAAAACCCCAGTGAGGACTACAACTCGTAGGCACACTAACAATTTATTGACGAAATAGAACGCAGAGTAATAAACGATTTCACTTTACAATTTGCCTCTTATGCACACAACTTTACAAAGTTACTTCACAAGTCAACTTTAAGACTTAATTCCGCACTCGGGATCCAGGTCCGACCCTCACCCGCCAGTGCCGCTTAATACGTTCCCTTGCCCGGAACACTCTATGTTACCTTTTGGATTCCAATACTGAATCCCTGGGACCAGACGCACAGTTTCTCGAGTCAAACCAGACTGTCGAATGCTCGCTCGCGTATCATTATATATCGAGTGAGAGTATCAGCATTATTTATTAGACAAAACATTATTTCTTAAAACTCCGCTTTTCATTATTTACTGTTTATTTTCCGTCGCTCCAGATTCCGTACGTCCACGGAATATGGAGGCTCCGCGCTACTTAATCTGCTGACGCGCTGCTCTACTTATCCGCGATCGAGAATCGCTCGATGCGTCGATTGCTCAATCGCCCGCGATGCGCTCGATTTCGGTAGTTATATTCGCGCTCGGCTCGCCCGCTGCTCGCATACCTCGGTTGTTGCGCAATGCATCTTGCGACAACAACCGGCGTACCCGGGGTAAAACAATACTTGGCACGTCCTTTCTTTTATGCATGAAGCATTTCATTTGTATTAGACGGACATGCCAAGTATTTTTTTAATTGTATGTGTCAGTTATTATACAATTTTTTAATGATTAACATTAACATTAGCTATGTTACGATCGCGCCGCAAGAGGATCCGTTTCCCGCGGATCCAAATTGCGCAGCGCGATTTAACACTCAACAACACGCGCGGCTAGAATATTTTCGCACCGGCGAGGGCCGCAGTGATAGAATTTCGCTACTGCCGCCGTCAGCGCGAAGCGGCGAAATAAAATATCTACAGATAGGAATAAGAAACAAATATCAATTAAGTTACCAAGAAGGCAGACCGACACACGTGACTCGGTAACGGATATCACGATGGCGTTCTCCGTCGCCGAGTCCGCTGACAATGAAAACGCGAAGATTGCAGAAATCCTCCCCGGCTTGCCACCCGCCGATTGCGAGATGAGCTTGGCGGATGAGCTCGCCGGGGAGATCAGTCCCGTTTTGACACGAGAAGCGAAAGCTTGTCACGGATAAACTCCTCGTAGAAGCACGTGCATAGTATTGTCAATCTATCAATAGAGATCCGCGGTCCATAGAAATTGTTCGAAAGTCAATAGGGCCGAAGGGAGCTTCGATCAGTATTTGTGCCGCGACGGTCAGTCTTCACGTGCTAGAATAAGTGTTAAACCTTGTGCCACGAACTATATAGAAACAGTCGTGTAGAGTTTAAGTGATCGCAGCCACCCGAAAGTGTAAATGGAGGTAGAGAGAGAGGGAGTGATGCGAGAAGCGAGAGGCCCGCGTAAAAAAAAGAATATGGGTTCGAGTCTCGCCGAGTAACTCGATGTATCTCGACGAGTATCGCGCCATATCTCGCCGAGTAATTCGCCGAGAATAGTGCACTGTGCTCAGGCCAATGTTCTTTTGGCAGCCTCTGAGAAGCTCGGAGAACCGTTCCCAGCTTCCTACCGCGATTGTTGTAAAACCCATTGGGAAGCTTGGGGAACCGTTCCCAGCTTCCTACCGCGATTGTCGTGAAACCCATTGGGAAGCTTGGGGAACCGTTCCCAGCTTCTTACCGCGATTGTCGTGAAACCCATTGGGAATCTTGGGGAACCGTTCCCAGCTTCCTACCGCGATTATTGTAAAACCCATTGGGAAACTCGGGGAACCATTCCCAGCTTCCTACCGCGATTGTCGTGAAACCCATCGAGAAGCTTGGAAAACCGTTCCAAACTTCCTACCGCGATTGCCGTGAAAGCGTCTGAGAAGCTTGGAGAACCGAACTCAGCGTCTTACCGCGATTGTCGTGAGGGCCTCTGGGAAGCTTGGAGAACCGTTCACAGATTCTTACCGTGATTGTCGTGAAAGCATGTGTAAATGAAAGAATTTAAAAAAGTAGATTTTGACAAATAGAATGGAAATTTGAAAAACGAAGAAATATGCCCGGATTCTATTTTTTTTTAGCAGATATGAGTCCCCCGATCAAAGTTGAATGCTACGGTATGTTATTGGCGGTTAAATTTGCAGTAAATGCCAAAAATATTGGAAAGTCTTGTACAAATCTCACATATATCTTTTAATTTGTCTATCCAAGATTTTTCCAGTGCACCACAATATTTTCGGGACCTCAAACGAAATTCAACCGCCAATAATGGATTACACCGCCTAACTTTGCTCGAGGAACTCATATCCATTGGAAAAAATTGGTTTTAAGCAGATTTCTTCGTTTTTCTTTTTTTCCTTCCATTTGTCAAAATTTACTTTTTCTTCTTCTTCCATTTACACATGGTTTCATAAAAATCGCAGTAAAAAGCTGGGTTTAGTTCTCCAAGCTTCTCAATGGGTGTCACGACAATGGTGGTGGGATACTGGAAACGCTTCCCCAAGCTTCTCAACGGGTTTCACGACAATCGCGGTAAGAAGTTGGGAACGGTTCCCCATGCTTCTGAATGGGTTTCACGACAATCGCAGTAAGTAGCTGGGAACGGCGCCCCATGCTTCTCAATAGGTTTCACGACAATCGCGGTACGAAGCTGGGAACGGTCCCCCAAGCTTCTCAATGGATTTCACGACAATCGCGGTAAGAAGCTGGGAACGGTTCCCCATGCTTCCGAATGGGTTTCACGACAATCGCGGTAGGAAGCTGGGAAGGCTTCCCCAAGCTTCTCAGAGGCTGCCAAAGGAATATTGGCCTGAGCACAGTGCACTATTCTCGGTGAATTACTCGGCGAGACACGGCGCTATAGTCGGCGATATACTCGGCGCGATATGCCGAGTTACTCGGCGAGAATCAATCCCATATTCTTTTTTTTTTACGAGGGGAGATGAAAGTGTCTGCGATCAGAATATCGTTGTAAGTAGAGTTTAAGGAATCGAAGAATCGAAGATTGGTATGGTTATTCTGCCATCTGAGAATTCTGCCATCCGTTTCTGTGATATTTTTGGCGGATCGAAAAAAATACTTCATTATTTTCTTCGATGCGCGGTGAAGAAGCGCAGCAAAAAACGGAAAAATGTTTCTGTCCGGAGAAATGAAGCCGAAAATGGTAGAATTCTTTCGTTACGAGAACCGAAGAAGGCGCCTGCGGAGTTGACTTAGCATGAAAGTCAATGAAAGAGCCTGTGTAATTCCCCACGTTAAGATAACCGAAAAAAGAGATCAACAATTTTTTTGACAAAGCGATAAAAAACTTTCTTCATACTATAACAAACCTGCTGAGGAATCTTAATTTCTACGCTATCAGCGTAGAAACGTCATGCATCGCTTCAAGAACACAATTACACCGATCTTCGACAAGAAGGTTCTCTAGATTTTGAGAACAGTGGAAAAAAAAACAAAATTGAAAAAAAATTGTTTTTCTAAATTTTTTAAATCCTTATTCATGACATTTTCCTTGACTTTGATTTTTTTTGTAAGGTTATTTCATGTGCCGGCAATCGCAAATCACAAAAAAAACATTGGTTAAAAAATGTTTTTCCAGGTTTTTTTATTTCACGTTCATTGACAATTACAACAATCGTTTAAAAAAAAAATTCGCCTGTTACGTCCTGCCCTGCCAAACACGTTATTCCACCTATTTGATTCGTTTATTTCCAATTTTTGCCAATATTCAACGAACTAAAATCATACACCGGACATTCCTTCTCGAATTACAGAAATGCACATCCGGTCGCGAAACGGCGTACGGCTCTCCCACGGAAGCCGTGCGACCAACCTCGCGCCTTGATTCATAAAATCACGCGATTCCCCATCAGCATTTTTATTGTGCTCAATCGAATTTATCTTCTCTCTCTGTTTTAATTCATATTGTCCTTTTCTCTTTTGATCGCGCGTGAATCGCGATCACAGCATTTTCGGCTGCCTCGCAACAGCCAGTTATTGCCTCAAATCAATCAGTCTTATTCCAACTTCCGAACGGTAAAGTCTTCCCTATTCGACTCTTTAGAATCATCCCCTTAAACCACTTATTATAACTATCGAACTTTGAACTATACTTCGCCAAATAAATCATTGTTATTTCAGGAACGGGGTTTAAATCTTAATCGAGGAACCGAACCCGTAATATTGTTCTCAACGTACAAGTCTAGTGGACTCGACCACTGAGACCCCGCGAACAAGTCCATACCTCTGAGTTGCCGTCGTTCAGGTTAAAAGCGAATGCTACCTCTGAACCGCCGCAAACAAGTTCACGCTACCTCTGAGTCGCGCGGTACAAGTCACGTGAGACCCATGGATAGACTCTGAGACGTAACGGAAAAATTGGTGTCAGAAGTGGGATATTGAGTTCCTCGAGTTCCCAAACATACGAGAAGTGTAGTGAAGTGAAGTGACCGAACAAGAAGAAGCCGCAAGCCAAGAAGACCATTCTCGATCATCCGAGGCCGAAGTTCGCAGTACCAGGAAATCGAAAAAAAAGAAAACGGAGATGTCAGCAATCCAACAAGTGCTCATCCTGCTGCTGGCTCCCCTCACGTAAGTAACCTCCAATTATTATCGATTTAATCACATCGTTCGAGGGATAGCTCAGCTATCCTTAAGACTCGCAACCCTTTGATTATTTTCAAGTAGAAAAGAAAAAAAATATATATATATTGTAACATATCACTCTTTCTCTACGGTTGAGGAATAAGTGATGTAAAATTTTTGAATTTCGACTCGCGGAATTCTTACTCGTGTGTTCGAGCTCTGGGCACAGAGTATGCTACGCGCTGCTAGTTTCTTTTTTTTTTAAGGAAAAGGAGGAAACTTCAGAATAGACTCACTACAGTGTCCGGAGACGGAGGTGATTTCATCACTAGTTTCCGGGTGAGTTGGATAGAGGATTCTGATTATTTCTGGTTGTACGAATATCCTATTGTAACTATTGTAATTCTGTTGTGATATCTAATGTTCTGTGTCTGCTGTGTCTCGCCGGCCCCTGCACGTTACGAGAACACAGATCTATGTTATGAGTGCTATCGAGATAGCACTCGCGAATATCCGTCGATTCGCCTCGACCAAGCAGAAACTTTTCTGAATTTACCAAATTTTTTTTTATCAAGATTCGTTGCTTTCTGGGACATACGGCAACGGAGCTGGCCTGGCTCAAGGATGCTAATAGCTGATTTTCGACTTATTTCTCGCCGGTGCGAGATATGCACCGGGACGAGATATACCGATGACTCGACTGTTCGCCACGACCCTATCTGCGGCAGAAATGCACGGGGATACGAGCGTGACGAATAATTCTCGTTGTTGAAAGTCAACCCGATACAACGAGTACTGCTTTAGAAAAGTTGTCCGTTTCTATTTGCTCGAGAATTCCGGGATCGAATACGATTTTATTTCGATGATACTGTTGCTTACGCGTTACGACGCAACGCTTCTACTTTATTTCTTTATCTAGTCCAAATTATTGTAATTTGACTAACCTACGATAAAACACTTTCGACGTTGGGCTACCGTTTACTAATGGAGCTGGGCTTGCTCAAGTACAAGAATTGAATCTGAAAACTATGTCCTGAGTTGGGCTATCCCAAGATATTAGAGTTCTCACAGACGATCCAGGGAGACTGGCTTTCTCGATGTTATAAACTAATTTCCTATTTCTAATATTGCGAGTTGGGCTATCCCGTAACTCTAGAATATATGAAGTTAATTTCAAGGAGAAGGCCTCTTTCTCAAGGAGCTTCAACAAATGCCAGAGATGTCTGGGGTTTGTATCCGCAAGGAGTGTAGGTAGGTGGTCGGATGATAAACTGATGATAATCGTAGCGTTCCTCTGGCTTTTATACCCTAGCGGGGTCCCGTTATTCGCGTCACTGATCGGATGATCGGTGACGTTGTTGCAACGGCGATTTTGCCTTAATTCGTAATTTGAATTCCTTTATAACCGATAAAATTGCTTGAATCGCACGTCGATTCGTGCTCGCCGTTACGGCAGGCGGGCTTGCCTGTCTCGCGGGAGAGTCTATGTCTCGCCGTCGCTCACTCGCGGACGCGCTCTATCATCTTTCGCTGTTTGAATCTTTATTCCAACGGCGAGAAGTTCTTAAGTCGCGCGGTGGTACGCGATCGCTCTCTCGCGAAGGAGGAGCCTACGCTTGTACAAGAGAGCCGGGTGCTCGCGTACCGCGCGTCGGGACTCGTGATCGCGGTCGATCTATATCGATGACGCGGGTGGTCATTGTCTCGTTACAATATATAAATAAACAAATGAATAAAAAATTAAGAGAATAAACAAAAGTAAAAATAAATATATTTTAAAGCAAAATCGTAAATTTCGAGCTTCAAACCCTTGAATCTCAAGCTTATACATTTCACAATTTTCCAAATTCGAAGTATTCAAATCTAAATTCTAACTCTTCATAAACTTTGACGATTCAAATTTTACGACTCTTCAATCACCTTTGTTGCCGTTTCTTTTCGATCACTCATTACTGTTAAATTATTACAAGAGTTGTACGTTATTAAGGATAATGCGGAGTTAGTGAAGCACTATCACCGCCACTCGCTCGATCGACAATCTCGCATTCGGAATATTAGTTACCGCTATCAGAAACGAAATGTCTCGTGGTCAAATAAATTCTCCCGACCCTTTCGACCACAACGGGTCGTCAAGAGGGAACTACGCGAATCGAAACGATCGATTACGACGATCACAGTCAACGCATGACATTCTTAACGCGTTTCCCGCGGATCGCTCCACCATTAACCAGCCCACAAATTTCTCTGCCTACAACCCAATATCTACCAGATCCAACGTTGCGGGGTACGAACAACAAGATCCAAACTCGCAACGACAAAGACCACCACCTATAAGCGTCCCATCCTCGCAAAACTCAGTACCTCACTTTATTCCTCACCTGAATCCACAACAGCATGAAAACTGGAGTTTCGGAACGCCCGGGCTCGCACATTCCACCATCTCGATCTTAGGGTAGATTTGAAAAACATCGCTCAAGGCACCCACGAATCAATAGGCGATTACGCCTCTCGCATTAAACGTATAGTAGAACAGTTAAATCGGAATTCTTTCGATCAACACGGTAACCACCGCGATCCGACCATAATTCGACATGAATTGACAAAAAATAAAGGTGACGCACTGCAACGATTCGTGAAAGGGCTCAAGGAGCACCTCAGCGACACGGTTTGGTATAAAGAACCGTCCTCGATCGAAGAGGCGATGGCCTACGCGCACGAAGCCGAAGAGATGTACAAAGATCGCGAAAAGGTGCGAAAAAACCGAATAAAATACGATCAAAAGAAATCGAAACGCGAGCCAAACTCGGAGAAATCTGAACAGGCTAGGGAGACCCGCGTAAACTCGAACACAATCCGGTCCACCCGAGATAAAAAGCGAGACGGTTCGCACTCTCGGCATCGTTCGCGCTCGCATTCCTCAGCAAGAGTGCACTACGCGGACTCTCGCGAAAATGAGGGACCGTTTTGTACTTACTGTTCGAAGTACGGCCATCTCAGAGAGTATTGCTGGGAGCTCCTAAATCGGAGATATTACGAGGAACGAGAGCGCGAGCGAAGGAGAGACTCCGACGCGCCCCGTTCAAGAAATCACAGTCGAGATTCGATTCGCAGTAGTAGAAACGACGGTAACTTCGACGATCGCAGGAAAAGACCGAATCGCGGCTATTCCCGCGAAAATTATTACAATCGCCGCGATAGAGGTTCATCTCACTCCTACGAAAGAAACTCGTTACACTCTCACGGAAGACACGACGACTATCGCGAAAAAACCTCTTCTCGACCCCGAGAAAAAGAAAACGAATCGAAATCGCGCTCGCACGAAACAGATTCGGACCGGAAAAGTAATAAATCGAAACGCGAAAACCGAAACTCTTCTCGCGATAAACGTAGTCACCGTTCCGATCGTCACCACAGCGACTCCGAACCAGACGGTGAAAAGCACCGTTCTTCTCGACCACGACATCGCGATAATTCAAAAAAAAACAATAAGAAAATGGAGAAGAAAATACGTTTTTCATCCTCTGACTCGAGCGAAGCTGAGAACCGTCAGAAAACTAAGAAGAACACCGGCAAGAGTAGACCGCGCAGCACGAAAGCACGAATTCGCGCGATTCACGTTCCCCCGGAAAATCACGAGACCATTCCAATGCATCGGACTCCTCGCAAAACGTACAGAAATCACACAATAAATCCACGGAGTCTTTAAACTCCGAGGGTGCTCGACGCAGCGCGGCGTCGAGCAACGATCGTCAAGCGCAGAGAGAGCAAAGGTCCGTCAGGCTAATATACCGGGGCTCCCTTATAGACCAGACAGCGTCGTCAGAATCAGATCAGCAGGATTAAAGGGAGGAGAAGGCCGTTTCTACGTAGATAACGGTTCAGATATCTCAGTAATCGAACGAGGTTTCCTGTTTCCTGGTACTGAATACGATCATAACAAAACATACAACATTACCGGGGTAACCGAGGGAAAGGAACGCTCTCTGGGGGCGGTGGAATTAAACGTGAATGGTCTGCTCGGAGAATTTCAAGTAGTAGCAAATCATTTTCGAATAGTCGAGGATGGAATCCTCGGACGAGATTTCTTTCGGAAACACAAAGTCGATATCAGTTACGCGAACGGCTGGATATGCGTCCCAAAACCCTATCAGATTATCCCATTCGTCGAGACAGAAATAATAACTGTACCCGCGAGAACGCGACAGGTAATGAAAATAAATATCACGAACAATTTATCAGAGGGATTTACTGCCCCGATTTATTTCGACGAGGGCATTTTCTGCGGTAACGCAGTGGTATCGAATCGCGACGGCGTCGCATTTCTTTATGTAACAAACACAAAAGATCAAGAAGTAGGACTAATTGTACCGCGAATAGAACTAATGCCATTCGATGAATACACACACGAAGAGGCTGAAGCGTTCGGAGCAAGTAACTACGAAGTGGCACACGTCGCGCGCTCCAAAGCGAGCGAAATAAATGATAGAACCAGGGAGATACTCCCGTTGTTGCGACTCGAACACCTCGCACCACACGAACACGAGCACGTAATCTCCTTGATCAATGAGTTTCCGGAGATATTTCAATTACCCGATGATTACCCGTTTGAGAAAACAAACGTCGTTAAACACAGAATATATACGACAGACGAGCTGCCGATAAATACCAAACAATACCGTTTCCCCCAAAATATGAAGGACGAAATCAACGCACAAGTGAAAGATCTTCTCGATAAGGAAGTCATTCAACCATCAACTTCGCCGTTTAATTCGCCGATTTGGATCGTACCAAAAAAGTGCGATTCCAAGGGTAGGAAACGATGGCGGATGGTCGTAGATTTTCGCAAACTGAACGAAAAAATGATCGCCGACGCGTACCCGTTACCAAATATAACGGATATTTTGGACCAACTGGGCAAAGCTCGTTATTTTTCGATTTTCGATCTCGCGTCAGGTTTTCATCAGATCCCAATGGAGCCCAATGACCGAGAAAAAACAGCCTTTTCCACTCCACACGGCCATTATGAGTTTAATCGTATGCCGTTTGGGTTAAAAAATGCCCCGGCTACATTCCAAAGACTCATGGACCAGGTGCTCACCGGACTTCAAGGCATTAAGATGTTCGTCTATCTCGACGACATCGTAATATACGCTGATTCGCTCGAAGAACACGCGAAAAAATTTAGACGCTTAGCGAAACGCATGTCGAAAGCGCGTCTGTCGCTCCAACCGAACAAATGCGAATTCCTTCGACCGGAAGTGGTGTATCTCGGTCACATAATTAGTCGAGACGGGGTACGCCCGAACCCGCAGAAATTAAAAGCGGTAAAGGAATTCCCTGCCCCGAAAAATGTCAAAACCATCAGACAATTTCTCGGACTCGTCGGCTATTACCGACGATTCATAGAGAATTTCGCATCGATCGCGAAACCTCTGACAAAACTGCAGAAGAAGAACATGCCTTTTGAATGGAGGGACGAACAGCAGCATTACGTTACAAATTATGCGAAGAACCGATCCTGCAATACCCTGATTACACGAAACCATTCATTATCACGACCGATGCCTCGGACGTCGCACTCGGCGCTGTGCTTAGCCAAGGCGAGTTGGGTAGCGATCTGCCTGTCGCTTACCTCTCGAGGACGCTCCAAGACGCCGAAACGCGCTATAACGCAACGAAGAAAGAACTACTCGCGATTATTTACGCATTGGAACAGTTCCGATCATATATATACGGTCGGAAATTTACGCTCGTCACGGATAATAAGCCGCTCACGTGGATTAAGAAGTTGAAGGATCCTACATCGCAGCTACGACGATGGGCGGAGATTTTGGATGGTTGCGACTATGAAATCGTGCACAAACCAGGCAGGATGAACACGAATGCCGACGCGCTGTCGCGAAACCCACCAGAGCGGGTATCAACAACGTTGGTAGCCTCTGTGCAAATGTCTCTGTGCAATGGTCGCAAAAAGGAGACGAACTCGCGACGAAAACGACGTTTCTCCTCGAAAAAGGAAGTATCGCAAAATATCGCCCAGCAGCGACTCGGACAGCGATGCTCCATCCTCATCCACCGACGATGAAGGCGTCAAAAATAAAAGGAAACAGAAGAAATTCTTCCGCAAAAGGAAGCCACCATCAACATTGCATCACGCCGAAGGCACGAAACGCAAGTACGAGTCCTCAGATTCTTCGGACCAATCGGTCGATCAAAAGGAAAAGCAAAAGAAAATTTCACGGAACGATGACGCGGAATATTGGTGGGACAGTGAAACATCATTTGTAGACGAGAATAACTCGGCTGTTCTTACCGATTCTCAGGAGGGAGAACGGAAGTCGAAAAATTCGCAGTCTCCGACGGAATACTCCCAAGGGGATCTCGAACTCACCGAAGAAACGATGCGTCACTTCGAGACATCGGAAGAGCAGGATAATCGCGTCAGCGGCCCCTCAGGATCGATGTACGAACCATCCAGGAGTCGCGCAACGTCCGATTCACAATCTGAACCAGAATCGGGCCCCGGGGCGAGCGAACAGCCGTTACCACCAAGCGACCCGGAAACCTCTGCTACCGAAAATGTATCACGGGATACAACGATCAGACCGTCGCCGGAGCCACCAACAATGGGAATAACTAACGAGGAAAACGCCGAAGATCCGGTAAAAATAACCAATCAACACATCGCCCAAGAAAAGGCATGTATTGCGTACTGGCTCTCGTCAGATAAAGTAATAATATCACAAGCAACTAGAATGCTTATTGAAAAACAAAGGTTCGACTGGGAGGAAATTATCGGCGAAGAGATAACACCAGGGGAGGTACTTGTACGGAAAAAGGGGGGACTATTTTCCTTCGGCCTTGTCTATGGTACAACCTTCTCCAGGCCTCTCGACCCCGACGACATGACCCCGTGCTTAGAAACGCTAAAAGAACTAATGAAGAAACACGACATCAAGACTCTTCGCGTCGCACTCGATAACGAATCGTTCGACAACATAGGACGTTGGTGGCTAAAGGAAAGCTTCACGAACATATTTCGCGGCTCGGGTATGGAAATCATCATATGCAATAAATTTATAATCGTGCCCCACCCAGACGATAGAAGGGAGGTAATAGAAGAACATCATTGCTCCACTATCGGGGGTCACAAGGGCATGAAGAAGACGTGGCAACTAACAGGCCAAAGATATTACTGGAGAACGTTAAAAAAAGATGTCGAAAATTTCGTTAGGCACTGCTTAGACTGCCAACGACGAAAACTAGTGCGTGTAAAACATCGCGAACCAATGGTGATAACAGATACGCCAACAGACGCCTTCGAGAAAATATCAATCGACATCTACGGGCCGCTGCCTGTCACCTCGTCCGGTAATAAGAACATATTGACGATCCAAGATAACCTCATGAAATATTCGGTAGCCGTTCCCATGGGCAATACAACGGCAAAAGACGTTGCCACGGCCCCCGCGATGAAATTCATTTGCGTCTATGGGACCCCAAAGATCATAGTCTCGGACAGAGGGACAAATTTCGTCAGCGAAATCTTCCAGGAATTTTCGAAATTATTTCAAATTAAGCATTACACCACAACCGCGTACCATCCACAGTCCAACGGCTCTCTCGAACGAAGCCACCACGTGCTTACGGAACATTTGAAACAACATATTGGCGAGCGCGGTAATTGGGATTATTGGGTCCCTTCCGCGATGTTCGCTTACAATACGAGCACTCACGAGGGTACAAAGTTCACCCCGTTCGAATTAATCTTCGGTAAAATCGCGAGAATCCCGTCGCAATTCGACTACGAACCAAAAGGATTATCAACACATCGAAATCACCACGAATATTTCCTCGAGCTAGCTTCAAAAATGAAACTAGACAGACGAACGGCACGCGAGAACCTGATAAAGGCCAAACAACGCTCGAAAAAGTATTACGATCGGAAAGTCAAGAAGCATACTCATCAAAATGGAGATTATGTGTGGCTTATAAAGCCGGTAAAATCGGGAAAATTCGACGTCGAGTATATTGGCCCGTATCGCATTACGGAAATCTTGCCAAACAACAATGTCGAACTATTAATACGACAAAGGGAAGAAGACGGGCAAGACAAGAAAACCATAGTCCATGTTGACAAGCTAAAAAAATTCTATGGCTCATACGAACAATCGCTCGCGCGCCTGGACAGCTGAGAGACTACTACGAGTAGTATCAAATCGCCGGCCATCATGCTTCGGGACCATACGGCTCATGCTGCCAGTCGGGGCATTTAAATTTATCAGACATAATGCCGCCGCACTACGCATAGATAAACTTCGTCCAGCCTCAATGTCGGGCGTCGACCACGCAAGGCGACTGCGAAAAAAAAAAATATATATATTGAACCGGTTTTGTAATTATTCGTGTTCCCTGGACGAGGTGAACGACGAGGCCGGAAACACCGGCCGGAACGGTGGACGAGGTGGGTGAGTTCGAGCTCTGGACGGTCGAATTTAATTAATTTTGTCAAGTTTTGTGTGGATAGGAAAAACCCTCAGAGATGCGTCGTTAACATGGTCCGAAGACCCGGACTCTACTCATCCTCGGCTTTCGAAAATAGGAGAGGAAAGAGAATTTTGTCCGATAGGGATCCTTCCATTGTTGCTGATGGTTATGATCTGACTCCTAACTCCGCGAATTACCCGCCTATTCGCCAAGGCTAAACAGAATAAAAGATTCTGACAAAGTATTTTTTCTTTTTTATAATAATTTTGCACGATTCACTGCCGTCCGTGACGTAGGCAGTGGAGCTGTCCTTGCTCAAGGATGCTAATCGAAATTTTAGATATTTTTTTACACGTCTCGTCGCTCAGCGGCAGCCATGCACAAGCAGCGACGAGCTCGACTACGAACTTGATTTGATAAACTGAATTCCGCGCAGTTGTCAAAATCCTCTCACCTGTCACTCGTTTTACTTAATCGTTTAACGCGTTCGGTACTCCGAATACTCGACGCGGGGCTGGGCTGTCCCAAGTACAAATTCCTGAAGCACGTATCCTAATTTATTTAATCAATGAATTTCGGTGTGATCGACAAGAATAGGAAGATTGAGCTAATCTCAAGCTAAAAGATTTTGATCTCTATTATTTTTCGGCGAGTTGGGCTATCCCGGTTGAATGAAAAATAATTTCGCGAAATCGTAATGCAGGGAGAAGTTGACTCTTTCTCAAGGAGTTTGATCGATATGCCAGAGTTAGCTGGGGTTCGTCAAACAAGGAGTGTAGGTGGGATGGTTGGAAATTTTTAACTGATCATGAGCCGAGTGCTCCGCGCGCTTAAATAGTGGCTGAGAATCCCAGTATCCGCGTCACGAATCGTACGATTTGTGACGTAAGTGCAACGGAAAAAGATTCTTATGTTTCGAAGCACGGCGCGTTGCAACCGTGCTTTTGCCTTAATTTTAAATCGAATTTTCGCTCCCACGGATGCTTGTTCTAATCGTAGCCAGTCGCGGTCCGGCTTTGGTCACGGGGGCGTGGCTTATCGCGGCTACGGCTTGCGCTGGGTTCGCGAGATCGCTTGATTGCGGCGGTCGATAACGTCGATTCCGAGTATTGATTTTCCTATGGATAACCTACTAGGGTAGGGTCCTGTTTCGTTATAATATATATATATATCTCTCTATATATATAAAAAGATTACGCCGCTGTCGCCGCCACCGCCGCCGCCGCCGCCGCCGCCGTGTACAAGAATCGAGGCCCCTCCCCTCCCCTCCCCTCCCCTCCCCTTCCCCCTCCCCCTATCCGCCCCTCCACCGATCCGCCCCTCCCTCCCCTCCCCTCTCCATTGGAGGGGCCCAAGCGAAAATATTTTAAGTCCCTAAGGGAGCCTCGGCCCGAAATATTCTAAGTCCCTAAGGGGGCCTCGGGCCGAAATATTCTAAGTCCCTATTATATATTATTTATCATATATTAAAGACTTAAAATATTTTCTCAGAGGGAGGGGGAGGGGGGGGGGGGAGGGATAAGCAGAAATGTTCTAATATCTCAATGTTTGTACACGGCGGTGGTGGTGAGATATCTATATCACCTATAAATATATATATTCGAAAAAATATTCTAAAGGGGCTTAGGCTTTAGGGACTTAGAATATCTCTGGCCAAGGCCCCTCTAAAGACTTAGAATATTTTCCCGGCGGTTGGGAGGGGGGGGGGGGGGGGGGGGGGGGCAAGCAGGAATGTTCTAATTTCTCAATTTTTGTACACGGCGGCGGTGGTGAGATATCTATATCACATAGAGAGATATTTCAGTCGATTTCAACCCATAGTCGCAAGCGCGCGTAGCGCGCGAGCCCGCAGGTCCGCTAGTATATATTGTAACGATTTTTCTAAGTGAAAAACGTCACAATTTTCCCCAACTCTCGGCCCGAGTCCACCGCTCACCACGGCCGAACACAACGCGTAGAATAAGTGCGAATTAGCTATAGCGCGATCCCCCCCCGTCCTCCCCGCCGCGCGAGACCCAGCAACACGACAACGCCCGACGAGCCAGCACGAGTGAGAGAGCGCGCGGCAAAGCCGAGGGAGATAGAAGAGCCCGGCGAGGGGACGCGAAGTCCCTGGCCCACGATTGTCTTGCCTCGCTCAGGTGACTCGTCCCCACCGCCCGCCTCAGCCGTCTCGCCTCGCACTGCCCAACTATATCGATCGGCGATCTACGAGCCTCCCGTCGCCATCTAACGCCACACCCGCCGGTGAGCCCAATTATCGACCAAAGTTGCGTTGCAAACTCTCTCACTCGCCACCAAGACCCCCCCGCGGCGCAAGGATCAAGAAGAAAGCGGAAACCGGTGAAAATGACTCACTCTTGGCCCGAGCTATCCCGTGTGCACGTGTGCGAGCATTATCTTTTAAGTGTTTCTGCGAATAAAATATCCCTGTAAGTCGAGTCGCGAAAGATCGATCGCATGGTGTTGTGCGTGAGAATTGTAAGAGTGAATAGAGTGTTTTCCCCTCCGTCCCGGCCCCGTTCTCGAGGATTTTGCAACGTTTTGGCGCAAACGACCGTGAGGAAATTGTCACGGCATCGACACTCGCCCGTACAGGTAGCGAGCACGTGGTGAGTGGTGTTAGTCCAATAATAATATCCAGTGAGATTCCCGAGCCTCTCCCCCGCATTGAAAATAG
The DNA here is from genome assembly GCA_963924025.1 of Ischnus inquisitorius. Taxonomy (NCBI): domain Eukaryota; kingdom Metazoa; phylum Arthropoda; class Insecta; order Hymenoptera; family Ichneumonidae; genus Ischnus; species Ischnus inquisitorius. The sequence continues at coordinate 18,216,959 of OZ001247.1, forward strand.
CCCTCTCCCCGACTATTGTTGCCTTGCAAAAATTATTGTTAATAACCGCGATTAATTTGTGAGCCGAAAGCATCGGGATTTTCACCCTCCCCTGAGCCCTCTCCTCTCTCCCGCGACTAGCCGGCCCACCGTAGTAGAGACGCGTGTCACAATTCGAGTTTGGTTTCTTTTCGGTTTTCTTTTATTTTATTTTCACGCAACGGTGTTACGCCGACTCGTAACTGGCGCCCAACTATTATCTCATCTTGGTGTATTTTTATTTGACAGTTTTTAGTGTGATAACCGCCCAGTCGCTCCCCCCCTTTGCCTCGTGAATTATTCGCTCCCTTTCCCCTTCGACATTTCGGTCGCCCGTGAGTCCCGTTTTCCCCGAATCGCCGCCATTTCCGCCCACGTTACCCCGCGTCCCCGATACCGTTTTCCTCCCTTTATTTTATAATTTTTCCGTGCCACCGAGAGCCGGATATTGTTGAGATTTTGATTATTATTATTTTTGCGTTTCTTTTCTTCTTTATTATTATTTTCGCGTTGTTCATTTTCCTGATTATTATTTAGTTACTGCGCTTTAGTTATTTTCCATTCTTGATTTTTCCGCTTTATTTTTTCCCAGTTATTATTTTTATTTTATATCGAGTCTCCCCGTTCACAACTATTTTTGTATTATTTTATTTTCTCCATTTCCTCCCCACATTTATTTTCTTTGATTATATTGAGCCATCCCACATTTTCTCGTCTTTGTCATTAAATTCTCTATTACCGTATTTTGCACGATTTTGTTCGACCCTTCCCTCCCCGGCGGTTATCGGTAATTCAAAAGTAGCCGCATCACAAAATGGCGCCCAACGTGGGGCCCCGATAACTCAGGAGGAAAATAAAAATTATTTTGTTTTGCGAACCGTTTCCTCCTGAGGGTGTAAGAGCTCATCGCGGTTGCCACCCCCTCCCTTCCCCGCTCTCCCTCCTGAGAAGTTGTCCGACGATTAAGTCGTCCAGGTTAAAAAAAAAAAAAAAAAAAAAAAACATTAGTTTTGAATCTCGGCAATTGAAAAAAGTTTGGATCACCCCCCTTGCTTCCCCCACCCTACCCCCTCTCACGAATTGGATAAGGACTGCCACCCCCGTGCATCGCTATATTCAATTTTTCTTTCGATATTGTGTTGACTATTTGCAGCGAATATTTTCGTAAAAATTTATATTCCCTCTCTTTACAATTTTTCTATTGTTTACGATTTTTCTTGGTTTGTTTCTTTTGTTTTGCCTGTATTTTAAGCGGTATTTGGCTGCGCCGAGCGTATCACACACTCTGGCTGCGCCACACACTGGTCAACGGAATTGCCCCTGAATACAGTACTCTCCCCCTTGCGACTGCATTTATAATTTTGTTTTTCACCACCGTTTCCCAGGTTTCCTTTTCTCACTCCGACTTCACCCGTCGAACCTCCAATTAACCCGTTTCGTTTCTTTTTCCCCGCTCTCACTGTTGTTCACCCCTCCTCTCTCCTCTTGAGATAATTCACTCCAAAATGGACGTTTCGGATTATTCAAGAATCGCCCCGGATAACGACCCTCTTATCACCTTCGCCCAAGTATGTGCCCCTGGATCAAATGTTCCCACCCCGCCCCTACCCCTCGCCCTCACAGACAGCGGCCTCCCCCCAACTGTACAGACCCAGCTAGACCAGATGTCCCATAGTCTCCGTAATGCCAGTGTAGGAAAAATCGTCCTGCTCTGCGATCGAGCGAGGCTCAGCACTGCCGGTACGCTCGATCAATTGATCGATCGATACTGCCGCCACCTCGCTCGATCCCGATTCCCAGACGTGCCCCTACCATGGGACCCCGCTCTCGATGAGAGAGGACCAGCCGAAATTCCCTTCAGCAGAGCCATTGGGCTCAAAGAACTAGTCGATTGCCATGGAACGTCACAGCTGCCCAGTCATCCCCCCACGTTTGCACACGCCCCAGCCACAGTCGCCCCATACACCACTCCGAGGGAATCCTCAGAGTGCAATAGCCTGTCGGCAGCCCCAATAAGAATTCCTCCCCTCAGCTCGCGTTTACCCCCAGAACAGCCAGCCCTCAGTTCCACGAGTTCACACCTGAAACCCCTCGACCCCGTACCCTGTCCCATCGCCAAAGCCCCTCTCCCGGAATTGTTTCTGACCCCCGAAAGCCCCGCTTGTACCCCGTGCATTACCCCAGAAATTTTGGATTGTCCCCCGCGCCACGTAATAGCACCCGGCCCCACCCGAGTACGATCAACCCCCAAACGCTTCGAGAATTTTGTGTCAAAAATCACCGGACCAGACAAAAGCGAAGCCGAGAAATTCTTCACCAAACTCGTGAAGATTTCTCGGGTATTCAAATCAAGGCAGGTGAAACAAACCGCCTTGACGAGACGATCGAGTTGCAGACCGGTTACGAGCGACATCAGCTCACTGGATGCAACCTCGGCGAGTGAGAATCCCCAAACCGAGGAATCTCCAGAATTGCCCTCCCCCGCAGACAGATTAGCCTCTCCCTGCCGACCCTCTGCCTCAACGCACACGACCGTGCAGAGCCCCCTTTCTCCCCGAGTTCTGGAAAGCGAGGCGGTTCAATCCGAACCCCTCTCTCCAAGCCCAAGTCTCCCCCGCGCAAAAGGCCCCAAACGAAAAACCCGGAAAAGTCCAAAAGGTTCCGTGAGCACCGAGAGCGACAGAAGCTCTCCGGAGTCCGGATACCGAACACCCACACCCCCTCACGCGTACCCACGGATTACCACATCCCACAATCTCTCACCCTCAGCTCACATTCCCCCTCTCATGGCAAGGTAAGTGCCATGCCCAGCCCCCTACCCAGAAGTCCCATCATTGCGAAAATTTCTACCGAGAATCATCCTTCGAACGCGCGTTCCCTCGTCCCGTAGCTACCACTACGACGAGAGTCGCCGATCGAAAGGCAGGAAGACCGGAAACAGCCACCGCAGACGCCCCAGAGTGCCCGAAAGTATCCCCGCAGCCCCCGTTCAACCCTGGTATTATCCCTATCCTCCCCCTCTGATGCCCTATTCGTTTTACCCGAGACCCCAAGCCCCTCGCAACCGACTTCGTGCGTACCCACACGCTCCCAGAGGCCATGAACGCCATCCCCGTCCCTCTAAACTCCCTCAAGACACGTTCGATCCCCCATCGGACTGTGCCTCAGGCCCCTCGCACCCCCGAAATACCCCCGCTCCCAACGTTTCACCCCCTTGAGTCACCCGAACCAGTCACGTCCCCCAAGTCCCCAGAGTTCGTCGCGTTCCCAGAGTCCCCCGGGTTCGCTGCATTCAGCAGGATCCCAGAGTTCCCAGGATACCCCGTAAACCCCGCCGCGTTCCCGCCCCAAAATTCCTGTAAAATGACCCCATTCACCCCGAGTATAGCGCGCCCCAGAACAGGAAAGTCCCCTCAATAAGATCCCCGGAACGGGGTGTTATTGATCATGGTATGGTTCCGCCCAGTATGGTACAGTCCCGCACAGGATGGCGAAGCTTAGCACAGTTTGGAAAAAGTATGGTAAAGCCCAGCACAGCCTGGCAAAAGCTCAGTTAAGCCCAGCCCAGTCAAGTTTAGCACAGTTTGGAAAAAGTTTGGTAAAAGTTCAGTCAAGCCCAGTTCAGTCAAGCCATGCCCAGCCCAGCCAGTTCAAGCCCCGCTCAGTAACCACAGCAAAGACCGCGCGATTAACTCCAATCGACGCGGAGCACCCTGTCGCCCTTCCCAGCCAGTATTAGATAAAAGTCAACGATCAGCCCCCGCCACTGACCCAAAGAAACACCCTGAACCCCCCATTTATCGCCCTTTCGCGTATTGCCAAAGCAGGAGTCGGCAAGACCCTGCGCATAGACAGCAATCGAGCCTCCCCTCACCTCACCCTCCGTCCGTCCTCGTGCCATCATCCCCCAAAACCCCTTCGAAGACCCAAGATATCCCCGAAAACAAGACCCAGCCTAACCCCGTCGCAAATTGTCGTATCGTCCATGAACAGTGTGTGGCAGAAGCTAGAGTGACCCCGAAGCTGCGATTCGATCCCCCAGTTACATTGGTTCAAAACCAGCCATTTAGATTCTTCGCCATCGCCAAGCTACCCATTCCCCTTATCCCCACACCCAGAACACCTCAAGTATGAGTGCTGCTCGAGTCATCTTGCGCTGACTCTCGATGATCCCGGGGGGAGTTGTAACGATTTTTCTAAGTGAAAAACGTCACAATTTTCCCCAACTCTCGGCCCGAGTCCACCGCTCACCACGGCCGAACACAACGCGTAGAATAAGTGCGAATTAGCTATAGCGCGATCCCCCCCCCGTCCTCCCCGCCGCGCGAGACCCAGCAACACGACAACGCCCGACGAGCCAGCACGAGTGAGAGAGCGCGCGGCAAAGCCGAGGGAGATAGAAGAGCCCGGCGAGGGGACGCGAAGTCCCTGGTCCACGATTGTCTTGCCTCGCTCAGGTGACTCGTCCCCACCGCCCGCCTCAGCCGTCTCGCCTCGCACTGCCCAACTATATCGATCGGCGATCTACGAGCCTCCCGTCGCCATCTAACGCCACACCCGCCGGTGAGCCCAATTATCGACCAAAGTTGCGTTGCAAACTCTCTCACTCGCCACCAAGACCCCCCCGCGGCGCAAGGATCAAGAAGAAAGCGGAAACCGGTGAAAATGACTCACTCTTGGCCCGAGCTATCCCGTGTGCACGTGTGCGAGCATTATCTTTTAAGTGTTTCTGCGAATAAAATATCCCTGTAAGTCGAGTCGCGAAAGATCGATCGCATGGTGTTGTGCGTGAGAATTGTAAGAGTGAATAGAGTGTTTTCCCCTCCGTCCCGGCCCCGTTCTCGAGGATTTTGCAACGTTTTGGCGCAAACGACCGTGAGGAAATTGTCACGGCATCGACACTCGCCCGTACAGGTAGCGAGCACGTGGTGAGTGGTGTTAGTCCAATAATAATATCCAGTGAGATTCCCGAGCCTCTCCCCCGCATTGAAAATAGCCCTCTCCCCGACTATTGTTGTCTTGCAAAAATTATTGTTAATAACCGCGATTAATTTGTGAGCCGAAAGCATCGGGATTTTCACCCTCCCCTGAGCCCTCTCCTCTCTCCCGCGACTAGCCGGCCCACCGTAGTAGAGACGCGTGTCACAATTCGAGTTTGGTTTCTTTTCGGTTTTCTTTTATTTTATTTTCACGCAACGGTGTTACGCCGACTCGTAACTGGCGCCCAACTATTATCTCATCTTGGTGTATTTTTATTTGACAGTTTTTAGTGTGATAACCGCCCAGTCGCTCCCCCCCTTTGCCTCGTGAATTATTCGCTCCCTTTCCCCTTCGACATTTCGGTCGCCCGTGAGTCCCGTTTTCCCCGAATCGCCGCCATTTCCGCCCACGTTACCCCGCGTCCCCGATACCGTTTTCCTCCCTTTATTTTATAATTTTTCCGTGCCACCGAGAGCCGGATATTGTTGAGATTTTGATTATTATTATTTTTGCGTTTCTTTTCTTCTTTATTATTATTTTCGCGTTGTTCATTTTCCTGATTATTATTTAGTTACTGCGCTTTAGTTATTTTCCATTCTTGATTTTTCCGCTTTATTTTTTCCCAGTTATTATTTTTATTTTATATCGAGTCTCCCCGTTCACAACTATTTTTGTATTATTTTATTTTCTCCATTTTCTCCCCACATTTATTTTCTTTGATTATATTGAGCCATCCCACATTTTCTCGTCTTTGTCATTAAATTCTCTATTACCGTATTTTGCACGATTTCGTTCGACCCTTCCCTCCCCGGCGGTTATCGGTAATTCAAAAGTAGCCGCATCACAATATATATATGTATATATACGCGCATACAAACCAACACCTATAGCGTCAGCTGTAGCGCACTATAGAGGCCAGCGAAGATTGCACTCCCGACGTTCGGGCCTTTCGCTATCAACCGAGAGCTGCGTCAGCAAACACCTCAGCTCGCTTGGCCGTTAACAACTAAATTAGAATAAAATAAAATAGGTTGAATAGGAGATACGAGGAAGACAAATTTTTTTTTTGTGCATAGCATCCCCATATGCCGAATGGATCTTTATTCACTAAATTTTTGTTTCTCCCCTCTTCATATGACAAATTTTCTTTTCTTTTGTTCCAATATTAGGTTAACACAGTTCGACAATAAAAAAATCAAAAATTACAATAACGTAAAAATAAAACCTCCATGCTATACTATTACTTTTTTAAATACAATAGCAGCAGGAAGACGGTAAAGACACTTACCGAGTGTCACCTGATCCGACATTATCGGACAGCGACACTACGGTAACCGACCGCTCGATCGCGCTCTCTCCTTCACAGAGAAGAAAGATGTAGCGATAAGGCGCGTCGACATTTATCGCGCGGTTACATTAGACGCTAACTGACTTGAAATAAAAACAAAAATTATACTCGCACTCGCGCAGACGAATTCAAATTTTTTTTCTCTCTCTTTCTCTCTCTCTCTCTCACTGTTCTCGTTTTTTTTTCAAAATGTCCCGATTCGCACTTCGACACTAACGCACAAAAATGACGATAATAATAACGATAATAAACGAACGCGTGAGTCGCTGTCGGCTCCCTCGTATTATTGCAACTACATTGCAACGGGGAGGGGGAGGGGAACCTCCTCGCGAAAAATAACCACATCACGCAAATCACTTGATCAAAAGAAATCCGGTCGCACTCGAACGTACTCCCAATCGTCATCTTCCTCGTCGTCGTCGGAATCGCCAGCAGGATTAATCGGCGTGCCGCCGGGTACCCAGTATCCGGAAGCCAGACAGAAACCGTGGACTGTGAAGCCGTCAATTGGTATATGCAGGGCCTCCACAAAAAGTCGACGAATTCCGAGCCCCTGAGGATCGTTCCAGGGATCGTTCTCAGCAATCACAGCACGCGGAGCTGCGCGCATAGGCCGGAGACGCTTCCTCCCCGCCTCGCGAACCGGAAACTCCCGCTCGAACCTCCATTGCTAATAAAAAAAAAAAAAAAGGGAAAAATAAATAAATCAGAAATAAATAAAAACATCAGAAAAGAAAATACGAGAAATAACAACGAAAAGCGTGCATAAACGGCCTGAACGTAACTTACCTTAAAAATAGTCATGCCGGAATTGAAAAGCTTCGACTCCATCTTGGTAATGATTTTTTTTCGTTGCGAACTTCGCAGCACGACTCGCGGATTAATAATGATTAGCCGCATTAAGATCTTAGCCCTACTGGCCCACATTGCACACTATGCTAAAAAAACAACAATCAGCAAAGGCAATGCAGGCAGGAAGAGGCAACACCACGCTCGTTTAGATGCGGCGGCCTCGCCTCGTAGCATCAAATGTTATACTCGGAATCCCTCGTTGCAGGTTCGGAACGGAGGACAGCGAATTCTCTATCATACCAATACTTAATAATCCCGGAATATATTCGGACCGTTGGGGATCGCTACGAACGTACCAAACAGCATGGAAACTCGTCACCTACATCGACTTGACGAGATTCCTACAGAGGAAGGGCACGTTGACCGCAGAATGGTCAAAACTCTCACGCGAGTGCCATTTCCTCGGCGAAGCTTGTACCCTAAAAGCCCAACTATCAACAAGGTTCGATAGCATACGGGACGGAAGGAGACGGGACGAAAAAATCTGGAAAAACGATATGCTCTTATCATTATATCTCGACATCGGTTGACCGGATTCAATCGCGACTGGGCACGTTAGAAAAGCGGTATCGAATATATATTAGAGAACTGTCTTCAAAAGTTGGAACCGACGCGTAGTTTCATAAGAACGATCAATTTTTGTTCAAAAATTGGGCCCACTTCCGACATTTTGGCGTAGGCTTACACGGTAGCTTCTCGTCGACTCGCAAAAAATTTTTTTTTGTGTACTTGGCGTCGAGACGCTACCGCGTTTCTTGATTAATCTGTTAAACCGTCCTATCGTCATTTAATAATTTATTCATTCATCTAAAGGCATTTATTTCAATTCATTGTGTTATTTGAAAAACGAACATTGGCCCAATTAATAAAATAATATTCGAGAAACGTCAAATTAATTTGTAAAAAAAATTTCCGAGGAAATTTACAAGAAAAATGTTACCCGCCGTACACGTGAAGAAAATGTTACCCGAGTTACACGTGAAGCGTCTTCTTACGTACAAATCCCTGCTGTATCGCCGTAGGGTTTATTATTATTTTATTCGTGAGAGCGCCGTACAGCCGTCCCATGCGGGCCCGGTCACTGGGGGAAACAATAATGGAAAAGGTTCACGCAGTAAATAGAATAATCCCCCAACAACTCGACCGTTTATTAGTCATAGGAACCCATCAGATTATTACAGTATTTCAATAATGAAGTTTAGAAAAGGTATTTGAACCTGATAGGGGTACCGATATGGCCGCGCGCTAGTGATCACGCGAAAGTAGCGCTCATCAAGAAAAGTAACATATTCAGTGGTACAGTGATTACTAGAAAATAAATAAAGTGTCACAGAGAGAGTACGCAGAAGCCGGCGTCCGATGGGAACTTACAACGAGACAAATAAGCTCCTCACCTGCGCACTACCAACGAAATACGAAACGGCAAGAGCGGTTGGAGCCAAAACTGCGCGACGAAAACTCGATAGTCTATACGGAGAAGTAGTTAACAGCTGGCTGTCACTAGGCACCATAAACACAAGTGTCACGATAAAGCCCAGAGTGCGAGAAACAGGGATACAGGAGATCATAGTCCAAGTGAAGTGCATAATACCGCGAAGTTTACACTATACTCACAAAATCTGTGCCTAATATTAATAAAAAAAAAAAAAAAAAAAAAAAAAAACGAGCTAAAGGAGCCCGACGCCGGGAGGCACAGCACAGGAGGGAGCACTCGTTGGCCCACCAAGCCGAGAAACAGTCGAGACAGCTAGCTTAACCCACGTAGAAAAAAAGAATCTCGTCGAGATTGACGACGAGAATCTCGACGAAAACTCGATGAGAATCTATCCAAGTAGTACGATGAGTTTTCGCCGAGATTCTCGATGAGAAACTCGAAAGAATCAACGATGTGTCCCGGAGGTAGATTCTTCAAAAGCAGAATAAAGAATCTTTTACAGATTCTTGTGAAGCTTCTCCTCAATATTTCGAGGAACCTTTGGAGAATCTATGGTAGATTTCAGCGGAGAATGTTAAAACAGCTTCGGGGACTCTACGTAGAATCTATCTCAGATTCTTTTTAGGATTCTCAAGAATGTTTCGGGGAACCCTTCGAGAATCTATGGTAGATTCTCGTGATGTGCTTCTTCGCCTTTGTGTAGAAAATGAAAGAGAAAAAAATAGAATTAGTCGAATAGAAGACGAAAATAAAAAACGTAGAAATTTGCCCAGAACCAAATTTCGGTAACGAATTCGCATGCAGCGAGCAATATCAGACTCTATAATGAACACAATTGCATCATCAAGCTTTAAAAGCCGTTGATGACATAAATAACATAACAAAGAACAAACGAAGAAGACTGAGAAAAAAATGGACGATTCTGATTTTTTTTACTTTAAGTCAGATTTACAAGTTGGAGGATTCATCTCCAACCCATGGTTCAGTCGAGACTTATGTTCGTCCTGACCCGCAGAATTTTTTAAGCCATCAAAAAACTTTGACCTTGACTTTCAAGGTCAAGGTCAAGTTTGCGGCTACAAATTTCAAGTGATCTTTGCCGGAAATCACCGGGAGATTCTGTTGCCTGAGTGGCGACCAAACATTTCGTTCGAACGCAAATCTTAGAGAAAAACTATTATTTCTGATTTTTTTAAAACTTTAAGTCCAGTTTTCATGCTGAAGGACTCATCTCCGACCCATAGTTCCTTTGAGACTTTTGTTCGTCATGACTCGTAGAATTTTTTTCCGTGAATAAAAAATTTGACCTTGGATATCAAGGTCAAGGTCAATTTTGCGGCTCGAAATTTATTGTGATCTTTGCGGGACATGAACTGGAAATTCTTCTCCCGAAGTGGCGACCAAACATTTCTTTCCACCCTGTTCAATTGTCAGAATTCTCGGATCATTTACTTATAATGGCAGAGATAGCAAATGAATTCGGACGCAGCCATCAGAATATAGACTATAATTCAAGAACGGTAGTTAAGAAAAAGATCTTCAAATGGGAATGGAATGCGACCGAAAGCTTCAACCGTGAATTAATACAAACGCTTTTCAATTACCCCTGCGAGCAAGACCCAGAACATATGTACACAGCGTTTGTCCAATCAACCTACGCAGCGGCTCGGGCCACAAACATGCTGCAGGAAAAAACAATAAATAATAGTAATAACTCCAATCACAAAAACATGCCATGGTTCAACGGGACGTGCGCGGAACAAAAAAAATCTGTACAATCTACTCGCAAACTATATCAAAATGACAGAGGAAATAGAGAACGATTAGAACGCTTTCTCGAAGCACGTGATGGATATAGAAAAACCGTAAATTCAGCGAAAAGAACACACAGAATGGAGCAACTAAATCGTGTGGCCGCTGTACGAAATAGCGCAGAATTTTGGAACGAAATATGAAAGTTCGCCGGCTACAAGCCGAGCACTAATCTGATTAGCCTAGAAGAATGGGAACAATTCTACAGAGGAATACATCCCACGCGTGTCGAAAAAACGAAAAGCTTTCTAACAGACACTAACTGTCTGTTAGATCAGCCGTTTATTCTAAGCGAATTACGCATGTGCTCTTTGAAAATCAGTAACAACAAAGCACTTTATTATTTTCAAAAGGAAAAAAGTAATTAACATTTTATTTTTAGGTGACTCAGTCCCCTTAAACATCGTTTATGATGAATTAAAAAAAGACATAAATAAATAGTCATGATTTCCCGAGATAGCTAATGTTTATCAACTGATGTATATAACTATTTATTTTTGTCCATTTTTTTATTTTATTATTTTTTAATAAATCAATAAATTTCAAAACAAAAAGCAATGCATCAAGTCGATTTCTGCTTGACTCTGCAAAAAAGTACAAGCTTGTTTTGCGTATTACTCGTATTTCAATTTTTATGAAATAAAAAAAAAACGTTTCTGATAAGACAAATATCTGTATCAATAGCGCATCATGGTACTACGGCACGGGTCTACTTTCGCTTTATGGTAAAGTGACGGAATGTGTCCGCTGCTCGAATACGAAAAACTGTAGAGTAAGAGAGAATCGGCGATCTTTGTCTCGCCACATGCTAGCTGCCACGTTCTTTCCCTGTCAGACAAATTTCAGCAACGATAGTATTGGTGGATATCTAAAGGGGAAGAGGCTGCCGTTGCCTCGCCGAGCAGGTAGACGGAGCCGAAAAAGGGTCCGGATTCAACTTACTTGGTCGTCTTTTCATCAACTTAACTGATGGTTGGAATTATCTGAGTTGGAAATACGCGATCGTCCACTGTATACGAGTTAACAGGAATTACGCCGATAGGCACCAGAATTTACAATCTTACGGCTCAATTCGCGTCAAAACAAATAGATAACATCCACGAGCTATGCGTAAGGCCTGTCCAGAGAACCCGCAAACCGAAATACCCCACTTAAACCATCTATCAAATTTTAGAAAGACTAGCTGCAGACAATCCCAACACGCAATAGTTTAATAGCATAATACCAACATATTCCAATAAAAAATACCCCATGAACCAATTTGAAATACCCATGGGCTGAAGGACTGCGGTCGATGGCCTATTGGCATTGTGAATTGTATTATAACTTGTTTAAAGGTAAGACCAACTGGTATGTCCCATCTATGTACACAATACCAATAAACGTCTATTACTACAACTACTGATAAACATAAAGAGGGACAAAAATGCAATAAATGATGGAACTGACACTGCGAGTCTGAGCAATATTTACAACTCTAAAATATAAAAAGAACACACAATGACATGAATAAACGAAATTCAACAGGACCAGGATTAGACAAAATAGATTAATGAGATAGTATAATAGAAATGGAGATAAGAAACAGTAGATTATAATTTAGAGATAAGAGTATCAGCCAATAAGAGGGTGACCATAGATAAGAGGACTGACCAATCAGAGAATATAGAATGTAAGAGTGAAAATCTAGACAAACAGAGTTCACAGTGACTACAAAGAATAACACAGCAAAGACACAAGGTACCATAGCCGAGTCACTCTCCGACAATAAACAAGAGAAAAGTTACATACAAATATAAAAAGAGAATTAAGGAGAGGAAAAGACAGAAAAATGAAGGGAAATAAGAAAAGAAAACGGAAATTAAAAATGACAAAGACACGGCGTCATGGTTAACAATAACATAAATGACAGATGGCACGAAAGAGGTTAGAATAGAATTTTAAGGTAGAAAATTTGAACTTTTAATTGACGGAGAACATTTGAAAAAACAAAAGAGATGTTATAGTTTTATTGATATGATGGACAAAAGGGAAAGTTTTATGTAAATTAACGGATTGAATCGACACAAATGATTTACTTAACTTCACAAATTTTACTTATTGACACAAAGGATTTTAAGTACTTAACTTTACTATTTTAATTCATCGACACAAATGATTTTACTTAATTGACTTCACTCATTTAATTTACCGACAATTAAAAAAAATGTTAATATATATATATTTTTTTTTTAATTACGTGACTAGGGGAAGGGAGGGGGCGAGAGGACTTGTAGCACACTCACATGGTTGAATGTTGGGATAAGTACGGGTATAATATAAGATTGGTCAAATCCTTAATAAATAAATAAATAATAAGTTCAAACAAAAAAGACTGTATAGCGAGATGACAAGGGGGGAGGGGAAAAAAAACGATAATACTAAGAAAAAAAATAGACACTTATGTAACTAAAAATGTTTAAAAATCGCAGAATAAAAAACTTCTGAGAAGGACTCCGATCGGAGTAGAAACGTAAAAACAAAGGTTAATTCATGGGCCATCGAAATCAACCATTCAACAAGACCGTTCCATAGCCGCAGAACAACGAGACAAAGTATAATTCCAAAATATCATTCACAAATGAATTTAAAAAATTAAAAAATAGTTCAACAAATCTTCTGGCAAACCAACTTTTTTTTTTTAACAAAATGATTCGTTTATTTTCTTGAATATGACTGTTTTTTTTTAGATCTTTAAATTCACTTTGAATTTTATGATTTATCACAATTTTTTCCATATAAAAGAAATGCAGTCAATTTAGAAATCGGATAAAATTCATACACATTCAGAAAAATAATCAGATAATTTTCATTAGAAAAATGAGTTGAGTTCCCGAGAAATTTGTTGTGTTTTATGAACTGTGACGGGGTAAATTTCGGCGGCTCGCCAAAAGGGCGATTTACGCGAACGCTGGTCCCGACGAGCACACGTCTTCCCCACTGACGGAGTCCCAGGCAGTCTCAAGTTGAATTTCGAATTTAGTTGAGATGATCGACATTATTGATTTTGTTGTTTTCATTTATTTGTTTTGAGCGACTTTCGGGACGAACGGTTGTCGGCGAGAGAGAGAGCGCCGATTTATCGTGTTTTCCCGACGAATTAATGGCACTTTTAACATCCAGAAATCATCGCTCTGGGCGCACCGGCAACGGAGAAGTCGCAGCTTAGCGGTGTCAACATCGGCATCGATGTTAGCGCCCCGGAACCGGCCTCTACGAGCGCTCGTTCGGCGATACGACTCGCGAATTTTCAAGCGACGCGTCATCGCCGTTGTCGTTTGGATTTTTGATTTCGCGCGAGCCATTTAGTTCGCGATTAGCGTAGGGCGTCGCTAGGTACCGGGGCTACGAAAAATTATTAAAGGGGAAGGGAGAGCGAGACAGCGTGAACGATACGCGTAGATCACTCGAGGACTCTCGTCGTAACTTTTGTGTAAGGAAGACGTGTGCTCGAGTGATCGTGTTAGCCAGAGGGATTATTCCGCTTCGGATTGCGTGATAAACATCGGTACCGGTTCCGATCAAGACGAGGACAATAGTCGGAGGGTTGGAGGGAAGGTTTTCCGATTATTTCCACGCAACATCTGTCTCTCGCCGGTAAGACTTTCGCTTCTCGATCCTCGGACTCGCGTGTCAATTTATTTTCCGTTTTTCTGTGTTAATTGTGAGTGTGCGCGTCACTCGTCGCGGCGATGAGTACCGTCCCGGGCGAATTAAGAATTATTCTTCGAGAGAATCAGCTCAGTGTAGTTTGGACGGGCTCACCCGTATTTTATGTCAAATTAACTTTATTCGAGCTCCTGAGACTGCCTGTCTTATTGTTAACTTTACGCGAGAGATCCATAAGGTCGTGGCGTGCGAGAATCGGTCCCGTTCGCGACGTCTTATAGCTCTGATTGACTTAGGAAGCGGGATGCGAGCTCGTACGCGCCGGCATTCCACGCCGGTTATTGCATTGTATTTTTGTGTCGTAATTAAATTCGGTACCGACTAGCGAAGACGACTTTAGTAGGGTAATCAGTATTTATTGTGACAATTATTTCTTGATCATTTTAGTAGTAATTCAACTCGGTGAATCGGGTAGCCGGGGAGAATTTTAGTAGGGTCTTTTCTTTTGTTTGTGTCGAGTCATTCCCGGGTACCGGCCCGAGTTACTAAATTATTTGTTGTCATTTTATTTTACGATGAATAAATTTTTATTGTGATTTTCCCGAATGTCGTGTAGTGAACTGCGTGTTATTTATTTACTTTATTGCCAAGAGGGTCGCTGGACCTCCCCTCTCTCCAAATCCATGCTGTGCCTGGCCGGGGACAATTATTCGTAATTTTGTTAACATCGTTGTTACCGATCGTGTCGGGCATGGGGCTCGGCTGGCGCCCAATAAATAAATAAAAACGATCGGGGCGAATAATTTTGTGGCGCGGAGTTACTTGTTGGGAAACCCGGTCCCAGAACATACGTCACAGAACATTCGATGCGAGGTAGATTACCGCCGCTACCCCCCTTCAACGAGTCTACGCGGTCTACGCTACACCGGCGTACTACGGCAGCCATGATTTTCTTACTCGATCTGTCAAACGCGAAAAACCTGCATCCGGAAAATTTCGATTATCCATGTGCGCGGTAGTTATAGCTTTTGTGAATGAACGTCATAGATACTATATTTTCTAGTGAAACAGTGAAAATAATATTTGTATCGTGACAATATCGAAAAGTATAAAATCTCGAAACAGTAACCTATTTTGGAAACGGCATCGCGGAACTTTTCATCGGCGGTCATTCGGCGTGTCAGTAATTCTTTTTTTACCAATTATTTCGCGCTAAAACAATTTTTTGTTGACATTTTTTTTATCAATTTTTTTTGTGTGAAAAAAAAAGTTTTTTATGTTACAAAAATTTTTTTTTTTTTTTTGAGTCACCAAGCCAATAAGCTTCACCAAACTTTAAAATCCATTTTTCAACAAATATATGTCTCTTTGCTTGTCGCATGTTTCAGATCCAACGACTGCACCGATTTGAGCTCTTGACGTCTCATTTTCTTCGCAACGGACCATGTTCCGGAACGAGTGCGGGGATTTTTTATGTGAGGAAAACTGAATTTACAGCGCGCTATTGTATACCTGGCAACGAGTGACAATATGGAAAAAGGGAATTTTTCAACACATTTTATTCGATAAGTCCACCGGGGAAGCTCTTAAAAAAAAATCCCCGCACTCGTTCCGGAATAAACTGTCTCACGAACAAAATAAGACCTCGTAAGCGAAGATTCGTGGCTTCGTTCGGTCTGAAACTTGCGACAAGTGAAAAAAGTTTGTCGGTCTCTCTTTCAGGAAAAATGCACTATAGAGCTCCAAAAAAATTCAAAGTTTCTAGTCTATCGCATGTACTTTTGAAGTGCCAAACTCAATTTTTAGTCAAAGTTATAGATACTGAGAAAAAAAATACTCATTTTTCGTTTTTTTAGGTGACTCAGTCCCCTGAAAACCTCGAGGAGTCTCGCTTTATTTGTCGACCTTGTATAATTTCTTGTGATTAAATTCTTTGTGTGATTTATTCATCATATTTGTCAATGAACTGGAACATTTTCTCAATTGTGGAATCCACCGTATCCGGAGTGGAAAGAATTCGACAGCCACGTCAAGTGAGCTGTGGTTCAGGTTGTTAGTAAATCAGCGACGTAAGTCAAACTTTGTCTATCGAAATTAATCTCGCTTCGCTGATCCTTGCAATTCTCTCTCGGATCCTCCAATGGAACCCCATGCGAATTACCGTGGCTAGTCAGAAGTAAAATATAAAATACTTCGTTTGTTAGTTCGTTAAACTAACTGGCGCTCAACAATCATTTATTCGTCATAAAGAGCCCCGGCAACCACTGACCCGGGCCGCGCCGGGTGGAATACGTTAAAATAAACTCGTCAAAAAAGTATTCTTTCTCAAGTGCTAGTAGCGGCAGTACCAGCGGCGACAGGGCAGGTAGACCGGGAAGCAGTGGACGAAGAGGCGAAATTCAAGGAAGGTGTCGCGAGAGAAGTAGAGCGAAAGATTGTCCTCATATTGACAACACCGGACCTCTCACGGGTCGGGCGAGCATCGCTGTACGCGGGGGAACAGGGGGGTGTGTATCTCGACGTAGGTCTCGGGCTCAGGACTGTTCTGGAATTCGATGGGAGTGACCCTGGGGAACTAGATGGGTTCCTGCAGGCTTGTGAGGCGGTGAGGGGAATGACATACCCCGTGGAACGACCAATACTCCTTACTCTCGTGCGGAGTGGAAAGATCAAGGGTCGGGCGACCCGGGAGCTGAGACACAAGGACATCGAGACATTCGAGGATCTCAGGAAGGAGATGGAATCATTCTACGCGCAAAGGAAGTCACTATCCGCGTTGCAGTATGAATTTAGTCAGCTGCGGCAAGGGACGAACGAGGCAGTGTCAACCTATGCAGCGCGCGTCGAGAAGCTGATAGTGGAGATGGTGGAGAAGCTCTGCGAGGAACCGCATGCCTCGCGCTACATCGAGAGGGCAACGAGAAAAAGCGCGCAGAGCGCGTTCGAGAACGGACTTAGCAGGGAAATACAGCTGATCGTGCTGTTACGCATATGGCTCAGAACATGACTCGAATCCAACTAGCGTTCGTTATCAACTCTGCCCTCATGCAAAGTACACATCAAAAGGGAACTCGTTGCAATAAAGAACCTAAGGTTTTCGAATAGCCAAGTCAAGTTTTTGATGAAGCCTTTCCAGGGCTGTATTACGTCTCCAGATGGTAATACTTGTAACAATAGACCCGTAGCCCAACGGTGTCTTTATCGACGCCCGCGTAAAAAAAAAGAATATTGGATTGATTCTCGCCGAGTATCTCGCCGAGTGACTCGGTGTATCTCGCCGAGTGACTCGGTGTATCTCGCCGAGTATATCCCCCGAGTATCGTGCCGTATCTCGCCGAGTAGTTCGCCGAGAATAGTGCACTGTGCTCAGGCCAATATTCTTTTGGCAGCCTCCGAGAAACCCGAAGAACCGTTCCCAGCTTCTTACCGCGATTGTCGTGAAAGCCTCTGAGGAGCTTGGGGAACCGTTCCCAGGTTCCGACCGCGATTGTTGTAAAACCCATTGGGAAGCTTGGAGAACCGTCCCCAGCTTCTTACCGCGATTGTCGCGAAACCCATTGAGAAGCTCGGGAAACTGTTCCCAACTTCTTACCGCGATTGTCGTGAAAGCCTCTGTGAAGCTTGGGGAACCCTTCCCAGCTTCTTACCGCGATTGTTTTAAAAGCCACTGTGAAGCTTGAAGAACCGTTTCTAGCTTCCCAACGCGATTGTCGTGAAACCCATTGGGAAGATTGGAGAACCGTTTCCAGTATCCTACCACGATTGTCGTGACACCCATTGAGAAGCTTGCAGAACCAAACCCAGCTGTTTACTGCGATAATTATGAAACCATGTGTAAATGGAAGAAGAAGGAAAAGTAAATTTCGACAAATGGAAGGAAAAAATGAAAAACGAAGAAATATGCTTAAAAACCATTTTTTCCGGCGAATATGAGTTCCTCGAGCAAAGTTAGGCGCTATAATCCATCATTGGCGGTTGAATTTCGTTTAAGGTCCCAAAAATATTGTGGTGCACTGGGAAAATCTTGGATAGACAAATAAAAAGATATATGTGAGATATATCCAATACTTTCCATTAATTTTGGGATTGACTCCAATTTTGACCGCCAATAACATACAGTAGCAATTAACTTTGCTCGGGGAATTCATATCTGCCGAAAAAAATTGGATTCGAGCATTTTTCTTCGTTTTTCAAATTTTCCTTCCATTTGTCAAAATCTACTTTTTGTTATTCTTCCATTTACACATGCTTTCACGACAATCGCGGTAAGAAGCTGGAAACGGTTCTCCAAGCTTTTCAGACGCTTTCACGACAATCGCGGTAAGAAGCTGCGAGCGGTTCTCCAAACTTCTCGGACACTTTCGTAACAAACGCGGTTAGAATCTGGGAACGGTCCTCCAAGCTCCTCAGACGCTTTCACAACAATCGCGGTAGGAAGTTTGGACAGGTTCTCCAAGCTTCTTAATGGGTTTCACGACAATCGCACTGAGAAGCTGGGAACGGCTCTCCAAGCTGCTCAGAGGCTGCCAAGGGAATATTGGCCTAAGCACAGTGCATTATTCTCGGCCAATTACTCGACGAGATAGGGCGTGATACTCGGCAATATACTCGGCGAGGTGCGCCGAGTTACTCGGCGAGATACTCGGCGAGAATCAATCCCATATTCTTTTTTTTACGCGGGCGGCGCAGTCTTCCTTCGATCGTCAGAGTCAGGACCAATATGAGAAGTGAACAGAACTTGTTGCGTATTATTTTACTTATCTAAATGCTGGTCAAAGACCCTCGTTTCCTTGAACTCCCGTTGCAGCAAACAGGCGATGTCCTTGGAGAGTGAGTAACGAACCTCGGTAAGTACGATGCGAAGCAGGCGAAGAATCAGGGCTTCCGATGGATTTTTAGGAAGATGTCTTCGGGCTTTACGCAAAGGAGAAGATCACGATTTAAGTAGACGATGATTTTCTTTTATTTACGTCAATTAACACTTAATCGGATACACATAACGTTTTCTCGAATTAAACACTTTATGGAATATTATTAGCAAACACTCCGCGTTATAATTAAGAGTTCGTTATCGCGTTATAAATACGTTGCAACTAACGTATCGGTTAGTTGCAGCAGAGAGGACCTCCGCACTCGACCGCATTACAACGTCTTCTAATGATCGTTGTTCGATTCACGATGCATCTCGCTGCAGCATGCAAGAGGGGAAATAAGGGGTAGCCTCGCAAGACGGGTGACTAATCCTAATTTCTCCTCCGCGAGGCGATATCTCATCGCAAGCCGATGAGGCAGCGCATATATAAGTTGCAGCGTCTCTGGCCGGATGCAGCGAGGTGACTATAGGTCAACGAGGGATATTCTATGTCCTATGAAATAGATCCGCGGCAGCGCAGCGCGAGACCACACCGTCGGTAGACAAAACTCTCCGAGTCGCGTTCGCCGAAGAAATTCTTATTACTTATGAATATGGTATTGAGAGAATTATTCTATCTATACGAAAGTAAAGTTAAACGTTAGGCTTAACAGTGCGCTCACGGAACTACAGGGGTCTGCACGACTCCGTAGTTGGCGCTCTCGAGGTGGAAAGGATGATTGGGTCGGAGGGGAGCAAAGGTAGCTTCAACGGGGGCCAGCCCCAAGCATCTCCGGATGCGGGAGATCATTCTCCAAGAAAATGTTATACCTGCGGGGAGGCAGGGCACATCAGGCGTGAGTGTCCGGGGAAATCCGGGCGGGAAATCTCAGTCTCCCTATGCCGCGACCGGCGCGGGAGTTGAATCAGGTGAAGTTGTCTTATGTGACGTGCGTGGGCATCCTCGTGCGGACACACGCTAACCCTCACGAGAATCGCGACGTTTATTTTTATTACTGGATCCGTTCTTTAACTCCGTCCTCTACAGGCACGGTCCTTTAAAATCACGAGGATTGGGTTTTGATGAAGGAGTTGGAATTAATAAAATTTGAGTTCCCTCGGAACATGAATGATATATTGTTACAATCTTTGTTTATCAGAATTTACCGAATTAAATGTTCCTTGATTATTATAAATTTAATGATTAATTAATACACAGTGAAGTCAGACCGTACCGTGCGGCCGGTGGATTTCTCGCGGAGGCGCTCAGCTGCTATCAGCGTGTGCTCGGGTTACAAGGTACCAGAGCCACGCTTCCGCCGGCACAGTCACACCTGTTTCGAAAGTTCACCTTTTTGATTGTCTTATACACTACACAAGCGTTTCGCTTGTTGCGAGAATGTACTTAATGTTTCTATAATTTCGCACACACGAACTTCACAGGCTACTTCACTCCCCGGTCGATTTACTCACGACGACCCTTTCATGGAAGCTGAACGAACCCAAAGATTTACCGCGATGCTTATTCACGAGTGCGCGAGTTGTTTAAAGGGAATTTAGATTGTTATTAAATAACCCCGAATCTAATATTAATTGAACTAATAATAACACGCGACCCGATTGACATTACAATTATTGTCCCGCAAACATGCGGAGATTAGATAAGTTGGTAGACACGTATCGCGGAGTTTTAACCCGATCTGTACCGATGCTGAATGGATTAGGGACTGCCCGCGAATCGAATGACTTGAGTATTTATGGTCAATCGATCGCCGTGCGTGCATCGAGGAGCGGTGGTGGAACCGGCAGGGTCAGCAATCATATTGTCGTTGAGGGATTTTGTGCGCACCGTGGGATCGGCGTCGCGCGATTTATCGCGCGCCTCAGTGGGTGCGTTGAGCGTTGCTGACGCTGCAGATTCCAACACGTGGCGCGTGGCGCGAGGCTCGTTGCGATGCGAGACATTTTGCTAAAACTTTACGGGACGTAACACTTGCAATTACTGCGGGGAGCAGGGACACTTCTGGAAGGGCTGCCAGCTGGGATTGCGGCATATGGAAGAGAGGAAAATATCGACGGGAGAACAGCAAGAGAACGGACATCGAAGGCGGGGAGGACATGGAAGGAGTTCATGGATAAGCTGCACGCGGGGACGGCCGGAGGAGACGAGTCGCGCGAGGTGGGCTTCGTTACGGCAACCTAGAACGGAGGCACGGGGAACCTCCAGAATAATACATTAACGTTACGAATTTGCTAAAAACATTTCTTTTGTGAAAAAATCGCGAACAGGTCAGGTGGAATATCTGTACGGCGCGAAATATTCGCATTTTTGTTGAATATCTAAATTCGGCGGTATGTCAGAGAATTGTCAGGTACCGGGATTTCGTAAATGATTGAATTTTTGGTGAATATGAGAATTTCCCATGATTCGGGAAACGTTACATATTTAGTAGTGTGCTAGGTGATGGGGTTCTGTGGGGATCTTTGAATTCCGGAAAACTGTCGGGTTGTGTGAAAATCCGAAAATCCGAATTTAGCGAGAAATATGAATTTTGCGAAATTGGGGGACGTGAAGACTGGGCATGGATTTATGCAAACTTTGTATATTCGGGTTTGGAAGAGAATTTGGATACGTCGGTTTGACGGCTCGCCAGGAGACGAGCGAAAAGAAATTAGCGAATTTCTTTTCTTCCAAGGGGGGAGGGATGTTGTACCCGGGTACGCCGGTTGCATTGCGCAACAACCGAGGTATGCGAGCAGCGGGCGAGCCGAGCGCGAACACTATTACCGAAATCGAGCGCATCGCGGGCGATTGAGAAATCGACGCGTCGAGCGATTCTCGATCGCGGATAAGTAGAGCAGCGCATCAGCAATTTAAGTAGCGCGGAACCCCCATATTCCGTAGACGTACGGAATCTGGAGCGACGGAAAATGAACAGTAAATAACGAAAAGCGGAGTTTTATGAAATAATGTTTTGTCTAATAAATAATGCTGATGCTCTCGCTCGACATATAATGACACGCGAGCGAGCATCCGACAGTCTGGTTCAACTCGAGAAACTGTGCGTCTGGTCCCAGGGATTCGGTATTGGAATCCAAAAGGTAACATAGAGTGTTCCGGGCAAGGGAACGTATAAAGTGGCACCGGCGGGTGAAGGTCGGACGTGGATCCCGACTGCGGAATTAAGTGTTAAAGTTGATTTGTGAAGTAACTTTGTAAAGTTGTGTGGATAAGGGGCAAATTGTAAAGTGGAATTGCTTATTACTCTGTTTTCTATTTTGTCAATAAATTGTTATTGCGCTTACGAGTTGTGGTCCTCACTGGGGTTCCAACCCCTTACTGGTAACATCCCAAAATCTTCAGAGATAATAGTATCTCACCCGCCGAGCACGGACTGATCACCCGGGCTCCGGCGGTACAACAATAGAAAACAAAGAGTGGAGAATAGTTGGCATATATAACAAAAAAAGGCCAAAAACAGCTGCTGAAAAGGCTAGACAAGACAACAGAGGTCTCGATAGTAACGAGATTGTTAATTGGCGGAGATTGGAACGGCCGCATCGAAGAACATGGAGGACCCGATTGGAGCGGAGAAGAAAAGAAAGAAGCGAGAAACACGAAAAACAAAAGAAAGAACGCGGAAGGCGAACAAATAATAAAGCTAGTAGACAGTGGAGCGTGGAGAATACTCTACGGGAACAAAATTTGGGACTATGAAGGAGAATGGACTTAGATAGGAAAAAGAGCGAGCACGGTAATCGATTACGGCATCACGAACGAACGGGCGTGTGACGATATTAAAGATTCTATAATAGGAAAAAGAACCAAATCGGACAACCTACCACTGCAAGTCCTGATAAAGGGAGGCGAAATGGAAGAAAACCAAGAAAAAAAGAAATAAATGAGAAAAACTGGTCGGACGAAGCGGTGGATATATACAAAGCGAGAAAGGAAAATATACAGTACAGCGCAGAAGGACAGGAGGAAGGATTAGAGGAAAGCATACACAAAATAAAAGAAGCCACGGTAGAAAAAAAAATACGAGCCAGAAAAGAAGGCGAGAAAAAGTGGTGGAACAAAGAACGTAAGGGAAGCAAAAGCAGAATGAAACACGCGCTAAGGAAACTTAAGAAAGGAGGAGGAGATAGAGATGAATATCTAAAACTGAAGAAAAGCCATAGAGGACTCTGCGAGCAGAAAAGGAAGACAGAGGAAGGCAAAGAATACAAGAGAATCATGGAAATCAAAAAGGAAATAGAAACATGGAATATAATTAAGAGAGAGAAAGGAGCAAAATTTATAAGAAGTGAAAAGATAGAGATGATCATATGGGAAAGACAGTTCATGGAGCTTCTAGAAGGCAAAGATTCAAGACCGAAACAAGAGGAGGACCAACTGAGGAGAGGGGTAGTCCGAGATAGAGAGCGACTAGGACAAATAAGCGAAGAGGAAGTAAATAATAAAAAAACGAAGCTGAGAAACCGAAAATCGACAGGCGAAGATGGGATAAAGAATGAAGCATAGAAAAACGCAGGAACAATGACGATCGGAAGACTGAGAAAGGTTTTAAACATGATCTGGAAAGGACAAGCTTGGCTGGACAGGTGGAAGGACAGCTTCATTGGTCCAATGAGCAAGGAAACATAAACGTAGTAGCTAACTACCGAGGTATCACACTTATGGACACGAACTATAAAGTCTACGTGATGGTACTGGAAGAGAGGCTGAGGAAATAAAGCGAGGAAAAGAAAATCCTATCGGAGAGCCAGGCTGGATTCGGGAAAGGCAGAAGCTGTATCGACAACGTAGTGATACTGAAGTGGATGGCAAGCAGAACGATAATAGAGAAAAGGGGTAAACTGTACACCTTCTTCCCAGACCTGAGAGCAGCCTTCTACTACGTGGACAGACAAATAGTATGGAGATGCATGGAGAAACAAGGTACCGTGGACGATCGCGTATTTCCAACCATCCACCATATCCATATCCACCAATAATATCGTTGCTGAAATTTGTCTGACAGGGAAAGAACGTGGCCGCTAGCATGTGGCGAGACAAAGATCGCCGATTCTCTCTTACTCTACAGTTTTTCGTATTCGAGCAGCGGACACATTCCGTCACTTTACCATAAAGCGAAAGTAGACCCGTGCCGTAGTACCATGATGCACTATTGATACAGATATTTGTCTTATCAGAAACGTTTTTTTATTATTTCATAAAAATTGAAATACGAGTAATACGCAAAACGAGCTTGTACTTTTTTGCAGAGACAAGCAGAAATCGACTTGATGCATTGCTTTTTGTTTTGAAATGTATTGATTTATTAAAAAATGATAAAATAAAAAAATGGACAAAAATAAATAGTTATATACATCAGTTGATAAACGCTAGCTATCTCGGGAAATCATGACTATTTATTTATGTCTTTTTTTAATTCATCATAAACGATGTTTAAGGAGACTGAGTCACCTAAAAATAAAATGTTAATTACTTTTTTCCTTTTGAAAATAATTAAAATTCTATTTGATTCCCATAATGTATACATGGTGTAACGATGTAGCATCGCTACAAGTTCGCCCGAATTCTCGACTCGAGCCCACCACTCACTACGCAGGGAAATTTAGCTATGTTAAGTCCGGCCTCCCCCCGCCCCGTCCACCCACACACCACCGCGCACGACAGCCGAGGTATCGCTGCGAAGAACGTCGCCGAACGAAACGAAACACCACCGCTGCAAGACAGCGAGAGAGCGAGCGAAACGCGTGAGGGAGAGAAAGAGCGCATCGACGGAGGGGAGAGCCTTCCCTCGCTGCCGCCGCCGTCACGCCCAAGTCGCCTCGATCCACGCTAGCCGCGTCGCTGCTCAACACCGTTGCCGTCGAAACGATCGAACGACGATCAACGGGACTCCTGCCGCCCTCTTGCGCAACACCCGTCGATCGCGTGATTTATCGACCTCGCGCTGAGTAGCGAACTCTCTCGCTCACCGAGACCCCCCACGGCGCTGCGCAAGGAAGAAGAAGCCCGAGAGAGACAGCGATACCTCAGCTCGATTCGAGACGTTAGACCGAAAGCACGTGTGTCGAAAGAGAGAAATTGTACGAGAGAGTTGTTGCGAGGAAAAGCGCGTTGAGTGCAGAGTGAGTGTGATCAACGGTTTCGTCGTGATTTTTCCTGTCTCGTGAGACAATTTTCCCCCTGCCCCGGCCCGTATTTCGAGCGAGATCGATCGAGAGAAATCAAGGAAGGATTGATAACGGATTTTCGCCGCCGCCATAGCCGGCATTTGCTACAGGTAGCGTGTACACGTGGTGAGTGGTAAATAGCCGTTAATTATTCTAAGTGTGAGTCCCGATCCCTTTTGCGAATAGTCCCAAAATTTATTATTAATTATTTAGAGTCTTCCCAATTGAATTTATAGCCGAAGTTAATTGACAGAGCCGAAATATCGGAGTATCCCGTTCCGCCCCCTGAGCCTTTGCTATCCTGAGACTAGTCGGCGACCACGTGTTGTGTGAATTTTCGAGGCACGAGAAATTCGTCGATTCTCGGCGAATTTAAGAGAACGGTGTTACCCCGTGAATGGTAGCTGGCGCCCAAAAATCATCGTAATTTGACAGATCGAACATTTGTGCCCGACGAGTCTATCCCCTTTCCCGTAATTAATTTATTTGCCGATAAATCCCCGCGAGCCTTTAATTTAAGCGCTCCATTTAACCAGCTATCGAAATAGCAAAAAAGTAACAGAAATATAACAACAGCTATTGTTGTACACGTAACTACAACAATACGGGTTCAATTGTTCACAACCCTCTTGATTACTCACATAGCTATTGAGCTACCGGTAATAAATCGTGCGAAGATCATATCGATTCAAGCGTAACATATTCATGAGTAAATGAAAAATAATACAAAATACGACATAATAAAAAATACACAATTATAAATTACCCACAAAAATATTTTACCACAGCAATTCTTAGCCTTTTTGGCTGGAATCTGATTTTTTTTTTAATAAAGAATGAAATCCAAACATTATTCCTGGTTGAATGATTCAACCACGAAACACGAAAAAAGTAAAACTTCGTGGATAATAATTTTGCATTAGTTAAAAAAAATTGTTTCGAAAGCTATGCTTGCAACCACCGTATCTGACGTTGTTGACACGGTAAAAATGATCGCAAGATCGAATCTTACGGTAATTTCCACAACGGTCCTTATGCCCACGCGCTCCACGAGCGGCTACTCGCATCCCCACGCGCGACGCAAAACAGCATTGGAGAGGGAATTTTTATCGGCGGAAGGGGCAGTGGGCAAGCACTCAAGCAGGTAGTAGAGTATTTAACTTTTCTGATGGTGGCGGATTAGTCCGGCTCCCGAATATTGGAATTATTTGATCGTCCACTGTATAACGAAACAACTAACAGAACGAGTGAAAGATATGTACAAGGAAACACGTAGCAAGGTGTGAATAAATGGAGAGGACTCGAAAACCTTCTGGACCGGAAGAGGATTGAGACAGGGATGCCCGCTGAGCCCACTACTATTTGTGACGTTCATCGCGGGAGTAGAAAAATATATGGAAAAAGGGCAAGAAGGCGGGATAACAGTCGGAAAAGAAAACATATGCAACCTGGCGTACGCGGACGATATCGCAATGATAGCTAAAAGCAAAGAGGAAATGCACAGAATGCTAAAGAGGCTGTGACGTGCGGGGGGGGGGGGGGGGGGGGGGGGTGCGTGCGGCGTCTCGTACGGACACACGCTAACCCTCACGAGAATCGCGAGGTTTATTTTTATTATTGGATCCGTTCTTTAACTCCGGCCTCTACAGGCACGGTCCTTTTAAATCACGAGGATTGGGTTTTTATGCAGGAGTCGAAATTATAAGAATTTGAGTTCCCTTGGAAGATGAATTATGTATTGTTACAATCTTTGTTTGTCAGAATTTGCCGAATTAAATGTTCCTTGATTATTATAAGCTTAATGATTAATTAA
Source organism: Ischnus inquisitorius (assembly GCA_963924025.1). Taxonomy (NCBI): domain Eukaryota; kingdom Metazoa; phylum Arthropoda; class Insecta; order Hymenoptera; family Ichneumonidae; genus Ischnus; species Ischnus inquisitorius. The sequence goes on from OZ001247.1 coordinate 18,243,903, forward strand.
TACACAACGAAGTCTGACTGTACTGTGCGGCTGGTGGATTTCTCGCGGCGGCGCTCGGCTGCTATCAGCGTGTGCTCGGGTTACAAGATACCGGAGCACCGCTTCTGCCGGCAAAGTCACACCTGTTTCGTGCGTTCACCTTTCCTAATGTCTTAAACACTACACGAGTGCTTTGGCTCGTGGCGAGAATGTCACTTGTTGTATGCTTATTACACACGCACGAACTTCACAGTTTTCTTCACTTCCCGGTCGATTTACGCACGACGACCTTTTTGTGGGAAGCTAAACGAACCTCGAAGACTTACCGAGATGTTTATTCGCGACTACGCGAGTTTTCAGGTGGAATTGGATATTCCAAACCTTGATGTTAATTAAACTAATAACTGCACTAAATATTACGTGGCTCGAATGATACTACGATGAACAGTCTCTCGGGGTGTTGAGTATTAACCGCGCGGGGTAGACACGAGCCACGGAGCTCTAATCTGATCTACCTCGATCGTTGGTTGATTAGAGACTGACCTGAGGAGCGGATCGATTTGAAATATATGGCGGTGCGTTCGTCGATCGTCGATCGGAGAGAGCGGTGGTGAAATGGTGGAATCGGCAGGGTCAGCAATTGGATTAATATTAATATTTTTGTGCGCACCGTGAGAACGGCGGCGTTTGCGATTTGTCGTCCGCCTTTGCGAGCGTGTTGAGCATTGCTGACGCTGCAGATTCCGACACGTGGCGTGAGTCGCGAGGCTCGTTGCGATGCGGAATATATTCTTGAAGTTTATGGGACGTAACAAGGCTAAAGATGTACTTCGAGAGGAAGGGACTGATGCTGAACGTTGCAAAATCCAAAGTGCTGGTATTTAGAAAAGGACGCGAAGAGATGGTAAAACAGAATTGGAAATGGGGAAAAGGAAAAAATAGAAGAAGTAAAGACGTATAAATATCTGGGCTACACATTCCAAAGAAATAACGGGAATGCGGAGCACATAAAAGACGTGGCGGGAAGGGAAATGACAGCAATGGCACAGATATGGTGGATAGGGGAGAGAAAATTTAAAGAAAGCTTCTGGAGGCGGATGACAATGTTGAACCCAATGCTCAAGAGCATACCGTTTTATGGAGTAGAAGTGTGGGGTTACAAGGAATCGAAAGAGATGGAACGAAGACAAACGAAATACCTAAGATGGCTGCTTCGGTTGGAGAGATGTACACCCGACTACATAGTGAGAGAGGAAGCGAAATTAGAGAAAATGAGTATAGACGCAGGCCGGCGCGCTGTGATATACACGCGGAAAATGAAGGAAGACGGCAACAGAATTTTACGAAAATGTAGAAGAGAAATGGATAGAGAAAAGTGGCGTAACACAACATGGGCACAGAATACCACCGAGCTCGTCAGCAAAAGAAGAACCCCGCGTAGAAAAAAAGAAGCTCGTCGAGATTGTCGACGAGAATCTCGACGAAAATTCGATGAGAATCTATCCAAGTTGTGCGATGAGTTTTCGTCGAGATTCTCGATGAGAAATTCAAAAGAATCAACGATGTGTCCCGGAGGTAGATTCTTCAAAAGCAGAATAAAGAATCTCTTACAGATTCTTGTGAAGATTCTCCTTAATATTTCGAGGAATCTTTGGAGAATCTATGGTAGATTTTAGCGGAGAATGTTAAAACAGCTTCGGGGACTCTACGTAGAATCTATCTCAGTTTCTTTTTAGGATTCTCAAGAATGTTTCGGGGAACCCTTCGAGAATCTATGGTAGATTCTCGTGACGTGCTTCTTCGCCTTCGTGTAGAAAATGAAAGAGAAAGAATATAGAATTAGTCGAATAGAAAACAAAATTAAAAAACGTAGAAATTTGCACAGAACCGAATTCCGGAAACGAATTCGCATGCAGCGAGCAATATCAGACTCTATAGTGAATCAGCGCTGACTTTTTTATTTTAAGTCCTGCCGGATTCCGACAAGGAATATTAGCAAGAGTCCCGCATAGTCTTGCATCAATTTCGCAGTCTGCTGAAAAAAAAATCAGCGTTTTTCCACTATAGAGTCTGATATTGCTCACTGAATGCAAATTTCTTGCCGGGATTTGCTTTCGGGCAAATTTCTACGTTTTTTATTTTCGTCTTCTATTCGACTAATTCTATTTTTTTTTCTCTTTCATTGTCTGCACGAAGGCGAAGAAGCACGTCACGAGAATCTACCATAGATTCTCGATGGGTTCCCCGAAACATTCTTGAGAATCCTAAAAAGAATCTGAGATAGATTCTGTTATGTTCGGCTCGATGTGAGATCGAGAGCGAACGTTTATTTTATTACTATTTATGGGGATCTTTTCTGTCTGAAAGGAGTTGGAACTCCAACACCAAGAATAATGTTGTTCAATTACTAGGTTTATTAGAATATTGGTTACAGATGAGTTTTACAAGAGGAGTCTACGTTGTCTCTTCGGAGACAACCTCTCAGTTCGGTCGATGGAATTAGACTGATTGGTGTTCGATTCGCAGTCGGGGACTGTGAATCGAAATATTTGCATTTTTCGCAATCGCGGAAGAGCCCGGCGATTGCCTCTTGCTGCGCTCGCGCTTCCGTATGCGTTCGCACTTTTCGTTGCTGCGTGCATCGGAGTGCGAGTTCATTCGCCTTTGCTGCGTTTGCACATTCTTGCGAGTTCGTTGCTCGCTTTTAATCGCTCGATTGGACTTCGCTCGAAATATTCTATGCGAATATTTCGACTCTTCGTTTTATCGCTCGAATTTTGAATATGCCCTTTTTGCGGCATAACATCCCTCCCCCCTTAAGAAGAAGAAATCTTGAATTCAAGTTTCTTCTCATTCGGTTCGTTCATTCGTCTGTTCAAAATTTGACTTGTTTCTAAGTTTAGTCCCTTTTCTAGATTTAATCCCTTTGATCCTATTTCTCGTTTCAATCCTTTTTTCTAGTTCCCTTTATTTATTTATTTATTTTCTTTGAATACTCCCATTACTTGAATTTATTTGCTTTCATTCTGGCGTATCTTTTCCTCGGTGTCGGGTTGCGTCCCGCGCGTGGACGTCTGCCTACGTCGGCACTATGCGCGTCTCGCTGTTCCTACCTACACTGATAGCTGTCTTACTTGTATGTATGTATGTTGTCGAATAATTTGCACTCACCGTACTGTCTCTATTTTTTGTCCAATTTCTCGTTCACGGAAATTCGCGCACTTTTCGTGATTTTTGGTCGCTCTTTCTTCATCGCTCTCACTGTTTGCGATGCACTTTTCACAATTTTTTGTACTCTTTTTATTTTATTTCGCTTCTCTACTAAAGCCAGTGTACTCTGTTCTATGCTGGTTTCGGATTACGTTCGCTACCTATCGCTATTCGGTCTGTTTGTGAATTCATTTCTGATCTCTTTTTTTTTTTTTCCTAATTTTGGCGCATTTTGGAGTCTCGTACTTTTTTTGCAAACGGGTTTCCGGTCTGTTGCTGTCTCGTTTGTCGTCTCTCTTCCGTCGGCGGTCCTTTTTCGTCGATTGTGCATATTTTTTCCCATAATTTTTTCTTTTGCCCTGACTCGCCAATTTTCTAATTTTTCCTTGTCTCGAATCCTCCGTTTCCCGGTCTTCCGCTTCCCTAATGCTGTATTTCGGAAACCTTCACTCGCGTCGTTTCTCCGTCGTCCTCTTCTTCGGTTCGCCGTGGGTCTCGAATTCCTATCCGTCGTTGTGTTGCGTCGTCAATTCCTACGTTGGCATTTGTCTCGCTGCGTCGCTTGGTCGTTCGACTTCGGCTTTTATCGTTGTATCGTCGTTGGCATTTTACGTTTTCGCGGCGACTTGTATTTCTGTTCGTTTCTCTTCGACACATTTTTCCGTTGCGACTGACTGTGTTGCTATTCGTTTTGACGGCTTCTTCCTGCGGCTTCTCGCTCGTAGCTCGTGGCGGATCCTCCGTCTCGAGTTTCTCTGGCTCATGGTTCAATGCTTCGTGCAAGCATTTTCTGTGCCCTGGTGAGTCGTCTATGCCGCCTGTGTTAACGCGCGTGATCTTGACCTGGCGTAACGCGCTCGACTTCGCTGACGCGTGCATCTCAGGTGTCACCGTCGGCCTTCCTGCCTCGTTCCCTGTCTCGCTCGTGGCTATTGTGCTGATAGCACGGCTGCTACCCAGCGTACACTCTATAGTCGACTCTCGCTCAGTTCTGGCTACGAGATTTTTCCCCTTTTTTATTAGCCCAATTGGTTTTGTTCGGACTCCGTCCCAATTTGACCACGCCGGTTCAGGGGGCTCGCCGAGAATTTGTATGCTGTGTCCGTATATTTTGATGATCCTTCCCCCGAGGATGTCTACGTTGTGCTTCCTTATGAACTCCATTCCGAGTATTCCTTCTGTGCTCAGCGGTACGTCATCGGGTACCACGTGGAACCAGTGTTTCACTTTCACAGCTGGGGTCGCTACTGTTATCTCGGCCATGCACAATGTCGGTATCGTTGTTCCTGCTACACTTTTTATTTCCGCTTGCTCGTCCTTGATAGGTGTGCAAGGCCGCAGTGCGCTGTTCTTTATCAGGCTGCATTGGGCTCCGGTGTCGGCTTTCAACGTGACGGTCGTCTCCCGCGACGCCTCTATCCCGATAGGGAAATCGCAACCAGCGGTGCATCCTTCTGGGCCTCCCAGCGTGCTGACGCAATACGTTTGGGCTTCTGTCGGGGTTGACTTCCGTCCTTCCGCCCCGTCTAGCATTCGCAATGTTTTTCCGACCTTTTCGTCGCTGTTTCCCGTAGTTTCTTCATGCGGTTCTTTCCCGCGCCCTTGAGCTGCGTCAATTCTTCCGGCGACGGTAAACGAGTAAACCCTCAGTGTCCCGATGGTCCTCACGGGATTTTCACCCTGTTCGGTTTCGCTCGTTTCACCTTTCCTCTTCCGTTCGTCGCTGCGTTTTTTCGGGCATTGGTACCTGTAGTGCCCCTTCTCGTTGCAGTAATAGCATGTTACCTCGACTGTGTTCACGTCTTTTTCCGCTGCTGGTTGGCTCTGACGTCCTGAAGTTCGGTGGCAATCCTTTGCCCTGTGCCCTGGGATTCCACAGTTGAAACATCTCGCAATTTCTCCGTTCACCTGTGAACGTCGTGGTCTGCCATGTTCCTTTTGTTGTTGGGTATTTCCTCGTGTCATTCCCTCTACTTCCGTGGCTCCTACTATGGACTCGTGAAGGGTGCGATAATTTCTTGCTCGCACGAGCATCCGCAGCTCGTCCTTCAACCCATTTTCAAATGACATCTGCGCACTTTTCCGTTGCGCTTGCTCTACGTAATGCGCTCCGCTCTCGTCTATTCCTTCGCATAATTTCTCTACGATCTCGACTGTCAACTTTTCCGCTCGAGTCGCGTACGTACCTACTGGTTCGTCTTGCCCTTGCTGGAGCGTACTGAACTCGTACTGCAGGGCTGCCAAGGACTTCCTTTTCCCGTACAGACCCTCTAGTTCGCCTTTTAGATCGGCAAACGTAAGGACCGTTTTGTGCTTCATCTCCCGTGTTGCTCGGCCCTCGAGTTTGCTTGCCATCACCAAGGCTAGCAAAACTTCGTAGTTACGCGGGTGTACTCTTGGAAACACGATTTCGCAAGACTGCAGAAATCCGTCGAGTTCGTCAGAATCGTTCCCGTCGAATGTTTTGATGTTTTTTAACGCCAGATCCAGACTCAGGTACCCGGCGTCCCCGTGTACCCCTGACGATCGACGATGGTTACCGGCCCTCACGTCACGCCCCAGTCTGCCCAGCATCGCCTCGACCTCTTCAAGTTGTCGCTGTATTTCGTCCGCTCGAGCGCTAAGGCGCTCTTCGCGACTTCCACGTTCGTTGGCGACATCGTGCGCTCGCCCGTCGTACACGTTGCTCTGTCTCGGGAGTCCCCGACGTCCGTCCTCAACTATCCCGTTCGGTTCTGCGCTGACGGCCCTTCTTACGGCCCCTTGCCCTACGGCGCGCCTGTTCCCGCCGAGGTCTCCTCCCCCGGTCGCACGTGCAGGCAAGCTAGCCCCCCGTGCAAACGGAGGTAACCCGCCAGCGGCTTCTCCTGGCGACTCCTCGGCGTTTCCGTCTCGGAGTGATCGCGCCACTTCCCTCATTCTCGCTATCTCGGCGTCGACTTGTTCATCTGTGACAGTTCGTCTGCCCGTCGCCATGATTGTCGCGTCTGGCTCGAATAAGCTGTAGTCTATCGGCTCTATCGAGTCGTACGAAATCTGTCTTTGTACGTTCACAAATCGGTTACTTTCGCGGCTCTCGGTCAACTCCAAATTCTGCTGCGCGCCTGACGTAACGTCGTCTCGTTCCGCGAGCAAATTTATTCGCAAAGTTGGCGATAACACGGGTGTGGTCGGCCTATCTGCCCTATCACACATCGGAATTATTTTTCCCAACAGCCCTACGCTACCCTGCGCTACTGGCTTTAGTTACAATTTTCCTAAATTTTTCCACGACTTACAGTACGATGAGCTGCAATCTGTCGGTCCTCAACGTCCTCTGATGACGTTTCCTTGTGGCTCTGCACTCGCCACCGCTCCCTGGTGACGTCGTCCCACGTCGTACCTCGATGGCGATGCCCCCTTGCCGATCCTCGGATGGCAATATCCTCGTCGATCCTCGCTGACGAGGCCTGACCGTCAATCCTCGATGACGATCCCCTCAACGCCAAACCTTCCGTTGGCGGAGCTCGTACTGGCAATACGATGCCCCCCGTCGGTCCCTTCCGACGGCAAAACCCTCAACAATTCGACTATCGGGCCTTGAAGCTACCGTTCCTCAGCTTCCGCGTGCTGGGTCGGTTCTATCCCGCGTTAACGTCTGCGTGTCAACGGGGTCTCGCACACGCCTTTTCCCTCGTGTGCGTCACTGTGCGACACTTGTATCTCCAAACTCACTGTACTCTCACCGTACTCGTCACTACGCGTTAACGGCGTTCCGCGGGCGTAAAACACGTGGCGACTACTCACCGACAATTTGACTGCCTGGTAACTGAACGTCTTATTTTTTATGTGACAGATCCCACCGCTGCCACCAATGTTATGTTCGGCTCGATGCGAGATCGAGAGCGAACGTTTATTTTATTACTATTTATGGGGATCTTTTCTGTCTGAAAGGAGTTGGAACTCCAACACCAAGAATAATGTTGTTCAATTACTAGGTTTATTAGAATATTGGTTACAGATGAGTTTTACAAGAGGAGTCTACGTTGTCTCTTCGGAGACAACTTCTCAGTTCGGTCGATGGAATTAGACTGATTGGTGTTCGATTCGCAGTCGGGGGCTGTGAATCGAAATATTCGCATTTTTCGCAATCGCGGAAGAGCCCGGCGATTGCCTCTTGCTGCGCTCGTGCTTCCGTATGCGTTCGCACTTTTCGTTGCTGCGTGCATCGGAGTGCGAGTTCATTCGCCTTTGCTGCGTTTGCACATTCTTGCGAGTTCGTTGCTCGCTTTTAATCGCTCGATTGGAATTCGCTCGAAATATTCTATGCGAATATTTCGACTCTTCGTTTTATCGCTCGAATTTTGAATATGCCCTTTTTGCGGCATAACAATTCTACGTAGAGTCCCCGAAGCTGTTTTAACATTCTCCGCTAAAATCTACCATAGATTCTCCAAAGGTTCCTCGAAATATTAAGGAGAATCTTCACAAGAATCTGTAAGGGATTCTTTATTCTGCTTTTGAAGAATCTACCTCCGGGACACATCGTTGATTCTTTCGAGTTTCTCATCGTGAATCTCGACAAAAACTCAGCGAACTACTTGGATAGATTCTCATCGAGTTTTTTTACGAGATTCTCATCGACAATCTCGACGAGATTCTTTTTTTCTACGCGGGGAGCAAGTAGGAATGGGAAGCCCGAGCGGAAAGAGGAGACAACGTAGTAGAAGAATGGGTGAAACGAATGGAGATTAGAGATGCGAGAGACAGAAGAGAAAGAATTATCAATACAAGATATTGCAAAGGTTACAAGGCATGGGCAACGGACAAGGTACCGAATTATCTCGAAGAAGAAGGAAAACTGGGCGCCATGAAAAGGGTCGTACGCATCAGATGCGCGAATGACGCTTCGGCGAATCATTTCTGGCTGGATGAGGAAAAGAAGTAATGCAGACTATGCAAAGGAGAAGAGGAAGCGCGGGAGCGTATGGCTCAACGATGCAGTCACAGGTAACGAAGAAGTGAAAATAGAAGACATAACTAACGAAGATGAAAGGGTTTCAAGATGGCTGAAACATATAGACAGGATATGGAAAAACGGACGGCTAAGGACAGAGAGGGAATTGGAAACGGAGGATAGGCGAGAATAGGGAAATAGAACAAGTACTAAAACAAGAAATTTTGTACAATGGAAGTAATTGTATCCAGAAATGGGAAATAAACTATTTATCTATCTATACTGCTTTTTAAACATAGCAATTTCACTTACCATAAATCCAGTCAATGTCATTGCCAACATATCTATGCCAACCACGAAAAAATAGCATATGTAACCAGAGGACTCGATAAGCGCTGTAAATCTTGTTGATGCAAAAAAATAGAAATGTATGAAAACACATACTGATACAGCTATCCGATAATATAATGAATATTATTATAGAACTTACTCGACAGCTTCCTTGTGAATTTTTATACATGAGACGATGTTATCATAAGTTTTGTCTTTTCGTTTGATAGAATCTTTATTTGCATCGAATCGATTACCGGAGTAACCAATACCTCCGAGACTTTCTAAACGTGACCTAAACTAAAGTTCAATCGAATGTCCCGCTGGAAAGGTTAAATTTTTGTTGGTTAGACTCTTACCCTAGTGTAGCAAAAATTGCACAGGCGTGATGGACGTAAACTGCGAACATCGTGTCGTACGCGACAATCATACCCACTGAGAAGGGCATCGTGATACAAGCGTGGAGCATTAAAAAAACATAGTTTTCGTCTCGGTCGACGAAGTATTCCGTTTCGTAAAGATAGATTCGATCGCGTGATTGATTGAGGGGCGAAATTATATCCAAGATCACCGGTATAATTGGTAAGGACAGATACATTCCCAGAGCGAGACTCATGTATGCTGTAAAGAAGCTGTATATCGATGTTGTTGGTTGCTTGTCGATGGTCATGATTTTTACCGGTATAAATAACTGTAAGGAGTCGTCCACGTTCAGCATAACGTTTTAGGATGGCGCTCTCGAGATTTGCGATACTCGGATCCCAATCATCTCTTATTCGATTCGTCAACGACCTCATCTACATTTTCCATTATTGAAATAGTTCTTAGTGTATTCATAAATGAATAAGTTACGTACTTTGCTCGCGTTAATGCTGCAATTAAGGAATCTAGCAGCACTTCTGGCATGAATCCCCAAAACCGGAAGGCACGAGATCATGCCGTTCAGATCCCCCAGACATTCAACGAATTTTATCAACTGTAACAAAAATATTAATATATTTCAGATATTATTATTGCATTGATATTTCAGTTAGTTGAGTACACTGAAAAGAAAATGGAACGCTGTGAATCCCCACGCAAAAAAAAACAGAATATGGGATTGATTCTCGCCGAGTATATCACCGAGTATCGCGCCGTATCTCGCCGAGAATAGTGCACTGTGCTCAGGCCAATATTCTCTTGGCAGCGTCTAAGAAGCTTGGAGAGCCATTCCCAGCTTCTTACCGCGATTGTCGTGAAACCCATTAAGAAGCTCGGAGAACCTGTTGTTGTACCCCGAGTACGCCGGTTGTTGTCGCAAGGTGCATTGCGCAACAACCGAGGTATGCGAGCAGCGGGCGAGCCGAGCGCGAATGTAATTACCGAAATCGAGCGCATCGCGGGCGATTGAGCAATCGACGCATCGAGCGATTCTCGATCGCGGATAAGTAGAGCAGCGCGTCAGCAGATTAAGTAGCGCGGAGCCTCCATATTCCGTGGACGTACGGAATCTGGAGCGACGGAAAATAAACAGTAAACAATGAAAAGCGGAGTTTTAAGAAATAATGTTTTGTCTAATAAATAATGCTGATGCTCTCGCTCGATATATAATGATACGCGAGCGAGCATTCGACAGTCTGGTTTTTGACTCGAGAAACTGTGCGTCTGGTCCCAGGGATTCGGTATAGGAATCCAAAAGGTAACATAGAGTGTTCCGGGCAAGGGAACGTATTAAGCGGCACTGGCGGGTGAGGGTCGGACCTGGATCCCGAGTGCGGAATTAAGTCTTAAAGTTGACTTGTGAAGTAACTTTGTAAAGTTGTGTGCAAAAGAGGCAAATTGTAAAGTGAAATTGTTTATTACTCTGTTCTCTATTTCGTCAATAAATTGTTATTGTGCCTACGAGTTGTAGTCCTCACTGGGGTTCTAACCCCTCACTGGTAACATCCCAAAATCTTCGGAGATAATATCTCACCCGTCGAGCACGGACTGATCACCCGGGCTCCGGCGGTACAACATTGGTGGCAGCGGTGGGATACCAGAGTGAGGCTACGAACTACGGGGAATACATCGAAGTGAGAAAGCGTGGGAATACAGTGAGAGCGGCTCCAGGTGATAGGTGGGGTCGGGCAGTACACAGAGAGTGCGGCTCTAGGTGATAAGTAGAGCCAGGCAGTACACAGAGGGACCAGACGTGGGAGAGGGTGCCTGCAGCCCCTCTTAGAGGCGTCGACCCGGGTTAGGGGACGTATACAGTTTAAAAGGATAGATACATGAGTGGCGAGGAACGCCTGGGGAACAACGAGAGGTTCCGGCAGCACAGGAGCTATCAACGTCCACGGACGAGGACGAGGGGGTAGCAGCAGGGTTAGAGACGGCATTGGCTGAGATTACGCAGGTTGCAAGGGAAAACCTGGTAGCGCAATCGCCGAAGCGAGCGGCGGGAGACGAGGAACAGTCACCAAACCCTTTGTACGGGGTGAATTCGCAGCGGGGGACCACATACGACGAGCTGGACGATATCGACGAGAGCTTGTTCGAGCCAGGAACAGAAATGGCAAACATCAGCCCCCGGGCGGTGGACAACGAGATCGAGCGACTGCGTTTGCAGATGCAAAACACCAATGGGCGGCATGCGAACGTCTTCGGGGGCGACCCAGGGCGAAACTGGACGGCCACCTTCGGGAACGATACCAGGGTGTATCCTCCTGAAGGGTTGGGCCTCGCAGGGGTTCGCCGAACTTTATTCAGGGACGTGCCAACGGTGGCAGGGCTGACCGGGACAGCAGCGGCGGCAGCGGCGATAGCTGCGGCGGGACAGGTGAATACGACAGCAGCGGTACCAGCAGAAACGGCTCCGGCGAGTCAGCCGAACGGGATAGCGGCAATGCCAGTGGCAACGAGGCATGAAGACAGGGAAGCGGTGGACGAAGAGGCGAAATTCAAAGAAGCTGTCGCGATAGAGGTAGAGCGAAAGATTGACCTCATATTGACAACACCGGACCTCCCACGAGTCGGGCGAGCATCGCTGCACGCGGGGGAACGGGGGGGTGTGTACCTTGACGTGGGTCTCGGGCTCAGGAGTGTTCCGGAATTCGATGGGAGTAACCCTGGGGAACTGGATGGGTTCCTGCAGGCTTGTGAGGCAGTAAGGGGAATGACAAACCCCGTGGAACGGCCAATACTCCTTACTCTCGTGCGGAGTGAAAGGATCAAGGGTCGGGCGACCCGGGAGCTGAGACACAAGGACATCAAGACATTCGAGGATCTCAGGAGGGAGATGGAATCACTCTACGCGCAAAGGAAGTCACTATCCGCGTTGCAGTATGAATTCAGTCGGCTGCGGCAGGGGCCGGACGAAGCAGTGTCAACTTATGCAACGCGAGTAGTAGTGTACAGGTATAGGGAGACAGGATTTACCCCCTCCATGCGGACACTCCCCCCTCCATACCTCCTCCAGGTCTACCCCCCTCCCCCCTTGTCTGGGGGCCCCTAAGCCCCGCCCCCGCGATTATAGGGACCAATGGGAGCGAGGGTGGGAGAATTCTCTGGGTTCTGATTGGTTGTGACGTGTTCGCCGACGTCTGGCAGACTCCCCCTCCCCTCACTGACTGGGGGGGCCTCAGTCTAGCGGCGCTGCATTATAGGGACCAATCAAAGAGAAGGTGGGAGAAATTCTCCGAGCTGTGATTGGTCGAATGATTTTTCCGTAGCGCCCTCTATAAATTTTCACCGCCTTTTCAGTACTAATATTAGTGTCCGATTTCCCGGCGATCTGATTGGCCCTGCTGGTTAGCGGTCAAGTTCTCATGGCCCCCTCTGTAAATTACCGATGTTTATTCTACAGTCGGTAATAAAGTTACCGTACTCTACAGTCGGTAATGAAGTTTTCGCTCTTTCTCTGCTATTTTGACGGTAACACAGTCGCAGCAGGTAAGAAAGAAATCGGTATGTTGGGTATACATGATTATTTATTATTATTTAGCATCTTAGTAGCGTTCTGTACAATTCATCCCGTGTCCTTCCCCGTTAAGTAAAGTTTACAATGCACAGTTCATAAAATTGGGATATGTTTGAATACATGGTTATCTTATCAATAGGGCTAAGTGACGCGAAGTTTTATAGTGAGGCCGACGAGAAAAACCCTTACCGCTACTTATAATAATGAATACAACGAGATACGATTAATAATACTGAATCGACGAAATTGGCTGATAATCGGTAAAGTTACTGGTAGAGCTGTCGGTAAATGTTCCATTACGCATGGTCTTGTGTTTTATGAATAGTATATCCTAACCAGCAAAAGGATATATATATATTCGATTGTGGGGCTATTCAAAGCGCACTTTTCTTGTTCTTAATGAGGGCTTTTTTCAACTCGTTTTTGATGAATGGTATGCCCAATACCGTCAATTCCAGGAATACGATGCCGAAGGTGAACTCGATGAACGACGGTTCTAATCGTCGTTTGACGGCCTCTTTCAAAGACTTGAAATTGTCTTTTATCAAGTCTTTGACACGTGACCCGTCCACCTTGTCTGGCGTCTCTTTTGGTGGGATGTGCATCAGTAACTCGGCACAAAGTACTTCTGCACACGTCTGAACATGTGTGACGTTTCGCTGTAGGCGTCTGAAGCGTTCGTCCGTGCATACTAATAAGCTGATAAGACCCTCGAACGATGGTTTTTGCATCACAACGGCCGGTGAATACTTTTTGCGCTTCTTTGATGGTGATTCTATTCCCTCGTCCTCGTCCTTCTCAGCGGGGTTTTCTTGAACGTGGTGATCAAACGCGACAGATTTTGCGCCGAAACTCGAGGTAAACACTACTTCACACTCGCCGACGCGAATGGATGATGGAGTGCGCCAACCCGATCCCCAGGCGATCTTCTGGCTGCCGTCAAAGTATTTCGAGGTAGCAGGTAGATGGGTTTGCAATAAACTCCAAGCCGCCGACTCGAAGACAATGCCACCCGCCATGCTGTTGTTCTGGAGCTTGACAACGGGTTGTATACTTCCGTCGGCACGTAGTTGCAGGCCAATGCTCACTTTTTTTGTCTCAGACTGGTTGAGGGTATACGTTGCGCCGAGAATTAGCGGTGATTCGAGACGCTTTTTCTCTTCCTCCGGTAATACGTGTTCCATGGTCGAAGATTATAAACCGTAGTTCCGTAGATCTTCAACACTGATAGCTTGGCTCATCTTGAACAATGAACCACGAAAACCGTGACACAGATGCAAAAAAAAAACCCAAAGGGTGAACGTCAAGTCTCTCTAGCAGCTCACGGGCCGTACTGCCGACGTTTGGTGTATCGTGGCGCTTATATGTGGGTGCAGGACGCCATGGCGCTAGTATCTGTATAAATTTCACATTCGCCCCGGTGGAGGGGAGAACCGGTTGTAAGATCGCGATGCATACGTTAATTCAAACACCTGCATACGTGAAAGAAAAGCCGATATCCTTGAGGAAAAGATATCGATCTTTGAATAATACAAAGGAACGCCGGAGCTATAAATTTGGTGTCCCAGAGATCTGAGATATCGATCCCTGGACCGCAAAGGTGGAGATTTTCGTTCCTCGAAAAGTCGTAAAATGGAAAATAGTTGCCGGTCACAACACGCGTTTACCTTACATTGAAAATTCGGCGATTTCCTGTAGCGTATCGTCACGGTCGTAAAACCAATCTAGACCGTTAAAATTGTTCGATCGTAAAAACGAAACGGAAATGCGTCGCATCTTTGAGATAAACAGATATGTGTAGCGGGGGGTTTCCATATTGTTTAGTGAGAGGAAAAGAGAGTTTAGCGCTGAATCGGTCTATAGATCCCTATCTATTTTAAAAGGTCACAGTTGGGCCACGGGTATCTGTAGTCCTTTTTTTTATGACTGCTAAGTTCTAACCCTTCAAGCTGAGCTTCGAGAAACAGATTTTTTTTTCTCGAGAGGGGTATTCAACCGATTTTCGACGGTTCGAGAATCTGCACTAGTTACAGCTAGTATTGTTTTTATGTATAAGACCCGGGCCGTATTATAGTGCAAGGTTGCGCGCAAAGTCAATAGAATAGGTTCGCTTCAGGGAGTCCTATGTTTTCACTGCCGTCACGCATTGCTTTGAGACACCGAAAAGAGGTGAAAAAAATAAGCCGGGTCACTACAATGAGAGCAATATCGGCCGTTTCGAAAATCGGAGATTACGGCGGCAAGAACAATGTTCGCCACAGTACAGGCAATGTTTGTCAGTGGTAGTGTCGCATCCTTTGTTTTACGCATTTTCCTCAGCAAGAAAATGTGGTAGGGGTGTACGGGAAATCTATAAAAGGTTTGGAAATTCAAATCTTTAGCAATTCTCTGGTGAGAACTCGTTTGTGAAGCTTCTCTCAATTTCTCGAGTGTTCAACGATTCATTACGTGACGTGACTCTGCACAAGTTTGTACGGAGCATCGAAGCAAAAAATATTGTGCTGCGAAACGGTGTTTCTTTGCTGATACACATTGTGTGTCATCTACCAATATTTCGTGACAAAACGGTGATTGTGACTGAGTGTGTATTTTTTTCGTTTTTCGTAAAAAATTTGAAAAATGGAAGCGCACCGTGCTCGCGTTCTCATTAAGTCGCTCCGTAAGACGGTTAGCTTAGCGCGAATTAGGAGCGCTGTTATTGCGAGACGCTGTACGGGGCCATGGACCAGTCGACTCGACGGTATGACCCTCCAACGGGCTCAACGAGAGTTCCGCTCGATCTTGCGACAATTGCCGTTGAGGGTTATCGGTCGGCTGCACAATGACAGTGCGTTTAACGGGTCGCTCGATGCGATCGTAATCGCCGCGAGCGTTGTCCAAGAGCGTAACGGTACGCATCTGCACGTGGTTCGCGATCTCGTTTACAGCAGCGAGAACGCACAATGCGGTCTCGATATGCTTGCCTCGGACACCGAAAGCTCCGAGGCAGACGACGACGACGACGACGACGACGACGACGACGACGATGACGATGAGACCGGGCTCCAATACGACAACGATGGCAGCGAGGACAACGAGGACGAGGACGACGAGGACGACGAGGACGACGAGGACGACGACGACGACGACGACGACGACGACGACGGAGATGACGTTGACGCTGGTTATGACGGTGGCGACGACGACAACGATGATATCGGTGACGATGCCGAGAGCATTGACGATACCGCTGGCAACGACACCGAGGATAGTGGCAGCAGGGCTGACATGGCGCGTGACGATATCGATAGTGGCGACGATATGGATGTGGACCGGCGGCAGTCCGAAGACACCGTCGACGGCGCCGATGATAACGAGCCGCAGTACGACTCGATCTCCACGGCTGAGACGTTCGTGGTGGAAAACGAGCCATCGGCGGAGGCGCTACTCGATATGGAGGTGGATGTAATTATGGAGCGTCAGCCGTCCGTTATTATGAGTGTAAGTTTGAAACGGCCAAACTTATAGCGCGACACTTCAGAGGTCGCCCTATATACTCGACACTCACAGCAAATCCGAGGCACGAGGCCGTCGCGCTGGTCAGTCGAAACTGCGTGATACAAGCAGTGAGCCACGCGGATAAGCGTGCGAGATACATGGCGCTTGTCGCCAAGCTAAGCTTAACGCAAAGCAATAATTATAATTAAGTCAAGCTGTACTTGTTGTTGATTCAGGTAACTAATGTACAACCTTGTATTATAATTATTGAACTCTATCTGGGTATGTGTAAATAGTGTAAATACATTTTCAGTTCTTACAAGCATCAACCGCAGTACTCATTTATTAAAAGATAAACGATTTATCTCATATGAGTAAGTGCATATTTTTATAATTTATATACATATATATATATATATTTTGCCCCTCCGTTGAGGAGATGGTCAGGGATTGGTTTAACTTTGCTTGTTAAACCATAGGTGTAGAGGAGTGGCTCCAAGGGCCACGAGAGTACGAGCGGCTCAACGGGTACAACCCGAACGGTCCCTCTATTTCACCTGTTACCCGAAGACCTGATCCTGCGGTCGTAAACAGCCCTATTTCCTCCCGTCATTACGACCCTGCCTCCGACAATGACGACGACGTATCCACCGTTTATGACGCGGATGAATTTGGCTCCGTCGACCTCGTACCGTACCGGGTGCAACAAGTGCCATGGTACGATTCGTACGGTGAACTGGGCCAAGGATCCGACCGTCATGACGATGATTACGATGATCTAGTCATTGTTCGGATTATGGAATCGTCAAGCGGTTTCCCAGAGCCATAAAATATTTACGATATCATATCGTATATTTTTATCCTTCCTCAGACCGTTCGGACTCGGCCTCGTCACGCCCAACGTGTGTATCGTCATCGTCATCGTCATCGTCATCGTCATCGTCATCGTCATCGTCATCGTCATCGTCATCGTCATCGTCATCGTCATCGTCATCGTCATCGTCATCGTCATCATCATCATCATCTCTATTATTGACTATTATTGACACTCTATGATTGTTAATATGAGCGGAAGTGCACGAATATTTACCGGTGACAAAAAAGTGGAAACTCAATCCATTGGAATCGTCCGAGGAGCCCAGCCCGACATCTCTTCTTCTTTCTCCGTTGAGGATTTATGCCGCTAGTACCAGTTCCAGCCCGACATACTACTCGCCGGTGAAATCCAAGACCGAAGAGCGATCGGTCGACGCGACGTTGCCGGACAAAACGAACAAAGAATCGTCACCGCATTCCGACAATGATGCCGCTGTCGCTCGCGTGCAAGGTAAGTCTGTTTCTCTGATGTATTTTTATACAGGTGTATGGAACAAAGTATGCGTAGTCGGTAGAATTTAGTAGCGAAATATAATTCCATTGTCCGTCCGCTTGCATTGAACATATTTCAAATATAATAATAGAAAATAAACGTCTCATATATAAAAAAAATTTCTTGATTAGTAGTAATCTTTGAATTTGATCATGCTTCAGAGTCAATTCTAAATAATCGGTAATTTTGAGAATTCTCTGATTAAATTGAACACAGGACACCAGCTTATATCGTAGAAAAGCAATTTTTTTTGAAAATAAATATCTCTAATTGAGATTCCGCAAAAAAAATAATACGAAACTACAAAGAATATTTAATTGAGAAAAATATTAACAAACACAAAATGTTTAATATGGTTTCCTGTTCATCTCTATTATTGAAACATTTTGTTAATAGGAGCGGAAGTGCAGGTGCACGAATATTTACCGGTGACAAAAAAGTGGAAACTCAATCCATTGGAATCGTCCGAGGAGCCCAGCCCGACATCTCTTCTTCTTTCTCCGTTGAGGATTTATGCCGCTAGTACCAGTTCCAGCCCGACATACTACTCGCCGGTGAAATCCAAGACCGAAGAGCGATCGGTCGACGCGACGTTGCCGGACAAAACAAACAAAGAATCGTCACCGCATTCCGACAATGATGCCGCTGTCGCTCGCGTGCAAGGTAAGTCTGTTTCTCTGATGTATTTTTATACAGGTGTATGGAAAAAAGTATGCGTAGTCGGTAGAATGTAGTAGCGAAATATAATTCCATTGTCCGTCCGCTTGCATTGAACATATTTCAAATATAATAATAGAAAATAAACGTCTCATAAATAAAAAAAATTTCTTGATTAGTAGTAATCTTTGAATTTGATCATGCTTCAGAGTCAATTCTAAATAATCGGTAATTTTGAGAATTCTCTGATTAAATTGAACACAGGACACCAGCTTATATCGTAGAAAAGCAATTTTTTTTGAAAATAAATATCTCTAATTGAGATTCCGCAAAAAAAATAATACGAAACTACAAAGAATATTTAATTGAGAAAAATATTAACAAACACAAAATGTTTAATATGGTTTCCTGTTCATCTCTATTATTGAAACATTTTGTTAATAGGAGCGGAAGTGCAGGTGCACAAATATTTGCCGGTGACAAAAAAGAGGAAACTTCAGAAGAAGTGTTGGGCAGATGCGTACGACAAGAATTCTTTGGTCTTTGCCAAGTATGGCGGTAATACTTGGTGGCCGGCGAAGGTGTTATATGAGAAAAAACTCGAGAAGAAGCCGACCGTAGCAATCCGGTTTTTCGATTGGGAGAACGTAACGTTTCAAATACACTCAGCCAAAAACATTATGAATGTATCAGTCGAAGGAATCGAAAACGTCTGGAAGTGCGTGTCTGCCAGCGTAATCCACAAGTGGAAAGAATTTGATAGTATTGTCAACAGTGCGCCAGACGGGATCACAACAGAATTTCAAACTGAGTGGAAACGATTGTTTGCGAAAAGCGTTTAGGATGGATCCACTTTAGGATGGATCAGAAAAAAAAAAGTTTTTTTTTTTTTGTTTATTATTTATTTTCTTTTTATTTCGACACGCTGTCCACTACTCAACGAAAAAATTTCGTATATGTAGGAGTGGGCCCCGAGCTCGCCTTACGACGGGCCTGGGTTGGCGCGCGAGTCGCCGCGTCATGTGACCGCAGGGAGGCGGTCGAGAACAACGACGAGTCAGTCGGTATCCCGCCACTCGACGAGTGTATCGCTATTATCATATTAAACATTCTTATACTCGTAAAAGTTGTCTGTCCGATTATTTCACGCTCCCTCGGAAACGATCCCTACATATATTTCTCTAGGAAATATAGATCCATTATCGATCGCCAAATATCCAAAAAAGGAAAACCCTTATTTCTTAGTCCATGTTTTTTTCGGGAATCTAATGTAAGTTCTATTTGTCGATCTTAGAGAAGGAAAAAAGGTTGAATTTGAAACGTTGATGCGTTTTTCGACCCTTGAAATCATCGGCGCCGTCCATTCGATTATGTCTCGTCGACAAATACCAAGAATTATAGTTATCTAAGTAGATTCGGTTTCCAGTAATCCGTCTAACTCGAAAATAGAAAAGATTGTTTCGTAAACACAAAAACTTAAAGTGTAACATGACTCGATCATTTTAGTCTACAACTTAAGTTTGAGAGATTTTCGTTGATACTATTAAAATCAAAAACCTCAGAATCTAGATTCATATATTTTTTTTAATCGTCCGAATAGTATAGAAATACAGCTTTTGATTCTCATGAATCCCGTCCAGAAAGATTCATCGCTACTAACATTGTATTTGTATTATTTAAGAATGCAAGCGAACGTTACATCTCTAATGTTCTTTTTCTTTGTGTTCAGACTACGTCCGTTCGTTTTTTGAAACAACGAACTCAGTTTTTTTTACCACTGCAATGTTCTTGTTTCTACATTCATTTTCAGTCAGTATAAATGATGAGATTGTTGAAAGCGCATAGTGCACGAGCATAATGGGAATACTCTCGTTACCTATAAAAGAAAATAATTATCGCGAGGGTTTATTCACACTCCTTGTATCGCGTAGGACACGAGATTACGCACGCTACGAGAGGTCGTGAGTTCAGGCTACCCGAGGGACTGCTCGTCGACGGGTACGCTGAGATAGACGAAGATCGGTTTGTCTACCAGTTTCACGGTTGCTATTGGCACGGCTGCCCTCGCTGTTTCCCCGAGAACCGTACCAAGCGGTCGCGCCCTAACGCTGAATCGTACGAGCAGCGTTACGAGCGTACTCTGGCAGCCGACGCTACGATTCGCAAGCAGGGTTACGTGTTAGAGGCCGTGTGGGAATGCGAATTTAACGATGAGCGAAAGATCAACCCGGCGATCAACGCGTTTTTGCGTGATCATCCGCGCCTAAAGACCATCAGTCTAAATCCTCGCGACGCATTCTTCGGTGGTCGAACGGGTAACACCGTCACCGTAAACGATGTTGCGGAAAACGAAAAAATCAACTATATCGATATCTGCTCGCTCTATCCGTATATTTCGAAAACGGGCCGTTTTCCTAAAGGACATCCCACGATTTACGTGGACACAGAATGCGATGCGCTGCTGAACGGATCGTACGAGGCTCTGGGCACGTCGATTAACGGGCTGATACGTTGTACGGTTTTACCACCCAGGCAGCTTTTCCATCCGGATCTGCCCGTGCGCATGCACGAAAAACTTCTTTTCGCACTGTGCCGCACATGTGCCGAGGAAAAAACGCAGACTTCGTGCCCTCACGAGGGTATGAACGACCGTGTATTCACCGGCACATGGGTGGTCGATGAGGTTCGGAAAGCAATCGAGGTCGGTTATCAAATCGTTAAAATATCGATTATTTGGGCGTACGAGATGACCCTATACGATCCGGAAACGCGCACTGGTGGTCTCTTTGTCAATTATATCAATACCTTTTTAAAGATTAAGCAAGAGGCTAGCGGCTGGCCCGCGGAATGCATCGATGACGCCTCGAAGGCAAAGTATATCGAAGACTACGAGCGCGCTGAAGGTATCCAATTAACGGCTCAAAAGATCGAAAAGAATTCGGGTCTACGATCTGTCGCGAAGCTTTGTCTCAACTCGTTTTGGGGTAAATTCGGACAACGGGATAATTTAACGCAAACGACGGTGATCAATAATCGCGAACAACTATTGCTGCTGTTGGGGGACAACGATAAAGAGGTGAAACGCCTTCTACCGGTAAACGACGATGTTCTATACGCTAATTGGGTATCGATAGACGAGGCCGTCGTACCTTCCTCGCAAACGAGTGTCGTCATCGCGGCATACACAACGGCGCAAGCACGCTTGAAATTGTACAGCTACCTCGAGAGGTTAGGGAGGCGCGTATTGTACTACGACACGGACTCGGTGATTTATGTCAGCACAGGTCAATCGGGCGAATGGGTACCGCCGCTCGGTAACTTCCTCGGCGACATGACCAGTGAGTTGAAAAAGCCGACCGACTACATAAAGTCGTTTCTCTCGGGAGGTCCGAAATTTTACGGCTACCAAGTAGTGAATAGCGAAGACCCCGAAACGATTACGAAAACTGAGTGTAAGGTAAAGGGTTTAAGCCTAAATTATCAGAATTCAAAGAAAATTAATTTCGCGTCGATTAGGGGGATGATTGAAGCCGATTTACCGCGGCGGAATGCAGAGTCAATTCGACTGAATTATTCGACAATTCAGCGAACTGCTCTACACGAAGTCGTAACGCGGAAAATGTCGAAAACGTGTCGAGTCGTTTGCCATAAACGGCGCCATGTGACACACAAACTGTCGCTTCCGTTTGGCTTTAAAAATTAGGCCCTCGGTAAACACCCCCTAATTTCATCGTTGTCGTCATCGTCGTCGTCGTCATTCTTGTAGTCATTGTCTGTTCCTTTAGATAATAATATCACTAATATAAGTTATTTGTATGTATTAGAAATAAGTTTGATAGTCCAAATTTAACGTAATATGTATGTTTGTCTGTATGTATATATCTCTAAGAAAATGTAAATATTAACAATAGGGTGTAGTTTTTCACGAGTCGTAAGTTTATAAACCTGTACATAGAAAATTGCTCTTATGAATAAGAAACCCTGATTGTTGTAAATAGTAAAAAAAGAAAAAATATGTGAATACGTATCTCAACACGTGAGATAATTTTCAATCGATGATAATAATAAAACATCACACCAAAATTTGATTCATTTTTGTGAATGACGTAATCCTGTTTGAAACTTGGTAATAAATAAAAATTGAAAAACATTTTTTTCCTCTCGAGAATTTTCTTCGCTTTAAGCTAGGCGGCGCCACATGTGCCGTACAGCCTGGAGAGCACATGTGACCGTGGGAATAAAAGCTGATCGGAACGCTCGCTCGCCCGCTCTTAAGCTGATGATGCGGGCGAACGGGCCTGTGTTAGCTGAACCACCGCCGCGCACACGTCGAACAAGCTTCTCGCGTCGAATAAGCTTGACAAGCGTCAAGCTTATCGCCGCGTAGAAACGAGTGCACTCGTAAGAAGTGTTGCAGTGTGAATTTGTACGAAGCAGCAAAAAATAGTTTGTAAAATGGATGTGCGCTGGAAACATCCATGGACTTCGTTAATTTGCGGTCCAACAGGCTGTGGTAAAACAGTTTTTGTGCGAAGATTCTTACGCCATCTCGCGGCCATGAGCGATGCGATATTTGGTCGTATTTTATTTTATTATGGGGACAATCTCGACGCCAATACTGCAGCTCTCTTTAAGAATTCCTCAATGACAAATACGAAGATTGAACTTCACGAAGGACTGCCACAACCGGAGGATTATTCCAACGACAACGATTGTAAGAAGTTGGTAATTATCGACGATTTGATGAGAGAATCGTCAAACAATACGATCTCAGTCGATATAGGTATAGTCGATCTCTTTACAAAAGGCAGTCATCATAAAAATATTAGTGTTATTTTTATAACACAAAATATCTTTCATCAAGGACACGGACAACGCGACATCGCGTTAAATGCCAATTATATTGTTACTTTCAAAAATCCACGAGATCGGGCACAAATTCAACATCTCGCGAGGCAAGTTTATCCCGAGGATCCACGATTCTTAACGGAGGCCTATCACGATGCGACTGCGCAGCCGCATGGCTATCTACTGCTGGATCTCAAGCAATCCACGCCTGATATGTGCCGATGCCGTACCAATATATTCCCTGATGACACGCAAATGCACGTGTATATACCCAAAAATAAGCGAGGATTTCGTCAATTGAATTGATACGGTGTATTTAGGCGAATGTCGGAAAAGCAGCGACAACAGTAGCGCGCGAGCGGTGGTTACGCGAACATCTCGGCGAGGAGTTTGAACATGACGATAAAGAAGAAGAAGAAGAACAGAGCGCCGTGTTCTGCGCGATCGCCGATCGGTAAACGGCACGCCGCTTTTCTGAATGCTCTTTGCCATGCTAGTAAAGAGCAGCAAAGAGCACTTCTACGCACGGCCGACGAATCGCTCGTCAAGTGTATCTGTGAATGCGCTCTCAACGTTTTACACGGTGTCGTAACGCTCAAAAACGGCGTGAAAAATCGTCTAAAAAAATATAAAAAGGTGTTACGACAACTAGCGCCGTGGCCGGTAGCAAGACAGAGCGGCGGCGGCGGCGGCGGCGGCGGCGGTAAGAGTAAAGTCAGTAGTGCTGCGCGTAAACGTCGGAAATTCAACTGGAGAGCGAAAAAACGGCTCATTATGCAAAAAGGCTGTGGAGCGTTTCTGCCTCTTTTATTGGCACCGATCATCACGAGTTTAGTCAGTAGGCTGTTTGGCGGCAACGGTGGCGGTAGTGCTGACTCTTAATTCAAACTTTCTACAAGCTACAATGGAGCACGCGAAGAAAATGATTTTAGTGCCGGCGGAAGAGGCTGGGTTATGGAAAGAGCCGATGACCGGCGGTGGAACTCGCGAGCCGCCTGCCGGTCCACCGAGTGTACAGACACCGGGCGACCCTCTGTCGAGACTTGACGAAGAACTTTCGGAAATTTTACACTCGAAAAAGTATCGCGATGACTCGGAAAAGTGGAAGCAATATCTACAGGTACTGCAGAGGTATTTATTTTTGCTCGAAGCGCGAAAGGGTCCATTAGATTCAACGTTACCTGGAGCGAACTCTGCCATGCCGCACGAGCAGCAAACGCCACAGGGAAACGAAACTTTGAATGATACGGTAATCATCGACAGTGTTCCGCAAACGTATCGACATAAAGCTAAAGCTCTCGTGTCTCATCTTCGCAATTCACCGGCAGCAGTACAACGCATCAGATGGGACCGAGACGGCCGCGTCACTATAGACGGCAAGCTCGTACCCAATTCGAATATTGTCGATCTTATTAACGATGCGGCAAGATCGAGAAAAGAATTTAAAGCCGTGGGACGACGTGAGTTTATTCAAAGTCTACGAGAAACCTCTGTGCCACGTGAATTTATCGGGAACACACCGCTGTGGGCACTAGGAGAGACGAGATTTGGGAGCAAGCGCACGCAAAATAATCTTCACGAGGGTAACGACGAAACCGACGATTCCATCACCGGAGAAGAAGAAGAAGAAGAAGATACCGTTGCAGCGGCGAAAGGAAAACGATCTGCTGGTAAAAGTGCGGACCGCTTCAGGGCCAACAGTAGCCGTGAAGAAGCCTTCAACGATCGGCGAGGGTTAAACGCCGACTATTCGCCGAGACACACAGACAACGTCAAGGCGGGGAATAGGAAGAAGAAGGACGGTCTGCCTGCAAAGCGTGCGAGCACTGGTGAAATCGCAGCGACCCGGGCTTCAGACGCCGCCGCCGCTGAAACACCTCGAGGGTTTACGCATTGGCTAAAACTATGAATGGCCTTTACTGCCGCTGTCTGTTCTAACGTGACCGTCAAAGACAGAGAGGGAGAGAGAGAAAGAGAGATGCCATACGACAAAGTGTATTATGACCCTTCGCACCCGGCTGGCTACGCCGGTGCAAGACGGCTTGCCGAATTAAAAAAAAAAAATAAAGTAGTCGATGTTTATGACTGGCTGACCCAACAGGATGCATACACCATTCACAAGCCCGTCAAGCGACGTTTCCCAAGACTTCCCTACAACGTTGACAACATAGACGATGTTTGGGAGGCTGATCTTGTCGATTTACGCTCGTTAAAGAGTTACAACGATAATACCTGCTACCTGCTTACAGTCATCGATGTGTTGAGCAAATATGCATGGGTCGAGCCGTTACAAGACAAAACAGTTCATGCTGTCACGCAAGCCTTTAAACGTATTTTTGAGCGAAGCACCGGCCGCTCACCCGTCTGCCTACAGACCGACAAAGGCAAGGAATTTGTCGGAAAAGAGTTGCAAGCCTTTCTCAAGGAGAACGATATAGCGTTTAGAGTCACACGTAACCCTGATATAAAAGCAGCGGTTGTCGAACGCTTCAATCGTACGTTGAAAGAGCGAATGTGGCGCTACTTCACACACCGAAATACTCATCGTTACATCGACATTCTACAGCAACTCGTCTACGCCTACAATCATGCCAAACACTCGTCAATTAAGATGCAACCGGCCGCTGTGACTTTACACAATGCCGATGTAGCGCACGAAAATATGACTAGCGCCGCGTTGAGACAACGCAAAAAAAGGCGTTTCACAGGCGTTAAATACAAGTGCGGCGATCATGTCAGGATTAGTCGAACAAAAGGCACCTTCGAGAAGGGTTACGAGAGGAATTAGAGCGAAGAAATTTTCCAAATCACAAGAGTTACGGTTCGTCAAGGTATCCGTGTTTACGAGTTGAGCGATCTTGAGGGTGAATTAATCGACGGATTTTTTTATACGCAAGAAATCACACCTGTACACGAGAAACGTGTTGCGGCAAATAAAGAATTCAAAATCGACCGTGTAATACGAACAAAAGGACGCGGGGCTTCGAAACAGCTCTTTGTAAGCTGGGTCAGTTACCCTTCGAAATTCAATTCGTGGATACCTGCGTCTAACGCCCACATCCTTGACGACTAGTGTAGTGTATACACCTGGTCAGCATGTACCACGACGAAAATTTTTTTCTCGTGCTGCCGAGTAATAGTAGTATGAAATATTTTCCGAACAACACTACGACAAATTTCACTACGCATCTTTCCCGTGAAATTACCCTTAATGGCCATTGGGTCGTGGGTTTAACCGAAATCCACATACCCTGTACGATAATACATATCCAGCGTGACGAGACCGAGGTTCAGTGGACGCAGTGCGGCAGAGAAGAAAGGAAAATCAGTCATATACCGTACGGCGTATATAACAATCATGCGGATTTAATGAAAAATATAAATAGTCTACAAGGAATGAGCGAGGCCGGTATACGCATAGTGAATGCGAAAAACGCAAGCGGCTACGTGGCAATTGAGGGTAAAAAGTGCGGAAAAGAAATTGGAGAATCACTGAATTTCTGCAGATGAACGACAAGCTACGCGACGTGTTTGGTTTCAACTTAACGCCGGCTAAAGATTGGGAAAGCGACGGGAACTCGTACGTGAGCTTCACGCGCGGAATGCAACGCGAAGGTCAGACGCCTGCTTGCCTAGCTCGTGCTCTCCCCGAAGAACTCTTTGTCTATACGGATTTGTGCGTACCCTAAACAGTCGGCGACACACAGGCCGCTCTATTGCGTATAGTAAATCTGAATACTGTCAAATACAAGTTTGGCTCGACACAAGTGAAATATTTTTCACCGGCAAATTACATACCGTTGCTCAATAATTGCTTTCGTACGATAGAGATAGATATAAGAGACAAGCTGGGACGGCCAATCACATTTGAGTACGGGACGTTAACGCTGACGCTTCACTTCAAACGGCTCTCTTAGACAAAATGGCGAGCCACTACGCGGCATATTACGAGAATCAAACGGGTGGCGGTGGACGTGTGAGCAATGTTTTCGTGGGTGCACCTTATCAAAGAGGCCATGGGATTGGCCGCTTTCTCGGCGGACTCTTCAGGAGTGTACTACCGCTCCTCACGAAAGGCGCTAAAGCCATAGGACGCGAGGCTTTGCGCACTGGCTTGCATGTCATTGAAGATGTAAGCGGGAACAATATACCCTTCAAGGAGTCACTAAAGCGACGTGCCAGAGAATCCGGAGAAAATTTGAAACGAAAAGCCGACGAGAAAATTGCACTACTTATGAACGGCTCTGGCTATAATAAGGCGATCGCCTCGAGAACGATGCAGGCGTTGATTGGTCGCGCAACTCGTCGCACCTCCAAGAGAAAGAGATCTGTCGTCACGAAGAATAAGGAGAAAAAGCAGCAGGGAAAGAAAAGAACCACTGCAAGTGCAACATCACGAAGAAAGAAGAGAAGGACGACACGGGGAAAAGTGACTAAGAGTCGAAAAAATAATAATAAGAGACGCCGCGTTGATATTTTCAGTAGTGCGTAGATATGTCGTTTCTACATTCACACTCGTGCGAGTGTATGAAGTCGGAGCTCGACTTATTCACAATACCACCAACGCAGACGTCTATAGAGGCATCGCAATGTGTTCACTACAAGCCTGTCTCTTCATTGACGGACGACGGTCCCATCGAATTTGTGATACCCGGCCACGGCGAGGAATACCTGGACTTTGCGCACACGATGCTCGCTGTAAGCCTTAAAGTAGTAGCCAATGGAGGCCACGAGTACAAAGTTGCACCCGTAAATAATTTCTTACACAGCCTCTTCAATCAAGTAGACGTGTTTTTTAATCAAAAACTTGGTGCACCGCCCAATAATGCCTACGCATATCGTGCGTACATTGAAACATTATTGAACTATGGCCCTGCGGCAAAAGCATTGCATCTCACTACGGCTTTGTGGTATGCCGATACACCGGGTGGTTTCGAGTTATTGCCTGGCGCGAGCCCGAGCAACAATGGCCAAGACGCTAGAGCGAGTTATATCAAAGGAGCACGGACCCTGGATATGATTGGTCATCTCCATTGTGATGTATTCAATCAAGACAAATTTTTGCTAAACGGTGTGGAAGTACGACTACGTCTCGTGCGCTCAAAAGACGATTTTTGTCTAATGGAATCACCAGAAAAAGATTGCACGCACAAGATAATCATTCACGATACAACACTGATGATAAGACGGGCGAAAATCAACCCAGGAGTGCTTATAGCCCATGCAAAAATGCTATCCAAAACAACCGCTAAATATCCTATAACACGTGTGGAGGTTAAGGCATTTACCATGCATAGCGGCATCGCTGGCGATACACTGGACAATGTAATACTCGGCCAACTACCAAAACGTATAATCCTTGGTTTTGTTAGCAACAAAGCATTCAACGGGAATTAAACGGCAAATCCCTTCAACTTCCAGAATTATTCGATAAATTTTCTATCGCTCTACGTTGACGGCCAGCAGATACCTGGAAAGCCACTACAGCCGGAGTTCGACACCAATAAAACTTGGATCGAGTGCTACCACACCCTTTTTTCCGGCACCGGTATACACTTCCAAAACGAAGGTATAGACATTTCACGAAGCAGTTACGCAAAAGGTTATTGCCTATTCGCTTTCGACTTCACGCCTGATCTATCTGCCAACTGTTTCACTCATTGGAATCTCGTGAAACACGGTACCGTGAGAATCGAAGTACGTTTCGCAAAACCCCTCGCATCCACGATAAATTGTATTGTCTACGCCGAGTATGACAATGTTATTGAAATTGATTCAACGCGTCAAGTTATCACGGATTTTAGTGCTTGAGCATGCATCCCTCCCACCACGGCGTAATAGATGATCACGCATTCTCCCCCTGAGAGGGCGCTATACGTATAGCCGGAACAGTATTTAAGATCGTCTACCTGCGATCATTCGGCATCATTTCGTCTCACGCCTTCAGCATGGACGCAATAGTTGATATTCAAGCGCTATACGGCAAACATGGAGAGTTTCTTCCTAAGGAGATTGCTGTTACAACGCTTCAGGGCGAGCATATCGGCCATTGGGTCATCGATCCGCCCTACGATTTTGGCGAATTACCTAAAGAAGTGCGTTCAAGTAATAATCGCCTAACGTGTTTCCATCACGGCATCGAGTGGGTGGACGGCGATACACCATTGTCAAAAGTATACGTGGCTCTAAAGGCCATGTGCCGATACGCGCTCCGCATATACACACGAGGTGTACAAAAAGCGGAAATTCTACGCGATGTGTTGGGCCGTGACATCGTCAACTTGGAAGATTACGAGGGACCGAGCCTCAAGAACATGCCGACCTACGATACCTGGTGCATCTATCACGGCGTCTCAAAGGAGGATGCCGCAAAATGTGCATTAAACAACGTGGGAAAAATAAAAAGATGGCTTCAAACTCAGATTTTGGATAACGTTAGTCCCATTTACTCGGAACCAGTGGGTGCCGCCGTGAAGAAAGATCGGACGACCGATACGCCCCGAAAAGCGATACTTATCGATATTCCCAGCGATACAGATCACGACCCTAAGGGGGGAACCTATATAGCCAAGGTACCAAAGACAAACGACAGCAGTGCGACGCCGGACACCTGCGACGGCACGGTACCTGCGGAGGGTAAAATCGTTGCCCTTTACCGTAATAAACAACTCTCACCACCGCCACCACCGAAGCGCCAACAAACGCCCACAATCTCCCGTGGCGCCCATCAGCATCAGTATCAGCATCATCAGCATTCTCGAAGACGTCGCCCCCACTCTGGCACAGGAAGCACCTGCAATGAACAGTTTGGAAGTACTGGAGGCTCTACGACATGTCTCAGCTCAGACGAAAGGAGTCTTCCCCGCCGATCGCATCCCGAGGCGCTGGTCTAGACCTGCAGCTATCGTCGCCAACACGGACGATCATACGAAACCTGGAACGCACTAGGTAGCCATATACGTCGACAACAATGGTCACGGGATCTTCTTCGACAGTTACGGACTGCCTCCACTTGTCAACAAACATCATAATCGACTACGAAGAAATACCTCGAGTTACGAGTGGAGCACCAAGCCCCTGCAGTCTATCAAGTCTAGAGTGTGTGAAGAATATTGTGTTATGTTTCTTGACTATATGTCTCGGGGCTACAGCTTGGGTGCTTTTAGCCAGCTATTCTCGAATAATAAGGTGAAGAACGATAATATTGTGCGCCGTTACTACAAAAATCTACGTTATGTGCAACGTAAAAGACGCGGCACGCCAAACACACGACGAGCACAAATGTTAAAGGGTGCCGGTAATCGATGTGCAACACATTGTATACAAACATGTACAGCCCGTTTTGGCTGCCATCTGTAAAAAATAACGAATAAAGGAATACCAACGGTAAAAAAAATTTGATCTCATCTCGATCTTCAACGCGCCCCTCCACCTACAAGTTCGGTCCCGTCTTCGGACAGTATAAAAGCCGCGCCACACATTCGAGAAGCCACACTTCTTGACGAATCGTGGCACCGTCAGCAACCCACGACAAAATGGACATCATCACCGGAATACTCGTAATCGATTGTGGCAAGGACCCTTGGGAACTTCTCCCGGAGGAGCTCGAATATATACCAAAACCCTTGCTGCTGAGGCACTGGGGTGAATACATCGACATCATATGGGATAAACTGCCGGAACACATCCGTCAGGACTCTGAAGTCGCATCGTACAGACATTGTAAAAAACATTGGGCCCCCGCGGATCTACAAGCTCAACTCGAAGGGTATCCACCACTCCAGAGGGAATGCAGACTGCCAGCAGGAGACGGCTCTAGAAGAAGAGTCGAACGCAGTCCCGCCGACTCAGTCGGAACCTTTGGCGCTTACAACCAAACCTGACCGTGAGCAAGACACACCACTGCTGTCAACAGACTCTACCACGACTCTCGAAACTATACCACTAATTACCGATATATAAAACTGTATACAGGGTGAATTATATATATACAAAATGTGAATAAGCGAAAACGTGTACTTTTGTAAACGTGTTTTTTGTCTGTACAACGCTACCATCAAAATAGTATAGAGGGAAACTTTATTACCGTCTGTAGAAAGCGAAAACTTCATTACCGACTGTAGAGTACGGTAACTTTATTACCGACTGTAGAATAAACATCGGTAATTTACAGAGGGCGCCATGAGAACTTGACCGCTAACCAGCAGGGACAATCAGATCGTCGGGAAATCGGACACTAATATTAGTACTGAAAAGGCGGTGAAAATTTATAGAGGGCGCCACGGAAAAATCATTCGACCAATCACAGCTCGGATAATTTCTCCCACCTTCTCTCTGATTGGTCCCTATAATGCAGCGCCGCTAGACTGAGGCCCCCAGTCAGTGGGGGGAGGGGGAGTCTGCCAGACGTCGGCGAACACGTCACAACCAATCAGAACCCAGAGAATTCTCCCACCCTCGCTCCCATTGGTCCCTATAATCGCGGGGGCGGGGCTTAGGGGCCCCCAGACAAGAGGGAGGGGGTAGACGTGGAGGGGGTATGGCGCCAGTGTCCGCATGGAGGGGGTAAATCCTGTCTCCCTATACCTGTACACTACTACTAACGCGCGTCGAGAAGCTGACAGTGGAGATGGTGGAGAAGCTCTGCGAGGGCGAGGAACCGCATGGTTCGCGTTACATCGAGCGGGCAACGAGGAAAAGCGCGTTCGAGAACGGACTCAGCAGGGAAATACAGCTGATCGTGCGCTCACGGAACTACAGGGGTCTGCACGACTTCGTAGTTGGCGCTCTCGAGGTGGAAAGGATGATTGGGTCGGAGGGGAGCAACGGAAGCTCCAACGGGGGCCAGCCCCAAGCATCTCCGGATGCGGGAGATCATTCTCCAGGAAAATGTTATACCTGCGGGGAGGCAGGGCACATCAGGCGTGAGTGTCCGAGGAAATCCGGGCGACTCAGTCTCCCTATGCCGGGATCGGCGCGGGAGGTGCATCAGGTGAAGTTGTCTTGCAATTACTGCGGGGGGCAGGGACACTTCTGGAAGGACTGCCAGCTGAGGTTGCGGCATGTGGAACAGAGGAAGTTGTGGAGAAATCGGTAAATTTTCTGTTATTTTATGCGAAGTTTAAATTCATTTATATATCGTGTGATGCGGCTTCTTTTGAATTACCGATAACCGCCGGGGAGGGAAGGGTCGAACAAAATAGTGCAAAATACCGTAATATTGAATTTAATGACAAGACGAGGAAATGCAGGATGGCTCGATACAATCAAAGAAAATAAATGTGGGGAGAAAATGGAGAAAATAAAATAATACAAAAATAATTGTGAACGGGGAGACTCGATATAAAATAAAAATAATAACTGGAAAAAAATAAAGCAGAAAAATCAAGAATGGAAAATACTAAATCGCACTAACTAAATAATAATTATGGGAAAGAGATAACGCGAAAATAATACTAAAGAAGAAAAGAAACGCAAAAAAAGATATTAACCAAAATCTCAACGATAATATCCGGCTCTCGGTGGCACGGAAAAATGATAAAGTAAAGGGAGAAAACGGTATCAGGGACGCGGGGTAGCGTGGGCGAAAATGGCGGCGATTCGGGGGAAACGGGACTCACGAGCGACCAAAATGTCGAAGGGGAAAGGGAGCGAATAATTCACGAGGCAAGGGGGGGGGAGCGACTGGGCGGTTATCACACTAAAAACTGTCAAATAAAAATACACCAAAATGAAATAATAGTTGGGCGCCAGTTACGATTCGGCGTAACACCGTTGCGTGAAAATAAAATAACAGAAAACCAAAAAGAAACCAAACTCGAATTGTGACACGCGTCTCTACTACGGTGGGCCGGCTAGTCGCGGGAGAGAGGAGAGGGCTCAGGGGAGGTCGAAAATCCCGATGCTTTCGGCTCACAAATTAATCGCGGTTATTAACAATAATTTTTGCAAGGCAACAATAGTCGGGGAGAGGGCTATTTTCAATGCGGGGGAGGCTCGGGAATCTCACTGGATATTATTATTGGACTAACACCACTCACCACGTGCTCGCTACCTGTGCTAGCGGATGCCGATGCCGTGACAATTTCTCGCGATCTATCGTGCCAAAATCTTCGCAGAATCCTTGAAAACGGGGCCGGGACGGAGGGGAAAAACACTCTTGCACTCGTTCTAATTTCACTCACAAACCATGCGATCGTTCTTTCGCGACTCGACTTATAGGATATTTCGCACAAAATAATCAACGCTCGCACACGTGCACACGGGATAGCTCGGGCCAAGAGTGAGTCATTTTCACCGGTTTCCGCTTTCTTCTTGATCATTGCGCCGCGGGGGGTCTTGGTGGCGAGTGAGAGAGTTTGCAACGCAACTTTGGTCGATAATTGGGCTCACCGGCGGGTGTGGCGTTAGATGGCGACGGGAGGCTCGTAGATCGCCGATCGATATAGTTGGGCAGTGCGAGGCGAGACGGCTGAGGCGGGCGGTGGGGACGAGTCACCTGAGCGAGGCAAGACAATCGTGGGCCAGGGACTTCGCGTCCCCTCGCCGGGCTCTTCTATCTCCCTCGGCTTTGCCACGCGCTCTCTCACTCGTGCTGGC
Organism: Ischnus inquisitorius; assembly: GCA_963924025.1. Taxonomy (NCBI): domain Eukaryota; kingdom Metazoa; phylum Arthropoda; class Insecta; order Hymenoptera; family Ichneumonidae; genus Ischnus; species Ischnus inquisitorius. Next base: position 18,277,248 of record OZ001247.1, read on the forward strand.
TCGTCGTGCGTTGTCGTGTGGCTGGGTCTCGCGCGGCGGGGAGGACGGGGGGGGGATCGCGCTATAGCTAATTCGCACTTATTCTACGCGTTGTGTTCGGCCGTGGTGAGCGGTGGACTCGGGCCGAGAATTGGGGAAAATTGTGACGTTTTTCACTTAGAAAAATCGTTACAATCGATCTGTCAAGATCGACAGCAATCAAGAATCAATAATTATGTTGAAAAATTAGTTGGAAATGCAAGAATGGGAACATTAATATATAGTACAATAATGATAAGATTATTTTTTTAAATTATTTTTGGTTTTGTTAATTAATTACCATTTTTCCGGGAATATTTCCACTAATTAAAATTCTAATTTGCGTAAATTTGTTCTTAGAGAGTTCATTCAAATTCGAGAAACCTTAATATTGATCCAGGAAGCAAATTATTAACTAACAAACCAAAAATCCGCACCGAGATCGTAAAATAAAAATTGTAACGAAAAATCGATGGATCGATAGAGAGAACAAGGGAGGCGGGGAAAATCACGCCTAGACTAAGACGCTGCCCCTTCCCATGCCCCATGTGTCATCTTAAGTCAAAGGTATAAAAAGGAGCCCTCTCGGTGCTGGTAACACACAGTACTCAACACTTTTTCCGGTCAGGGTTATTACCTCTCCGGAGTTCGCCGACGACGAACCTTTGACAGTTTTCCGATCTTCTTAAAAAGTGTGTCTTCGAAAATTTATTTTTGTGAAGTTTGAACTTTCGATCAGTTCTCTGAAAATTGTATTGTGTTTTGGAGTTTTGCGTGTGTGCTTTCAAATACAAGCCAACTATTGTGAAAGTTTGTGTGTGCTTCGAAAATTATTCGAAAAACCCTTCGACCGCTCGGCAAATTTCTCGTCACGCCGAGGGTAGTATCGACCAGCGATCCACCGACCAGCCGCAACACCAGCAACCTCTTCATTTCTTATATTCTTCGGATACCTATTTCTTTTCGGTAAGTCAAATATTTTGTTTTTCCGCCTTATTTGCAATTTCCTTCCCCTGTGCAAGTGATCCCTTTCCTATTTTGACATGTACGGATATCTCTTTATCCTTTTCACTCTCGTGTTCGGTATAATTTTCTCCGTATTCGTTAGCCGAGTTACGCGTTCCCTCCAATCGATTCGGATTATTGCGAGTGTCCGAGCTATCGACAGCCCAACTCGGTGCGATCTATGCCGTCGATCCCATTAATTTTTCCCGGGGAAAAATTTAATTAATCGTGATCGAGCTATTTCCCGTGTTTTATTAATTTTCCTGTGCGTGTTAATTAAAATGTTCGCGTCACCGGATTCAAGCAAAATAGTTGCTATCATCGTGTTTTTCAATTTTTGTTTGTTTGCGATTGTTGTAATCCTTTTGATTCGGATTTCGGAATATCACATCTGGACGTTGAACAATAGATCGATCTCGGTAGTCCCGAATATCGTAACGCGCGTCGAACTACCCCTTTCGCGTTCGGGACCCCGACGAGTATAATTAGATTACAATCGGCTTAAAAATGAATAGTCTCATGATCCTTTTGATCTTTCTCGTGTTTTGTCTCATAGTCTGTTTGATAGTTGCTACTATTTTATACATTAAATTCTTGAACTTTTTCCGCCGTGTAACCCTTCCGTCGATTCCTGAGCTCGAATCCGAAAGTCCCATCGAGCCAACGGAATATTTTTGTCCCTATTGTCAAAACACCCACCCCCTCGGTGAGGATGCGTGGACATGCATAAATTTCAATACCCGAATGTGCTCTAGCCTCTTCCCGAGCAGTTTCCGCGAGGTCAGGCTCAAAACGAGGCATCCGCGAATCGTAGCTGCTTCGATAACGAGTAAATTCATTAAATTGATTGACCGAGATGAGGCGGCTCCTCATGTAAACTCACGATTCGCGACGTAACATCCTCTCTTAAAGTTTATCGGAAAGTTCATTTTGGCCTACGAGGATCGAAATATCGACATTATGTACAAAAAAATACATATCTCTCAACTTTTTTCCGGTAATTCGTTTTTTTTTTAAAGTAAAGTCTATATTTCGAAACTCTGAGCTTCTTCACATGTACTTCGGTTTACGAGAATCAAAATATCGACACTATGGAAAATGGAAAGAATCGTTTACATTTCGTTCGGTAGTCTTTTTCCGTTCGAATAAATAATAATTGAATGAATCTCTGTGAAAAAATTCCCGAAAGAATGATCGAAAATTCTTTTTTTTTCCACATACAGTCGATATTCGCCGTTGTGAATTCGAAGCTTAGAAATATTTTCGTGAAAAAATAAAAAGAAATGCGAACTTGTAATGTTTTTTTGCCGTAATTTTTTTTCTATGGAAGTAATTAACAGGTGAATGAATCTCTTGCATTGAAAAATCATACGTTTGTCCGATGGTGTATAGAAATTTCTGTAAAAAATATATTTATCCAAGAAAATGCGTTTTGCTAAGAATTACGTTTATCATTTCGATCGAGATGGATGGATCTTATATCAAACTTGCACAGAGAGTTTTAAAAATCCGTAGAAGTAAAAACGACCAACTTTCGTTGCTCGAAACGTAAAAAATGTACAGATTCGTTCGAAAACACTATTCGCGGCGAACGCCGAGGCTTTGCCTCGCGTGCCTCTTCCGTGTCGCTCTCAAAAAGTCGATGCGTTCTGGGGCAACCATAGCGACAGCAGAACCATCGACGTCGCGATATCGATCAATTTTATTCGAGAGCTTTAAAAAAATCGCGTAGTTCGAATTGATCGTTAACGATTTATATGCGAAACTTTGCACTTGCACCGCAGAATATTTTGGGCTATAGGAACTTGATCTTTTACCATTCGAGAAGCATTAAAATCATTGCACCATAGCTACTTCGAAATTCTTCGATTTTCCTGTCAGGACAGTTGCGAATCAATGATCGGAGAATTTTTAAAATAAGCAATTGAAGGAAAACGGGAGTTGGATGGAACTTTTTTCGAATAAATATTAAAAATTCAGGTATTATTTGCTTTGAAAAAATGTCAAATATCGATCATAAAGTTGCATACTGCTCAGCAATACAAAAATATTCGAGTTTTGTTAGAGGTTCCGGCGAACGATCGAGCTTCGCACGCAAGCCGAAGATGCGCGTCTCACGCGGCCTTTCGGAAGAACGCGCTTCCTCAACTAGGTTTGAAATATCGTCTTCGCACGAAAATGAAAATAAAAGTTTAGACATTTTTTTCGGTCATTTCTTACCATCGAACGGATAAGAATTCAATCATTCTCGATGTAAAAAAATCTATCGCTATCCAACGACCTTGCCTTTTTTTCGAAAAAATAGTAAATCAATTTATCTGGTACATGAAAGAAAAAATCATACATTTTTCCGATCGCCTAAAGAGATTTCAGTTAAGAAACATCGATTTTCATAATCATTATTATTTGAATTTTATAAATACTCGTTAGATAGTTTGCCTGGAGAGATCGAAAAATCCGCGAAGGTACAAACGAGCAGTCTTTGTGTCTCGAAATGTAAACATTGTATAGTTCCGTTCGCGGAGAGTGCTCCCCTCGCGTGCCCTCCCGCAGCGTTCGCCGAAGCGTGAGCGTGGTTTTCGAGCCTCGCGTATAGGCAGTAGTACCGATTATCGTCACGGCCTCGAGCGGTTTCTTGCGGAAACTTTTGATTTTTCTTATAATTACGTTGATCGAGTCAATTAATGACGGTTTATTCGTGAAATCTTGTCGTAAGTTACCTGTAGTACGGAAAGTAAATTTTTGTGCTATGTAAGAGGTTTTGGTAGCGTTGAACGATGCCGCGAGATCGAAATCCATCGATTCTCCTGCCTCGGCACTTGAGAATCAAAGACGGAAGAGTCTTTGAAATAAGCAATCGAAGGGACGACGTTATGTAAGAATTTTTTTTTAATGATTATATTGTATTGCTCTGAGATTTTATTTTCTCATTCGATAATCGGGGGTTTCAAAATGAAATCGCAAACTGATCAATGGTCGAAACATAGTCGAGTATAGCTCGCGATTTCTGAGATCGAGCTTCTCGAGCACCCCGACGATTTCCCTGTCTTGAAGTTCATCGGAAAGTTCCTGATGCCTCATTGAAGAAGATATTCCAAGTCCTCCTTATAGGGACAGAATATTTTTCTTTCCCCTTAGCCATTACCCCTTCGATCGAGAATATTCTTAGTACTCATTAGATTCACTTCGACTTCCATCACTTTTTTTGGCACTTTTCAGCCAAAAGTATTCTTTCCTCTCTTTCTTCAAAATATTTCGAGTCCCCCTTGGTTCGAACCTAAGTCTATCCTCAGCCTGGAATATTTCAAATCCTTTTTTCGGAGGGAAGGGGCGTGGAGCAGCGGCGAATTCTATATAAACATCGAGATACATTTTTCGGTTCGGTCGGATGGCCGCTCGCGCGCAAACTCACAAACCCTAGTATATATTGTGACGGGCCGCTTTACTGCGTCGGAATGGTCGCAGCAAAGCCGCATCCGACCAAATATCACGACGCCCCAAAATTGTTTTTCTACTTCCCGCTCGGCGGAAGTATCTTCGATTCTTTTCCACTTGGGCGCCAGGCCGTGTATTCTTACCCCACGACCAGGGTATACTGTCCCTCGTTGTCTCAAATCCTTACCTTGTCGAAAGTTCCAGGGTGCAGTTCGGGCGTGCAATAATTATGTTTCAATACTCAATTTAGAATAAAACAAATAACAAAATATCGTATATTTTACCAATTCAAATCATACAAAATTAACGGACAGTCGAGTCCGAATTTACTCGAATGCCGATCGATCCGACAAACCACGGAAAATATTCTATAATTCTCCACGCGTGTCGTCGTAGAAGCCAAAGCGACCGAGGATAAACCGCGTGCACGGTACTCTACGGAGAGACTCAAAGGAGATTCAAGCACAGCGTGCGCCTACCTTTTTATTCTCCTACGCAGAGCGGCGATCCTATTCCTGTCGATCTTGTCCGAAAACTCGGTTATTCCCTCGCTTGGTGAAATCCCGAAACCACGGGTAATTAATCAATCAGTCTCCTGTACTAATTTCACCTCGAGTCACACTCGATGCCTCAATACGAAATCACCGCCACTAAGTCTCGACTGTACGGAGAGAGAGAAATTAGAAACCAAATTCCTATTCGCGATCTCTATTTCGCTCTTCTATCTCTAACTACTCTTCCGTTCGACGGACGGAACCTCTCTGTTCGCTGTCGCGTTACGCTGAATTTTCTCGCGCGAGGAGGGGGAAGGGAGCACGTTGCCGAATATCGAGCGTCACGTCGACCGCTCGATCCTTTTCGCTGCTGCTCTCTCTCTCGCATCCTCGCGTCCCGCGCGCTCGCGTCTCTCGTCCAGTTTCGTATCGCCGAGTCCAGTTGAATATTCCCTGCGAACATTCAACTACCGCAGTACTCGGCCTTTAAGTCTCTCTCTCGACCGGTGTGCCCGAGGAACGATCTATCGCGCTTCGAATTCTCTCTGCCTATAGCGCGTGGATGCGAGCGCGTCTCAACGCCTCGTCACAATATATGTTTTTATAATAAATTTATGTGACTGTATCATGGATTCGTAGCGTTCCAATGCTCTTTTTGATTTACTGTTGAGGCACCATTATTTGTCTTTGCAATTATAGGTTGATCTAAAAAAAACATAATTAATTTTTCGCAACCCCAGGTTTGTTACATTTACAGTATTCATCGCTCATACATACATTGATTTGAATAACACCTTGTTACAGTTACCTTCGATACCAGACACAGCATTGCCGTGGAACGGCGAAGATAATTGGCGATAACGAAATTGTTTTGGCACATGAACATTCCGCTATATGCTACTCGGATGACCTGTGTCAATTAAAGGCTGATTTTAGACACGCGCTAAAATCCGCGCTGAGAAAAAACTACTGGAAGTTGAAAGTGCTCTACGAAACCGTGGTTTTATTGTAAGTAATTATTTTTATTGTTTTTGCTTACTTGAGAAGCTTTGTTTTCGTAAAAAAAAAATTGTTTCGCGTTTTTCATGAAAACTTGTTCAGAATGTTTTTAACGTCGAGAAATTAAATCCCAAAAAAATGGGTATGTGTGTAAATTATTTAACTTCCACAATTTGAAAACGGCTCGAAGTATTGAGATATAATTTGTCGCGCATGTCGAGGGGTCCATGCCTAATGCTCAGTCTAATTATTTACGAAATCTATCCAGCACTTTTGTTTTAAGACGTTTTTGAATTTTTTCAATAATTTCTATATGAGCTCTATTTTCCACAATTTTATAAATATCGGGCTAAAAATTGGTGAAAAGTTAGTATACTGAAGTCCGATGACCTGTTTTGAATTTCGGCCGATTTTTTTGTCCTTTTGTTTATATTGTTTTGAAAAGATTTACATTTTTTTTAAATGTCTGTACGCGCTGTAATTTACAGCATTTTTGAGATATTTTGCTAAAATTTGGTACAAATGTTGACAATAACAAACCTATAATCGATATTGACTTTGGATAAAATCACAGCAGTTCTTTCGTTTTGAGACGATTTTAAAGCTTCAGATATTAAGGTCAAATTGATAGCACATGTTTTTTCACGCCGGCAACATAGTGCTGATGCCATGTTTGATATGAAAGACCATTAAGTATAAAACGCCTCGATACATCGACCTGAAATGCTACCGTTATGAAGAATGGTAAACCCTCATCATTCCCCCTGATTCTCGTTGAATGCCGGGCTTTGGTAAAATGTTAATGATGGTTTGTACTTCGGAAAAAAATTATACTCATGCTTGCGCATCTATTATTGGTGTTTCGAGTTGAAACATTTCATTCGACTGGACTTACGGTGATTTATATATTATCTATTACAATTTAACAATTTATCTATTACGAACCACTTGGGAACTTTCTTCAACCACCCTGTAGCATCTAATTTGTTCAACACTTATTGTTATAAGATGATTAATGTTTATAACTGTTTCTGTTCCAATAGGTTCCCGCCGGAAATAAAGGTAGAGGTACCTTATAACAGTATCAAAAACTCTCTTAAGGAGTGGAGAAAAAGCATATATCCACCGAATCCAACGGGCTTGGAAGAAATGGCTTTTCAGTTAGAGCAGCCCGAAAACAGCAGATTGGCAGAGTACGATGCTGGACGACTTGTCTGCCGACGAATTACAGACAGTCTCGTGTTGTACCCCGAGTACGCCGGTTGTTGTCGCAAGGCGCATTGCGCAACAACCGAGGTATGCGAGCAGCGGGCGAGCCGAGCGCGAATGTAATTACCGAAATCGAGCGCATCGCGGGCGATTGAGCAATCGACGCATCGAGCGATTCTCGATCGCGGATAAGTAGAGCAGCGCGTCAGCAGTTTAAGTAGCGCGGAGCCTCCATATTCCGTGGACGTACGGAATCTGGAGCGACGGAAAATAAACAGTAAACAATGAAAAGCGGAGTTTTAAGAAATAATGTTTTGTCTAATAAATAATGCTGATGCTCTCGCTCGATATATAATGATACGCGAGCGAGCATTCGACAGTCTGGTTTGACTCGAGAAACTGTGCGTCTGGTCCCAGGGATTCGGTATTGGAATCCAAAAGGTAACATAGAGTGTTCCGGGCAAGGGAACGTATTAAGCGGCACTGGCGGGTGAGGGTCGGACCTGGATCCCGAGTGCGGAATTAAGTCTTAAAGTTGACTTGTGAAGTAACTTTGTAAAGTTGTGTGCAAAAGAGGAAAATTGTAAAGTGAAATTGTTTATTACTCTGTTCTCTATTTTGTCAATAAATTGTTATTGTGCCTACGAGTTGTAGTCCTCACTGGGGTTCTAACCCCTTACTGGTAACATCCCAAAATCTTCGGAGATAATATCTCACCCGCCGAGCACGGACTGATCACCCGGGCTCCGGCGGTACAACACTCGGAAAAACTCATCTGCTCTTCTACGATCCCGAATTCGTCCAGCTGGCATTTCGCACCGTTGCTCGAATATTTATCGACGCAACATATCAAACCGCTCCGAACTTGCGAGATGTGTACCAACTTCTGACCATCTTAGGCGTCACATATGATCACGTAAGTTAAACCCTGTAACGTTGAATTAACTTGTATGTTGATTTTTTTTTGCATAAACAACATTTCGATTAGCGGTGTATCGTCTGATCGATTTATATGTGCTAGAATGCATCTACAGATTTTTCATGTTCTTCTCGTGTTAACGTTTTACCTTCAAAACAATTTTGTCTCATTGGTTTTATGAAATGGACAGAAAAATGGAGAGATTTTGTCAAAAAATGCGACAAAAGTCCATTTCAGTAACCTTATAAACTTACACGCAAACAGCGCGAAAATTGATTGTCATAGCACAGCAGTGCTTTCATCATTTTACATAGACACTCGAAAAAGATAAAGACATCATAGTTGTAATAAAAATCGGTATCAATTGATATAAAGACCAATCGTAGTCTCGTAGGCACCATTAAGGAAATTCCAACACAGAAAATATTATCTTCACCGATAAGAACTTTTCATTTTCTTTGATTTGGAGTATAAACGTTGATCATAAGATACTTTGTGAACGAATAGACAATTCAGGTCTTTATTTCTAGTATATTTTTCAATAAAAAAAAAACATTTACCAACTTATTTTACCTTAAATCAACGTATTTCTCATTTTATCGTAGTTGAGGGCCGAGAAATTATGATGAAAAAAATTATTAATGTGTGCTACATAGACATCGATATCAAACAATTATCGTGTTGTGTACAACTGATATACTGAGCTGTGTACAAATCTAGGAAAAAAAATCATGTCCAGCCCGTATACTGAAAATCTCAAGAACCTTTCAAGTATCATTTGATATCAATTTTTTTGTTTGTTTGACTCTGCTTTTACAAACTACATAACGATAATAATTACTGTGAGTAATCTAGACGTATTAGATATTATAAGATCCGATTTTTTGTCTAGGCTCTACCGTTCGCGCATGTCCTCATGTCTAGCAAAACAGAAATCGCATACACGGCGGTATTAACCGAGATATCCAAGTTACTGACGAGTGCGAGCGTCAAAATCGTTATGGCGGATTTCGAACAGGCGAACAGGGAACGCGAGCAAAAAGGTGTTCACCAATGCCCACGTTACAGGCTGTAACGTAAATTACGATCGAGTAGGAATATCTTTATCATTTTTTTATTCTCATATTACGGTCAGGGCGTGTAACGAATATATCGTTTTTATGTTGATCGTACTCACTACATCGGTATGTGCTTGAGTTGAGTTTGAATACTTCACTTCGTTTTTCCGGAAATGAATCGGACGGTAAATTTGACGAAATGCGATGAATAATGTACATGTTGCAAAATTTTACTTTGCTCAACGGATCGTTTCAAGCCCTGATAACTGATATTGTTGATATTTGTCCCCGTCTATTGTCACCTCAATTATTTATGAGAAAACGATACGAAATATTAAACTACCAGGCCGTAGAGAACATGTACAAGTTCCATCTTTCCTTGTACCAAACATGTAACGAAAATTATCGCAATGCGATAGTAACGCGTAAGAATTGTACATGCATTGTGATTAGCTGCCGACTTGATATTGAATTTTCGATATAACCATACTTGACGACATTCACATAACTAACCAAGCGCACTCCTTCGGAGACTTAAGTCGTCTGACGTAAAAAGAAGTTTATAAAGCACAAGCTTAGTGAGCGTATTGATACTGGTAAGGTAAATTGCTAGTTGGCCCTACAGTTACGTATCTCGAACTTTATGCATCGGTGGACCTCAGTAGTTTTGTTTGATTGTAGTAGAATTACTTTAGGTGGCAATAGACATTTTCTCAATATTTCTGAATCTGATCATGCATATTTTTCAACAAGGCGTTGTTGAAGCAGATCAAGAAGTTGAAACTAAACGATCTCGTAAAGAAAGACGACGCGGCGAAGGTGTTCGTACGAAGGCTTATGGCTTTAGCGTTCTTGCCGGAGGATATAATTCTGGTAAAATATCAGAGTTTGATAAACGCTCTATCGCCAGCATTGACTACGGCGTTTCGCGGTTTTATTCAATATTACGAGCGCCAGTGGTTGATAATAGTAAAGCCCGCTGGTTTTTGCGTACACGGCTTATCTCGACACACTAACAACGTCACAGAGTCGTACAACAGCGTGCTTGCTGATGAGATGGGAAATCATCCAAGCGCATGGACGTTTTTAGGTTCGCAAATTTGCTATTGTTTTAGATTTATCGACCAAGGAGTCTATGATTATTTGCAGTATGTATTACCGCTATTTAAATTTTTTTTTACTTATAGTGAAACTACTTAAGTTAACGTCAAACGCTCGAGACGACTTTCAGAGCCTCCGTCGTAGCAAAACGATAAAACGACATCCGAGGTACTCGAGTGTGTACAAACAGACTGAGTTGGTGGCAGGTTGGTTATTGCATTTCATATATAGATAACTAGAGTAGAATTTTGGTATACGAGGCTTCCTGAATTATAAAGCGAATCAACTGCGCCTAAAGTTCGCCACCTTTTCACACGTGGACAGCAGATATACTGATGAGAATTTAATTTATCCTTGAAAAAGACAAAAAATAAATTTACAAGCCATCGGACGATTTCCAATACAGTAAATTTTTTTATATTTTCATCACTGAATTATACCTTACAAAAACACGATATAAAGATTCGAAAATTAAGTATAAAATTTTAAAAAGTAACAAGCTTTTTATCGTACGTTCTAACCACACGAAAACAAAGTCAGTAATTCAACGACGTCTTAATGACTGGTGTTGCCTTTTTTACTTCGATCGAAAACAAAGCTTTTCTATTGTATTCTTCAAAATCACTTTCTATTGGTATTGATCTGATGATTACTTGCATCGTCGTAGGGTTTGACAAATCTATTCAAATATTCTCCGATGTATCAACAATGTCATTGGGTATAGAAGCCCTTGACGACGATCTTTAGCGCAGAGATAATTCAAATTTCGTGTTTTTCGATTAATTGGATAAACTGGCAGATATGTCCTATGAATAAAAAAAAGATATGAAGAATAAATGCACAGTATGCATACACGTCAGTGAATTACGTTTCCAACTTGTTTGAATAGCTTCGATCTGACCTGTAAGAGCAGTTCTCATTCTTGAACCGTTGACGTACAACAATATAAGCGGCTTTATATATCCTAAGGATATGGGTTGTGTAGCTATCTAAGATTGAAATGCAAATACTTATTACACAATGCCGGTCAATAAAATGACTTCATATGAATTTCATCAGCGTGGAAACAGTTTTATCGGGGCGATATCAGTAGCGAGGAGCTACTCGATAAAACAGCGATGCTCAAAGGTCGCATTCGACAACGACTCATGAGAATAGTCAACAATGCGTCGGATGACGATGTGGAATTAGTTGAAACTCCGCGAAATATTCCCGCCGGTAAATGAAACCATAATTCCATAATAGACAAAGTACAGGAAATTTAATAAATTTAAAAAAAAAGAACATAGATACTGACAATTAATCACTCTAGAATTCGATTCATATTGCGAATTATTCAATTTCATTTAAGTCGAGGACCCCGATTACGATAGCGTAATTTTCGACGGATTGCGTTTCGATGACGTCCAGAACGGCGAGGACCAACTACCCGTGTCTGATAATAACGGTAAATTTTAATACGTTTTGTTTATACACTACTTTTTTTTGTCGTTAATCGTTACATTGGAATCGATTTGAAATTTCACAAAAACAAGCGTACAGGGTTAATGTATGTCTATACGACATATTTCTGAAATGCAAGAGTGCGGTTCTAATCAGCCACCTGAAAAAATCGATCTCATGGTAAATTTGTAAACCCATGAGGAATAAAATTATTTTAGAATTTTGTCACCATAGGTTGTTTTATTATGATTAAAGAGTGACGCATAAAAAAACAGTTAGGTTTAGACGATGATATTATATACTTCAGGGTCCGAATCGGAAGGGTCTGACAATCTGCCCGTCGAGTCTGAAGATGACGAAGGTAATATCATTTGTAGGGTTTTTATGGCATTGAATTACTATACACAACTGCAACTTTCACAGAATTAAATTTTTTATAGGGGAAAATATCGTTGATAATGAGGAGCAAGTTGTCGCTCCGATCGTTCGAGCGTCGTCGCCCGATCACGGCGATCGTATGGAGGCGATTGATGACGCCAACGAGATCAATGGCCCAAGCTATTCGATTCACAGTGAGAACGGTAAGAAATTTCTCTAAAAAGAAATACTGTGATTAATGATAATGATGTAACACAATGCAACTCACAAGTCAGAAGCATGAAGTCTCCAATATACTGCGTGCTCCGTCATTGATATAATTTAGTATTGTAGTAATTGACAAATTTTTTTTACAGTATAGACGAGATTCGGGAAAACGCGGAGCAAGGCTTCGAACGCGAATTGGAAGCAGACATGCACGACCTAAGCTCAGACAGCGAGAGCATAGTTGACTTAACTGCTGATACGGACGACGGTAAGTGACCAATTATTGGGCCACATTCAAACTGGTTGATATGCATATAGCCCGAGTGAAAAAACGCAATTCAGTATGGCATGGTATTTTTACGAACAAGACATACACGTATCGTCATTATCTCTGATACAACATTTTATAAGAATAACTTGTTCCCATATCGCAAATTTATCCACCATAATTCACGTTTAATATTCTAATAAACCTAGTAATTGAACAACATTATTCTTGGTGTTGGAGTTCCAACTCCTTTCAGACAGTAAAGATCCCCATAAATAATAATAAAATAAACGTTCGCTCTCGATCTCGCATCGAGCCGAACATAACATTGGTGGCAGCGGTGGGATCTGTCACACCAGAGATAAGACGATCGGTTACCAGGCAGGCAAATTTTGCGGTGAGAGTACAGTGAGTTTGGGGATACAAGAGTCGCACAGTGACGCACACGAGGGAAAAGGCGTGTGCGAGACCCCGTTGACACGCGGACGTTAACGCGGGATAGAACCGACCCAGCACGCGGAAGCTGAGGAACGGTAGCTTCAAGGCCCGATAGTCGAATTGTTGAGGGTTTTGCCGTCGGAAGGGACCGACGGGGGGGGCATCGAATTGCCAGTACGAGCTCCGCCAACGGAGGGTTTGGCGTTGAGGGGATCGTCATCGAGGATTGACGGTCAGGCCTCGTCAGCGAGGATCGACGAGGATATTTCCATCCGAGGATCGGCAAGGGGGCATCGCCATCGAGGTACGACGTGGGACGGCGTCACCAGGGAGCGGTGGCGAGTGCAGAGCAACAAGGAAACGTCATCAGAGGACGTTGAGGACCGACGGATTGCAGCTCATCGTACTGTAAGTCGTGGAAAAGTTAGGAAAATTGTAACTAAAGCCAGTAGCGCAGGGTGGCGTAGGGCTGTTGGGAAAAATAATTCCGATGTGTGATAGGGCGGATAGGCCGACCACACCCGTGTTATCGCCAACTTTGCAAATAGATTTGCTCGCGGAACGAGACGACGTTACGTCAGACGCGCAGCAGGATTTGGAGTTGACCGAGAACCGCGAAAGTAACCGATTTGTGAACGTACAAAGACAGACTTCGTACGACTCGATAGAGCCGATAGACTACAGCTTATTCGAGCCAGACGCGACAATCATGGCGACGGGCAGACGAACTGTCACAGACGAACAAGTCGACGCCGAGATAGCGAGAATGAGGGAAATGGCGCGATCACTCCGAGACGGAAACGCCGAGGAGTCGCCAGGAGAAGCCGCTGGCGGGTTACCTCTGTTTGCACGGGGGGCTCGCTTGCCTGCACGTGCGACCGGGGGAGGGGACCTCGGCGGGAACAGGCGAGCCGTAGGGCAAGGGGTCGTAAGAAGGGCCGCCAGCGCGGAACCGAACGGGATACTTGAGGACGGACGACGAGGACTCCCGAGACAGAGTAACGTGTACGACGGGCGAGCGCACGATGTCGCCAACGAACGTGGAAGTCGCGAAGAGCGCCTTAGCGCCCGAGCGGACGAAATACAGCGACAACTCGAAGAGGTCGAGGCGATGCTGGGCAGACTGGGGCGTGACGTGAGGGCCGGTAACCATCGTCGATCATCAGGGGAACACGGGGACGCCGAGTACCTGAGTCTGGATTTGGCGTTAAAAAACATCAAGCGGTTCAACGGAGACGATCCTGACGAACTAGACGGATTTTTGCAATCCTGCGAAATCGTGTTCCCGAGAGTACACCCGCGGAACTACGAAGTTTTGCTAGCCTTGGTGCTGGCAAGCAAACTCGAGGGACGTGCGACACGCGAGATGAAACACAAAACGGTGCACACTCTCGCTGATCTAAGAGCCGAACTTGAAGGGCTGTACGGCAAGCGAAAATCCTTGGCAGCTCTGCAGTACGAGTTCAGTACTCTAAGGCAGGAGCAGGACGAACCGGTAAGCACGTATGCTACCCGAACTGAAAAATTAACGGTCGAGATAGTGGAAAAACTCTGCGAAGGAATAGATCCGAACGGCGCGCATTACATCGAGCAAGCGCAAAGGAAAAGCGCGCAAATGTCATTTGAAAATGGACTAAAAGACGAGCTGCGGATGCTCGTGCGAGCGAGAAATTATCATAGCCTACATGAATCCGTAGTAGGGGCAACGGAGATAGAGGGTATGATGAGGGGAAATAGCCAAGTACACGCACACAATAACCAACCACCAGTAGAGCATGGCAAACCACGACGCTCGCAGATGAACGAAGAAATTGCAAAATGCTTCAACTGCGGAAACCCAGGTCACAAGGCAAGGGACTGCCGCCGATCCACCGGACGGCAGAGCCAATCGGGAGCAGAGAATGAAGTGAGTCAAGTTGGAATAATTTGCTACTACTGTGACAAAAGGGGACACAAAAGAAGTGAATGTAAGAAGAGACTCCGCGATCTGCGGGAAAGAGAAGAGCAATCCGAGGCACCGGAAAAGAACGAGAAACCCGTAAAGACACTCGGAATGCTGAGCGTAAATATGATCAGGGTCACCAAGAAGCCCTCAGGCATCCAGGTAAATGGGGGTACAGAGACCAGGAAAACTCTGGGTATGCTAGAAGACGCAGGGGAGCGATCGACGAGCGTAATCACCCCGCGCAAACGCAGAATATTATACGTGAGCAGCCTTCAGAAAACCGAGGAAAATGACGTCAGCAACGACTTCCACATCGGGGCGGAAGAGTCGGAGGAAATAACAGCGACCTTGAAAGCCGATACCGGAGCGCAATGCAGCCCTGCAAGGAAAGGAATTCTGCAACCGGACATGATGATCACGGATGAAACCTTCGACGTCGAAGAGGGAAAAGGAAAAAGAATCACCACATCACGCATGGCGGAATGGACATCCGCCGATCCGGCAGTAAAAATAAAGCATCAGCTCCATGAGGTGTCGGATGGCACACCATCGAGCACAGCCGGAACGCTGGAAATGGAACTCAAAGGGAAACACCACGTTGATACTGCCGGGGGGAGAATAACAAAAATATATGGACACCGTATGCCGATAATCGACGTGCCTCGTGAAATAGAATCCCAGCCAAGAAGCGAGATGCCAATACACGCCAGCACGAAATGCAAGAAAGCGGGACCCGCGGAAAAACATAAACGCGGAGACGAGAACAAAACCGGGTTCAGCCTCACACCACCGAAAGGAAGAAGTCCAGCTATTAAAACAACAAGCGCGAGCGAGACGGAGACGGAGGAGGGCAGCCCGACGGTGACACCTGAACCGCTGGAATCAGCAGAATCGCGAAGCGTATCCCAGGTCAGGGATAATGAAATAAACGGCGCAACCGGAGCATCGATACCGACCCCCTGCTTGGTCGAGAAAATAGCAGCGATCCCAGCGGCGAAAGAGATACGTTGCATCCACGTGGAACCCGACGATGAACCGCCACATACGAAAGAAATTCCAGGGACAGAGTCCCCCAAGAAGCAACGCGGAAGCAAAACGCCAACGAAGGAATTGACGACGCAGCACAACGACGGAAAGGAATCCGACACCCACGGCGAAACGAAGAGAAGACTCCTCCTCGCTGTCAGAGGCCCCAGCGGGGCGAATGACGGTGCCGGCTGGCACCCAGGTGCGCCCAATCCAACGCGCCTCGGTCGAAGGAGGATAGCGAACCGCCGGCAGCGGACGCGACGACGTAAGCTCGCCTCGACTCCAACGGAAGCCGATCTCCAGAGGCGTAAGGACCCGAAGACGGGATGGCTGAGCGCGTGCAGGCTCAACCCGCCCGGGAACCAGAGGAGCCCGAGGCCTCGAGGCGCCACGAGGGTACGCCCGGTCATCGAAAATCGGCACAGGTGGAGAGGGGGTACCCGGGGGTACACCGACGCGGGTACCCTCGACACAGATACGCTAAAAAAAAAATTAGAAACGAAGGAAAAAATAAAAAGAAGGACAGAGGAACCAAACAAACCAAAAATAAGAACCTACAAACCTTGGCGGGAGGGCTCATCGTCGACAAAAAGAAAACTCGGAGGACCACACGAGACGCAGGAACGATGAAAGACGTCGAACAAGAATGGGAAAAAGTGACCAGAACGCCGGAATTTATAAGAAGAAATATGCATGATCGACGAAAAAGGACCGCCGACGGAAGAGAGACGACAAACGAGACAGCAACAGACCGGAAACACGTTGCACAGGAAACACACGAGACTCACAAATGCGCAACAAACCAGAAATAAACCCGCGAACAGAGCGAACGATAAGTAGCGAGCGTAACCCTATACCAGCAAAGAACATGTACACTGGCTTTAGTAGGATAGCGAAATCAAATAAGAATAAAACCCGCGAAAAGTGCACCGCAAACAGTGAGAGTGAAAAAAAAAAAAAAAAAAAAAAACCCACGAGAAGTGCGCGAAATTCAGTGAATGTGAAATTGGACAAAAAATAGAGACAGTACGGCGAGTACAAATTATTCGACAACATATATAAATACAAGTAAGACAGCTATCCGTGTAGGTAGGAACCGCGAGACGCGCAAAGTGCCGACGTAGGCAGACGTCCACGCGCGGGATGCAACCCGACACCGCGGAAAAGATACGCCAGAATAAAAGCAAATAAATTTAAGTAATGGGGGTACTCAAAGAAAATAAATAAATAAATAAAGGGAACTAGAAAAAGGGATTGAAACGAGAAATAGGATCAAAGGGATTAAAACTAGAAAAGGGACTAAACTTAGAAACAAGTCAAATTCTGAATGAGAAGAAACTTGAATTCAAGATTTCTTCTTCTTAAGGGGGGAGGGATGTTATGCCGCAAAAAGGGCATATTCAAATTTGAGCGATAAAACGAAGAGTCGAAATATTCGCATAGAATATTTCGAGCGAAGTCCAATCGAGCGATTAAAAGCGAGCAACGAACTCGCAAGAATGTGCAAACGCAGCAAAGGCGAATGAACTCGCACTCCGATGCACGCAGCAACGAAAAGTGCGAACGCATACGGAAGCGCGAGCGCAGCAAGAGGCAATCGCCGGGCTCTTCCGCGATTGCGAAAAATGCGAATATTTCGATTCACAGTCCCCGACTGCGAATCGAACACGAATCAGTCTAATTCCATCGACCGAACTGAGAGGTTGTCTCCGAAGAGACAACGTAGACTCCTCTTGTAAAACTCACCTGTAACCAATATTCTAATAAACCTAGTAATTGAACAACATTATTCTTGGTGTTGGAGTTCCAACTCCAACACCAAGAATAATGTTGAACGAGCCGAACATAACACTGTCATCAACAATCCCAACGTTATTGAAAACGCCGTCGTCGACAATCCAAACGTTGTACAAGAAGTTGTGGAAAACGGTGTCGATAACGATCCTAGACCAGTGATCGCCGCGACTTCGGCAGCAGCGGCGCAGCCATCGAAGGCAACAGGTAAAAAATTAAGTGAGGAAATACAAAAGAATCTGTGAAAATTTCTAATTTGCTAATGGATATATCGTTCACAGTTTCGCGAAGCCGAAAGAAGAATCAACGAAAAAGCGACGCTTACCACCCGGCGTTAGCAATTGAGGTGCCGTGCGCAGCGCCGTCGCACGTACCAACACTGCATCCGGGCTTCTACGATTTTGTCAACACCGACTTCATAGGCTTAGACGCCCACTTATCTTCGCTGGATTGGAACATTCTACACTCTCTACCTCTAGACACCGCTGCATCAACCTTCACGGAACTCCTACACGACGCCCTCCAAGTATTCGTTCCCTGGCGGTCGCCTCGACGATCTGTGTTTCCGAAGTGGTTCTCAAGTGAATTGATACAGTGCACGTGTACTAAGAGAATCGCTCACCTACGCTTCAAAGCTTCGAGACTTGACAGTGATTACGTTGCCTTCTCGAATCTGAGAGCCCAGTGCAAATTATTGGCAGACCGCGATTACAATCGTTTTATTAATAAAGTGCAACGTGACGTGTGTGATAACGTAAAAGCCTTCTGGAATTACGCAAACTCCGGTCGAGGCGCAAATTCTCTACCAAATGTAATGTTTCTTGACAATGTAACCGCCGACTCATCTCAATCCACTGCGAGCTGCTTTGCCGAATATTTTGCATCTGTCTATGTAACCGATAGTCTAATTCCGTCGACGCTCACCCGCCACCCGGCCACAAACATAAACATATCTAATATAAATATAACACTTGAGGAAGTTCAAGTTGCCCTCCGAAAACTTGACGTTTCCACGGGCCCGGGCCCGGATGGTATTCCGGCTCGGATATTTAAAATGTGCAATTCTTCTCTAGCGTTTCCTCTACACATATTGTTTTCGCGCTCACTCTGCCTCGGCTATTTTCTCGATTGTTGGAAACTTAGTTCAATCACACCGATTTTCAAGGCCGGCGACAAATCAAACGTTAAAAACTATAGACCTATTTCTGTTTTATCCGTACTACCGAAATTGTTCGAAAAAATAGTTACGACTAAATTAACACGCCTGGTAAAACATATCATCGTACCTCAACAACACGGCTTTTGTGAAGGTCGCTCTACAGTTACTAATCTCGCAATATTTACTAATTTTGTAATGTCGGCCTTTCGCTCGGGTCTGCAAGTCGATGCTATCTACACGGACTTTGCAAAAGCATTTGACAGAGTGAATCACAGACTCTTGATTTCGAAACTCGAGGCCATCGGGTTATCGGGCGCTCTCCTACAGTGGATCACGAGCTATCTATCAAATCGCTTCCAAACAGTAAAAATCAATGATGTGTGCTCGACCCCATTCTTCGTCTCATCCGGCGTTCCCCAAGGCTCGCATCTCGGCCCACTACTATTCAACTTATTTGTCAATGACATCGCGGCAGTCGTCCGTAATAGTAAAGTTCTTCTCTTTGCCGATGATTTAAAATTATTTCGCATAGTCTCAAGCCCTCTTGACCGCGAATTATTACAGGATGACCTCGACCGCATCGCCGAGTGGTGCCTCCGTAACGATATGTTATTAAACATCCCGAAATGCCATGTTATTCATCTAAGCCGCGCACGAAACATTGTAGCTAGTAATTATAATATAGTTGGGACGCCTCTTCTATCGTTACCGTCGATTCGTGATTTAGGCGTCATCATCGATTACTCGCTGTCATTCGTAGATCAGTATGTGACCGTTGTCAATAACGCAGCGAAATTGCTTGGATACGTGAAGCGTGCTGCGTCGCGCTTTCACGATCCTCGCGCTTTGAAAGTTTTATACACCGCACTTGTCCGATCGAAACTAGAATATGCATCTCTCATCTGGTGTCCACACGCACAGGTACATATCAAACTAATTGAATCCATTCAGCACAAATTCCTCCGCTTCGCATCCTATCAACTTTATATGCCAATGTCGTACCTCGAACATGATTACTCGGCAATCTTGACCACCCTCGACTTGCACACTCTTGAAACTAGGAGGAAGATATCCGACCTAATGTTTCTCTACAATATTTTAAATGCCGACTGTCCTGAACTGCGTTCGTTAATCCTCTTCCGAGATAATATCCGCGCGCTTCGCAATACAGCCCCGTTCGCAATCCCTCCGTACACCACAAACTATGCGTCTGGTCACTGGCTCACACGAATTCTTAGACTCGGCAATACCTACTCTAAAGACCTTAACTATTATGAAGGCACCGCAAATTCATTTAAGTCACGCCTACTTCGCATCTTTAGTTAAGCGACCGTTCTATACAGCGCTTTATTTTATATTTTAGGTTTAATTCCTATAATTGTAATTGGGTATATCCCGTATTATTGAAATAAATAAATAAAAAAAAGAAATCGCAAAAGAAAAGGTTTGAACGGCAACGTCGAGCGTCCACCGCGTGGATATCAGCGCCGGGGCAACAAAGCCAAAAAAGGTAACATTACATTCTTATTATGGATGCAAAATCGATTTTCTCATTTCTTTGCGATAATTAAATACAGACCGAACTCTATGCGAACGCTAGGAGAAACCAAACACCCACATAACAGATAGGGGTTTAGACAATTTTCATTCCATAGCAAATAGTTATGATGATTCTCAACGCGACATGAGCCAACGCGAGCAATACTAGAATTTACGCGAATGCTTTCTAAGAAAGTGGATATCGTACGGATGATAGTCCGTTTCGTCGATAATCTGTATATGTTGTCATTTTCGAAATGTATTTTTTACTCGAGTCGTGCCAACGCGGGCGAACTATCGACATACTTTACACGAAGACACACGCTTTCATGCGAATTTTCATAAGCTTGTAGGAATTGCTCCGGTAACGGTTCGTTCGTGGACAACCAGCATTTGATGAAAAACTTTGATAATTCCTGGGTCGAGATAAGCTAACGCGGGCAAGCTATCGACGTTCGTTACTCCAAGATACATGGACTTACGCGAACTTTATAGACACACGTAGGAATCGTACTGACGATCATTCGTCTCGTCAGCAACTTCTATTTGATTAGAAATTTAAGGAACGATTTTTTTACTCGCGACGAGTCAACACATGCGAGCTATCGACGAACATTGCCCAAAGACATGGAGTCATACGCGAACTTTTCTATTGAACATGTAAGGATTTTTTGAAAGCCGGTGGAAAGAGCCCGGATAACAGATAGGGCTTTAGACAATTTTCATTTCATAGCACACAGTTATGATGATTCTCAACGCGACATGAGCCAACGCGAGCAATACTAGAAATTACGCGAATGCTTTCTAAGAAAGTGGATATCGTACGGATGATAGTCCGTTTCGTCGATAATCTGTATATGTTGCCATTTTCGAAATGTATTTTTTACTCGAGTCGTGCGAGCGCGTGCGAACTATCGACATACTTTACACCAAGACACACGCTTTCATGCGAATTTTCATAAGCTTGTAGGAATTGCTCCGGTAACGGTTCGTTCGTGGACAACCAGCATTTGATGAAAAACTTTGATAATTCCTAACGCGGGCAAGCTATCGACGTTCGTTACTCCAAGATACATGGACTTACGCGAATTTTATAGACGCACGTAGGAATCGTACTGACAATCATTCATCTCGTCCGCCACTTCCAGCTTCTAGCGTCAGCTTCTTCTTGGCTCAAAAACATGGATGCATACACGAACTTTTTTATAAGCAGGTAGGCATATTTTATTAGCTGGTAGAAAACGCACTGACAACGGATAGGTTTTCAGATAACTTTTATTTGATAAAACATTTTTATAACGATTTTTAACAAGCTACTAGAAAGTATGGGAATTTTCTATAAGTTGATTGAACACGCACTTATAGTAGGTCGTCTCGTTGACGCCTTGTATTCGTTAACAAATTTGATGGTAGATTTTATTTTCGCACTAGCTACAATCGTACCGATAATCGTTCGTTCTGTGGAAAATCTCCATTTAATAACAAATTTGTACTATTACTTTATATTCGAAACAAACTTTCGCGATTTACTAATAGACGTACGTTGCGGTAAAGCTCATGTTCTCACGAAAATGTTATCTAAGATCTTAGGAATTCTACGAAAATATTTTCCCGAAAGAAAAGACAGTCCCGCAGAATCAGCGTTTGCAATTCTGCAAACTTCGAGGTACGAAGTCCACGCCACGCGCAGGGATCTTGCGATCGCCGAGCGTGCCGGTAACTTCGTACCTCGCGATCTCCGTTACTTTGGTTTTTCAATACAGGGTAAGATAAAGCGAGGGGATACAATTTTTGCAGCGCATCGCTTGAGTGCAGCTGCGGTGTAAAAACACACCCCAGATGAGCTCAGCGGTGCGCTGTTGTTGAGGCGAGTTGCGTCTCGCATTCTTCTGGGCATTTTCCTTCGGAAAATTCGCGGAAAAAAATACCGGACGTAACACAGATATGCAGTCTTAAGGTGTAGATAGCATTCAACCGAATTGCGAGCAAATTTAGTTTGCTTACAAATCGCCAGCTGCCGGCCGGCGGATTTTCTGGCTACGGTACATTCGCGGTCATACCACGGCTCACGGTTGTGTGCCACTGCCGCTACCAGACACGTGCTGGCTCATCCCCACCGCCGCCGCGGCACTTGTCACGGCTTCAACCAGTGAGCCATTTAGTTCATCGACGTTACCTGACTCTCGCTCTTGAGGTGCATTACGATCGGGAGGTGGTCGGAGCTTGTTATTATTTTTAAAACTTCGAAATCCAAGATCATCGAAATATGGTCAAGCGAGCACCACACGTGGTCGATAGTACTTGTACCTATTACTCGACGTCGAGCTGCCACCGGAGACGGTCGCACATGTCAACGCTCTGAGCTTTGAGAATTGTATACTCGTTAACATACTTCTACTATCGATATAGAGACAAAAATTATCATAGACGGTCCAGTGATAAATAGCAATAAAAGCGAGATAAGCACCAAGGACGGTGCACATAGTGGCGGAGTTCAAGAAAAAAACACAAAGGCATGTGAACGTGAGCCTATCCAGCAAGTGGTGAAGCCCACAGAAAATGCCATATACACGGCATCGAAGGCAGTAACAAGTCGATACTCAAAAAGTAATCTGGATAAATATCTATCCGATCCATCGGGCTCAAAAGAAATCGCGAGATTACTTCACGGATCGAAAAAAACGAATAGCATCAGGCTAAGCCCACAGCCTAACTTAAAAACCGCGAAGAAAAGATAATCGAATGTCCAACAACAACAAGAAATCATCAACAATCCGAATGATTCCGGCAATAAAATGGAATTTGAGGAGGAAAAAACAAAAAAAACTCGCAAATCGAGTCTTTAAAGGAAGAGAACAGACAGTTAAAAGTTCAACTGTGACAGCTGAGTGAATCGATCGCGAAGGAGAGAAAAAAACCGTTGCCGACGCGAAACAGATATTCACCGCTGTCCGAAGAAGACATGGAAGAGCGCGACGACCTCGCGCAAACGAACGTCAACACGGGAGAAGGAAGCGAGCGACAAGGGAAATCCAACAAGCAGGAGTGGATCACCGTCATCAAAAACAAAAATCGGAAGCCTAGCCTGCGTGGCCCCCAACGGAGGAACACGCAGCGCGGTTCAACGATCGAAGAGGAAAACAACAACGACTCACCATCGGAGAAGACATCAATTCGAAAAGAAAAAGTTCCCCCGATCTCGATATATCGGCAAGATGTGAAGGACACTATCGAGGTACTGTCAAAAGTTTTATCGAATAATCAATTTAAAATAAAAAGGCAAAGCGATAATCAGCACAAGCTGTCCGTAAGTAGTTATGCCGAACATAAAAAAGCCAAAGAAATACTGAAAGAAGTCGACGCGCAGTATTATACGTATACGCCGAGGCAAGAAAAGGTTCAAACTTTCATGTTGAAAGGAATAGATAGTAGCTTCGAACCGGCGGAAATTTTGAGCTATTTGAAAGAATTCGAGAGTTCTGAATTACAATTTCTCAATGTCAGTAGACACTCGACGCCGAAGTCGACACGAGAAAATAGAATATTGCCACTGTTTCGCGTACAAATTACAACAAATAGTATCGCCGGAAAGTTACACGAAATAAAATACGTAGCTCACCAAGTAATTTGGTGGGAAAAAATTAAAACGCCAGACACGATTCAGTGCAAAAATTGTCAGCGCCTCGGCCATATGGCATCTAATTGCAACATGAAATATCGCTGCGTTAAGGGGGCTGGGTCACCTAAATTTTCAAAAAAATCGATTTTTTTTTTAAATTTTTTTCTGAAAGTACATACTGTGTACTACCTACACACCAAATTTCAGACCGAAATTCCAAAAATTACCAAAGTTAGAAGCACTTTAGTAAGATAACTAATAATTATTGCATGTATTATTGAAAAATTGTGTTTTCTCGATGGTATAAAATTCTGAAAAAAATCATGCATATTGAAGGTATGGAAAAGATTAATTTTGCACAATAATAATTGCAAAAAGTTATTAACAAATTAATGAAAAAAAAAATAGTTGAACAAATCTTCTGGCAATTCAACTTTTTGTTTTATGAAGATGATTCGTTCATTCTCTTGAATATGTCTGATTTTTTTTAGATTTTTAGATGAACTTTGAATTTTATGATTTTTTACTATTTTTTCCATATAAAAAAAATGCAGTCAATTTAGAACTCGAAAAATAATGATACACATTCAGAAAAATTACCGGATCATTTTCATAAAAAAAATAAGTTGAGTTCCCGAGAAATTTTGTGTTTTATAAAAATACGTTTGGTCGGTAACGATTTACCGACCCTGTGGTCGTTACTTCCAATCGATGCGAGTTAGATTACCGCCGCTACCGCGCTTCGTCGAGTCTACGCGGTCTACGCGACGCGAACTACGGCAGCCATGATTTTTTTACTCGATCTGTCAAACGCGTGAAAAACCGGCATCCGGAAAATTACGATTATCCATGTGCGCGGTGGTTATAGTTTTTGTGAATGACCGTCATAGATACTATATTTTCCAGTGAAACAGTGAAAATAACATTTGTATCGTGACAAGGTCGAAAAGTACAAAACCTCGAACCAGTAACCTATTTTGGAAACGGCATCGCGGAACTTTGCATTGAATGTCATTCGGCGTGTCAGTAATTCTTTTTTTTACCGATTATTGCGCGATAAAACAATTTTTTGTTGAAAATAATACTTTTTTTTTTATCAATTTTTTTTGTGTGAAAAAAAAAGTTCAAAAGTTTTTTATGCAACAAAAAAAATTGTTTTTTTTTTTGAGTCACCAAAGTCAATTAGCTTCACCAAACTTTAAAAGCCATTTCTCAACAAGTATATGTCTCTTCGCTTGTCGCATGTTTCAGATCCAACGACTGCACCGATTTGAGCTCTTGACGTCTCATTTTCTTCCTAACGGACCATGTTCCGGAACGAGTGCGGGGATTTTTTATGCGAGGAAAAGTGAATTTACAGCGCGCCATTGTATACCTGGCAACGAGTGAAAATGTGGAAAAAGGGAATTTTTCAACACATTTTACTCGATAAGTCCACCGGGGAAGCTCTAAAAAAAAATCCCCGCACTCGTTCCGGAATAAACTGTCTAACGAACAAAATGAGACCTCGTAAGCGAAGATTCGTGGCTTCGTTCGGTCTGAAACATGCGACAAGTGAAAAAAGTTTGTCGGTCTCTTCGTCAGGAAAAATGCACTATAGAGCTCCAAAAAAATTCAAAAGTATAGTCTATCGCATGTACTTTTGGAGTGTCAAACTCAATTTTTATTCAAAATTATATATACTGAGAAAAAAAAAAATTATTTTTCGTTTTTTTAGGTGACTCAGTCCCCTTAAATGCAACATTTCTCATGGTCCGACAGAATGCCATGTAAACTCTAGCCGTAGTGAAACTCCGAAGGAACAAATATATTGCGTTCTATGCCAACAATTCGGTCACCCGGCTTCCTACCGTGGATGCCCGAAGCAAGCCGAATACAAAGCAAAAAAACACAAAATAATATTAACTTTGCAAGAACGACAACAGAAAAGAACAAAAAAGTCTCTGTGCAACAGGATACAATAGGAAAAGTTCACTTCTCAGCGAATCGATACACAATGCCGGGAACATCTTTTGCAGATCGCGCGAAAAATCAACACGAATATTCGAGTAATGCTCAGAAACAAGATCGCAGATTTCAAACAAACGACTCCTCGTCTTTTCTTGAAGCTATGCAACAACAGGTAGCATTCGTTATGCAGGCAGTGCTCGAGAATTCCCAAAAGATCGATAGGCTTTTCCAAATAGTATCCCCGAGCCAATCGAGGACGTAACTAGAAACAAAAATATAAAAGTACCGAAGCTGAGATTAAATCAGCTACGAATAATCTCTATCAACGTAAATTCGCTTATCCAGAATCAACGAAGAGCATCATTGCTGAAGCTAGTCAGAGAACAAAAGCCCGATATTGTTCTCATAAACGAAACAAAGCTTAACGAAAAGCATAAAGTGGACTTTAAGAATTACGTAGTACTAAGGAAAGATAGACCGAATAATAATCAAGGTGGCGGTGTAGCCATACTCATAAAAAAACCAGCGAAATTTAAGATAGTCGGGACTGAACATTCGAATAGTACGGAATTGTTGGAAACATTGGCGATAAAAATAAACGTGGGAAAGAAGGAAAATCTCATCATAGTCGCAGCATATAGCCCTCACGGACAAACAACCAAATTCGGTGCCGAGTTCGTAAAGCTTTTCGAAAATCTCAAATTGAATAAATTAGATAATTACTACATTATAGCCGGAGACTTTAATGCCAAACACAAAAACTGGAAAAATGCAAACAACAACCAAAGAGGTGTATTTTTGAATTCGTGGTTGGAGGAACATGACATCGATTATAAAGCAAAGTTGTACGGTTCGGATCTTCCCACTTATCCGCGATGCCACTCGTATTTGGACTTATGCATAGCAGACTGCAGGATGAAAATTGAAAATGTTAGGGGCGATCTCCGAACTATTCCATACGACAGCGATCATAATGCACTGATATTTGACGTTCGGTGTAATACTGCAGCGAAATGGGAGCTCGAAACGGAAGAAGAAGCCCACCGCTTGAATTATAAAAAAACAAATTGGGAAGATTATAGAAAGTACTTAGCCCGAATTCACACGACACGTATTCCGAATGACAGAGACTTATCACGAGACGAAATAGATACTTACATCGTAACGCTAGAGAAAAAAATACAGGAAGCTATTAATTACGCAGTACCAAAAGTGAAAAGTAGAGACAACGTTGATTGTTATTCTAATAATGCTATTAAAAAATTGAAAAAATTAAAAAGTACTCTACTTACAAAAATTAACAACATATACAGACATTTCAATGCGCATAATAACAATCAACTGCAAATCTATAAAAATATGTTAATGGGAACGAAACGATTGTTCAAACAAGAATATAATGCGTCGATCAATAAATACTGGCATGATAAAATTAAAAGCATACCAGCTAACGATCCAAAGAATATGTTTCCTATTATAAATCAAATATTTAGACCTAAAGGGAAAATAGAGATTAATAATTTTTAAATCCCTGAAGCTCGCTCAAATCTAATAGAATCGTCTGGTATAAATCTCGCCCAGTGCAGATAATCGTGAAGATAATTTTTACGTAACGGATCCGATAGAAAAAATCGACATTTTAGGAACCCACTTCGCGGCTATACACAAACAGAACGACGAAATGGGCAGAGAAGGCTTAATAAATATTGTAATGCACCGTACCGACGACATAAAAACGGAAATGGAAGAGGATGCGAGATTATCGAGTCGAATACTGAACTTCGATGGCCGAAACTTAGCCGACGAACCGCGAGAACGTCTCGATTACTTTACCAATACAGAGCGATTGAATAAAGTATTCAGGAGTATGAACACGAAAGATTCAGCAGGTATCGACAATATCCCGAATATAGCATTGAAAAACTTACCGCTAAAAGTAATTAGAGATTATTGTGTCCTCTTTAACAATGCATTGAACTTGACGTATTTTCCGGAACGATAGAAAAAAGCCGTAGTCATTGCAATACACAAGCCAGGGAAAGAAAAGACGGACCCGAGCAGTTATAGGCCGATAAGTCTCTTACCAAATATTGGCAAAGTGTTCGAGATAATAATACACAAAGCAATAAACAAATTTCGTGACGAAAACGATATAATACCGGATCATCAATTGGGATTCAAACAAAAACATTCAACTATTCATGGAATAACCAAGCTCTCTTCCAATATATGTTGGGCATTAAATGGCGGAAATTGCGTTGGGGCAAGCCTTATAGATTTGGAAAAAGCTTTCGATACGATATGGATAAGAGGATTGATATACAAACTTATGTAACGGTCCCATAGTCTTTTTTAATGTTTCAAATGTTTTATTGTGCATCAA
Organism: Ischnus inquisitorius; assembly: GCA_963924025.1. Taxonomy (NCBI): domain Eukaryota; kingdom Metazoa; phylum Arthropoda; class Insecta; order Hymenoptera; family Ichneumonidae; genus Ischnus; species Ischnus inquisitorius. The sequence continues at coordinate 18,305,638 of OZ001247.1, forward strand.
GTTCTCGTTCTGAGAACTTGTGCACATTCAGCAAAATTTGCCGTGAGAGCGACGATGTTACCGTCGTCTCACGGCAACGGTCAAGCCGCCACGCGCCCAGCATCCGCGCGGTGGCCGTTATCAGCGCGGAGGATTACCTCTCGCGCGTAACAAAGAGCGTCGAGACCCTTTGCCTCGACGCTCCGAACGATCAGTCTACGACCACCAGCCCCAATTGTAAGACGGTACGCTCCCCGTCAATTCATTAATTATCGCTGCGACTAATAAACTTAACTTCTTTTTTTACCCGATAAATAAAACGAATTCATTTATTTCCGCGACTGGCTACCTGTTACATGGTGTCAGAAGTTCCGAACTAAAAGCCGCGTCCGCGAAGTTTGATTAAAATCGTTTTTTTATTTTGTTCTAGATTCAAAAAAAAAAATAATAGTTACTCGAAATCCAGCGCTCTTTCTCGAAAAAAAATTTTTTATTTTACACACCTCAATCGACGCGATCATCGCGACACAAAAAAAAAAAAACAGTGAACAACACAGTGAAAGCGTGAAAACACAAAAAAAAAAAAACAGTGAAAGCGTGAAAAAAAAAACAGTGAAAGCGTGAAAAAAAAAAACAGTGAAAGCGTGAAAAAAAAAAACAGTGAAAGCGTGAAAAAAAAAAAAAAAATCATCAGCGCCAAAGTGCAAAAAAAAAAAAGAGGATTACGTCGAGAGGAAAGCAAAGCCCCAAACGAAGGAAGGACGAGAGAGAGAGAGAGAAAAAAAATCCAAGCGAAACGAAACGACAGGAAGGAAGGAAGAGCCATTTAAAACAACAAAAACCCGCAATTACATGCAAAAATTCGTTCTCCTCCTCATGGTGACAACGTAAGTACCTTCAAATTTAATTCCCTATATGTGAAAAAAAAAAACGAGCTTCGAAAAAACGGGAACCGTGCGTGTTCCGCATGGGCGTATAGAGGCGCCTTTATAGGAAACGTACGACCGCGCACGCGACAGGTACGCTTTGCTTTTTCGCTCGTTTCGTCCAGCAAGTTTTCTTTTCTCGGCACGATTTCGCCTCTCTGCGAAAACGAATGAAGTTTCCAAATATTTTTGAACAATAATTCAAAATTTATAAAAAATTATTTTTGCCATTAAGGCAATAATTTAAAATTTTACAAAAATTATTTTTTGCCACTTGGGCAATAATTCAAAATTTATAAAAAATTATTTTTGCCATTAAGGCAATAATTTAAAATTTTACAAAAATTATTTTTTGCCACTTAGGCAATAATTCAAAATTTATAAAAAATTATTTTTGCCATTAAGGCAATAATTTAAAATTTTACAGAAATTATTTTTTGCCATTTAGGCAATAATTCAAAATTTATAAAAAATTATTTTTGCCATTTAGGCAATAATTCAAAAATTTACAAAAATTATTTTTTGCCATTTAGGCAATAATTCAAAATTTATAAAAAATTATTTTTGCCATTTAGGCAATAATTAAAAAATTTGGGGGGAATCAAACAGCTTTCGTGCAAGTCAGACGTGTCAAAAATCACACCAAAATTAACGGAGAATAAAACTGGATTTAAGCGAAGAACAATTAAGTGCTATACACCATCTCAAGCGCCTGGAAAATCCTGACCTGTGCACCTATAATAAGCTGTTCGGGTAAATCCAACGTACGAATAAGCCACAATATATTGACAGTTTGAGCCGAATTTGAGGTTAGATACTCGGCGGTGAGACGTAAGGGGAAACGTGCTCTATATAAATGACAGACAACACCATCTCTAGAGGATCGAAGGAACTGAACTCACCGTCGATCGATAAGAGCGTGACTAAATTGATTAAAGATCTCGCGCAAGGTACCCCACCGACCAAAGGTAGGCCACCGAAAAGTGTGCAACTAGCACGTGAAAGATCCAGCTCTCTCGGTTCAATAAAGCAGTACTTCTCACTGAACCAGCAAGACGCGAAGAGGAAACGCGGCAAACAAGAAGATATTTCACCGGACACCAGCCCAAACGACACACCCTCCAAAAAATTTTTACCAGCTTCTCTCACTGATAATAAAGCTCTTCAGCTCGTAGATCGTGAATTCGCGCACCAAGAGGCTGGTAAAGAAGATATTCCAAACAACATGGATAAGTTACTCGCGGAATTGAATGCGATGAGAGCGGAAAATAAGCAGCAATATACCAGCATGAGCGAACAACTTAAAACAGCCGCCGATACGCACGAGGCCAACTTCGAGGAACTCAAGCGAGACCTACGTGCCTATAAAGAAGAAAACGCACAACGAATTCAACAATTACAGGCACAAATTACTGATATCGAAAAAAAACATGCAGAAACAGAGGCAGAGATGACATCAAGAATACAGGCAGTCGAACAAAAATTGAGCGTCTCGGAAAAAACGCAGAAAAGTGTATCAACAAGCGAAAATCCCAACCGGCTGTTAAGCAAAATTGAATCAATGGAAAAAAATTCGAGGAAGAACAACGTAATTCTCACTGGCTTACTCGCCGAGAGGGAAAATGCTAAAACCATCGTCGAGAATTTCTTCAAAACGGAGTTCAATATCCAACGCAAAGTGCTTGAAGCAAATTTGATTCCGAACGCTAGAAGCAAGACCATGATCAGGATCAAATTGGACTGCTGGGACTCCAAACAAGAAATTATGAAGCAGAAACTGAAGTTAAAGGGCACGGACATCTTTATCGACCACGACCTCACGTTTAAGGAAAGACAGGTGGCAAAAAACCTGCGAGACCTCAGCAAGAAGCACAAATCTGAAGGGCACACTGTCAAAATTGGCTACAACAAGCTTATCATAGACGGAGTAACGTACTACTGGAGTGAAAAGGAAAAGGGCCTTAAAAAACCTAATCGTGACACAGAAGACACGGCAACTCCGTCAACCTCAAACCACCGGTCAAAAAACGGCAAGAACGACGAAAGAGCATCGCCATAGTCTATTGGAACGTGCACGGCCTTGGAAACCTAGAAGACTAGCGAACACTGATCGACTCGGACGTTATTTGTATCTCAGAAACCTGGCTTTCAAAAAACCCCGATTATCCACCATCGTACCTGAAAAATTTCAACTGTCAATGGGCAAAAGGAGTAAGGGAGCACAGCGTGGGCCGCACCAGTGGCGGGCTGGCTGTACTGGTGAGGAAATCGTCGCAAACCGAAATACTGGAGATGAGTCCGTGGTGGCTCTTCGTAAGGCTACTACTGGGAGAAACTGTAATCACGGTGGGCGTCATCTACTTTCGACCCGGTCCTGACTTTGAACACCTGCTGGAGCTTTTTCAAATCGCGCTCGAAGAAGTGGAAGAAAAGGTCGGCAGCGAAACAATCATTATCGGAGGTGATTTTAACGCGAGAGTTGGTGAGTCTGACACACTTCCTGAGGACATTTTTGCAAATACATGTTTATATAGTACAATAAAAAACTGTGATAAAACGGTTAATTCGAGAGGTCCACAACTCCTAGAATTTATGCAGACAAACGGTTACGTCCTAATAAATGGTAGATCTCCAGGTGATCGTCCTGCGAAGCCGACTTTTTATAGTTCAAACGGTTGTAGCGTAATTGATCTCGTCTTCGTAAACGCTTCGAGTCTTAGTGAAGTCGAGGACTTCAAAACAGAAACAGAGGCTGGCCTCTCGGATCATTTTCCGGTAAAATTAGAATTATACGGTATGATAGACGATGTAAGGGAAAACGCGGGCACTGAGCAGGGCCTCGACGGCACTAGGGAAATAATAAAGTGGGAACCAGAACATGCTGAGCAATTTGCAAGAGAAATGAGCCAAGTAAATTTTAACCTCGACAATCACGAACCACAATCAATGGAGCAAATACAAGAGAACCTATTAGTCGCGATCAAGCAGTCTGCCAATACATCGGGAATGATAAAAATAAGCAAAACCGGTTCAAGAGGTAGTTTTTTAAAGCCTCACGGAAAGCCCTGGTTCGATGACGAATGCAAGACTGCGAAATTAGCTTTGAAAAAGGCCACGACCGAGTGCATCCGCGATCACGAAAATGTGCAAAAAAGAGCTGTTTATCTAAACGCGAAAAAAAAATACAGTGCAACCGCAAAGAGACAAAAACGAAAATATGAGGACAGTATTAGAGAAAGCTTTGTAGGCGTTAATCGATCGCAGGATTTCTGGAAGGCGGTTAAAAAATTCAAAGCAAATCATAAAAGCGAGGCAACCCTCCCAGTTGAAACCTGGAACACCTTTTACGAAAATGTATACCCAGTTACGGCAATCGATGAAGTACCTTTATATCACGAACCCGATGTTATTCGTATACCGATGCTAGACGATCCGATGACATTGTTAGAATTGCAAAAGACACTAAAGGGCTGTAAAAATGGGAAGGCCTCTGGGCCGGACCAGATTGCGAACGAATTTTATAAATGCCTACCGATAAATGGGTGCCTGTACCTTTTGAAATTATATAACAGTGTGTTGGAACGAGAGCGTGTACCGCAAGATTGGTCAAAAGTACTCCTTACGATGATTTTTAAGAAAGGCGATAAAAACGACCCGGCTAACTATCGCGGTATTGCGCTAGTGAACAGTGTGACGAAGGGCTTCACGCAAGTACTGAAAGAAAGGCTAGAGAGTTTTGTCGAGTTAAGAGGACTCCTTCCGGAGTCTCAAATGGGATTTAGGAAGGGCCGAGGATGCACTGAATGTATTTTCACGCTAATCTCGGCCATTCAACTGCAACTAAGGCTGGGAAAAAGAGAAGTGTACGCGCTATTCGTAGATTTCAAAAGAGCTTTCGACTCCATACCTCACGAGAGATTGTGGGCGAAGTTGTTCAACCTCGGAATTAGCACTAAACTAATAAACACGATAAAATCGCTATATGATCAAGCGACAGTCCAAGTTAGGAGCCGAAATGCTCTCTCGAAGGAATTCCACGTTACGGAAGGAGTTCTCCAGGGCGAGTCTCTCAGCCCTCTTCTGTTCCTATTATATATAGCTGACATTGAGGATTATTTTAGAGCAAGGGGCCTCGAGGGCCTCAATATCGATGGGATTCATGACCTGGTTATGCTACTGTATGCGGATGACACGGTTATATTAGCGCATAGCCACACCGACTTGGCAAAAAAGCTCAGAGCGTTGGGAGAGTATTGCGAAGAAAATGGGTTAACTGTTAACACAAGCAAAACGAATATTATGGTATTTAAGAACGGCGGCCGACCGAAGGCTATTAACCCCAATTTCACGCGTTACTTAGATAAGAACTTAGACATTGTGACGACCTATAACTATTTGGGAATACCTCTATCGAGCTCGTCCCTCGGACATATTGCGGCACTAAATTCCATAAGCAAAGCTAAAATCGCATCGGCCGCCGCTCTTTCGATCCTCGCGAGAGCAAAAAGCGATCACTAGGAAGCTTTCCAAAAGTTGCATGATAGTATGGTGTCTTCTACACTCTTGTATGCAGCCCCCGTATGGGGCATGAGATATCTTGAACTCATAGAGAAAGCTCAAACCGGATACTTCAAGCGCTTGTTGTATTTACCGAATAATACCCCAAACTGGGCCCTCAGGCTGGAAACCGGTATTGTCAAGATTGCGTACAGTGCAATGCGTAGAACGTGGGACTGGTTTATAAAGGTACTCAAAATGCCAGAAGATTGTCTACCGAAATTATGTATGTTAAGACTGATAAACCTCGCGGAAAATGTAAACGGCTCGCACGAACTCAATTGGGCATCACAATTTAGAGAATTTTTGGAAGAAACGAACTGCTTGCATTTATGGAGATCACGTGACCCCAAAGCTTGGTCAGACAGTACTAGCGTTGTATTTAGAAGGTATGAAACAATCCTAAGAGAAGCGGACGTAGCGAAAGCTCGCGAATCAAATGCTTGTCAGCTGAAAGTTCTAAGATTAACAGAGATAAAACCTGCGAAATATCTAACGCTGAAGATAAGTCTCCCAGCGAAAAGAGCGATAGCCCAATTGCGTCTGGCGAACCAGTACAATTGCAGGATCACGATTGAGAGAGATGTCGGCAAGTTAGAACCGCACCAGCTGTGCAGGAACTGTAACATGCAAAAGGAAGAAACTGTGGTCCATTTCCTGTGCGAATGTCCTCTGCACGCAGCGTACAGGGCTCATTACCTCGAGCGATTGCTGCCTGGTGACGACGAAAACCAAACTCAACTATTACTCGAAATTATTTTGAACTTAGGCGACGTCAAAATACTCCAAGCGATTTTCTACTATGTCAAAAATTCTTTAGCCCTTAGAGCATTTTCGTTAAATGAATAGTTACTTAAGAATTACCCCGAATTTTTAACAGCTGTAACCCCCCTTGCTATAAGAGACCTAGTGTACTCTATGTAAGCAATAAAGATCTATCTATCTATCTATAATTAAAAAATTTACAAAAATTATTTTTGCCATTTAGGCAATAATTCAAAATTTATAAAAAATTATTTTTGCCATTTAGGCAATAATTAAAAAATTTACAAAAATTATTTTTGCCATTTAGGCAATAATTCAAAATTTATAAAAAATTATTTTTGCCATTTAGGCAATAATTAAAAAATTTACAAAAATTATTTTTGCCATTTAGGCAATAATTCAAAATTTATAAAAAATTATTTTTGCCATTTAGGCAATAATTAAAAAATTTACAAAAATTATTTTTTGCCATTTAGGCAATAATTTAAAATTTTACAAAAATTATTTTTTGCCATTAAGGCAATAATTCAAAATTTATCAAAAATTATTTTTGCCATTAAGGCAATAACTTAAAATTTTTACAAAAAATTATTTTTGCCATTTAGGCAATAATTTAAAACTTTACAAAAAATTATTTTTGCCATTTGGGCAATAATTTAAAATTTATAAAAAATAATTTTTGCCATTCAGGCAATAATTTAAAATTTTACAAAAAATAATTTTTGCCATTTGGTCAATAATTTAAAATTTATAAAGAATTATTTGAGGCGGGGTTAAAATTTAGAAAGATAATTCTTCAACAGTCCAAAGTTCCGAATGGAAAAAGTCATATGCTATTTTTAGCGGCGTGTTATTTCATCGAAAGGCCAAGCAACCGATAAAGACGAACGTCAAAAGGTACTAGCAACAAAGAACAATTATGCGAATGTGAATCGATCTACAGTACACAATCCAGAAAAATGTAAATAAACAACGCATTCGTTTTCGAAGGGCTAGAATTTCAATATTTCAAAAAGCAACAGCTTATAATTCAGATATATATAAGAATTCGAATTTATAACATAGCAAGGCTAATTAGTTCGAAGAACTAAATGAGAGACATGCAATTCAAAGACCTTTTATTAGCATAAGAATTCATATTGCCGAAAATCATGGTTAAGAAGGTTTAAACCGCCGAAATAATATCCTCGGAAAGGCTAAATCTCCGATGTGAGATTCTTCGACGGACAATTTCTCCGAACAATGATTTTTCGAACTGGTAAATTTGCGAAAGTCAATTATCCGACAGGCCAAAAAGTCGAAAGTCAATTTCTCGAAAGCACATAATTTCGAAAAAGATAACATATCATAATGATCATAATTTGCTGATTAATTTGCAGAAAGTACTACGAATCCTTCTTACAGATGTAAGCTTCGAACCAGCCGCAGCGGATGCATGCTTGGCTTTTCCATATATCTGAACTGAGTTATAATGGAACCATGTTCATTAGAGAGGCATGATTATTATTTGTAAAACTGAGACTGAAACTGAGATACTATGTTGTGAAAAGTAGAGAATCAAGGATAAATATTTTCGATTTTTTTACACTAATTTATACATGTGTGAACACTGCATCGACGTTGAGAAGTAACATTTATATTTACATTTCCATTATGAAATGAGGTCGAATATGGCAACAAGATACAGTTAATAAAAAAATGTGCAGTCCCCAGTTTAGGAAACATCAGAAATGTTCGAAGACGATTGGAGAGCACATTTTCTGGGCATAACTATGATTAATAATCCATGACTAACTGATTATTCTGCATAAGCGGAACGAGATCTGATCAGATGATTTGATGCTTTTCAACTGTGAATGCAGAGTAGTTAAACAGAAACCAATTGTTTTCCATAACGATGAATCCTGTCACGTCATCGTTTTCATGTCGGACAAGACTTTCATTTTACAAATACTAAAATCGATGGTAAACTATCGTTAGATACATTTTTTTCTTGGGTCCGTAGGTTGCATTCGCAGGCCTAAAAAACCTTTACCACAGTAACTTTATAGGGCAGTAGGATTGGTCCGCGTTATGAGCCACACCTAATTATTCGAGAACATAAAGAGGTAATCTGTGCAATATCAGTGCAAAGTGAGAGCAAGTGATTTCAACAACGAAATTCGTTAGAAGACCGAATAAACAAGGCAAGGTAAGTGCGAGCAAATACATTGTACGAGTAATAATCACCTCCCCAAAACTACTTGTATATGTATACAAGTAATAGTGAAATCTGAATACTGAATATATACACAAATAATAGTGAAATCACATAAGCTAAGCAATAAAAGATGAAAAAACAAAACCAGTTAATATCCATCGCAGATATACGGTAGTACACAATATTAAAAAAAAAGGAAAAATTAATAGTAGACGAAAAAAATAAGTAACAAATACTTGGCGCGCTATCCTTGGAATTCAAATAAATTTGATTGATGTAAACAAAAGAGTGTGCCAAGTATTTTCTATTAAATTTGTTTTTTTCGATTTCTATTGATTGGTTCAATTTCTTCAACTTGTATTGCTTGGCGCACAAGATTTCACTACCATTTCGTAAAACATTTTTTTTCGTATTATCTAGTTATACACGGAAGAAGATCCGTTGTGTGAGAGATTTTTATGTATTTATACTTCGATTTTTCTTTTACGGTCTCGCAAATGTTAGAGATATTCGTGGCCGACAAAAAAATTTCGAGTCCACGCGATTACTGGAAAATTCTCGATTCATTCATTTTTCGAATCTTTAGCATCATTCCATTTTTTTTTTTATATTTACAGATTTTTAACAATTTTTTTTTTAATGGGAAAAGAAAAAAAAATTGTTAAATGCCTGTAAATGGCCAATCAATCAAATGATGATCCAAAGTTCAAGAAATATATTAATCGAAATCGAATTTCGGTAACGAAAAGCCACGTTTTCGTTGCTGAAAACATAAACATAGTAGAGGCTCGGCCGTGGTATCTTTCACCCGGGAACGCTTCTCTGATTGTTGTCGTGCCTTCCCCCCCGAAGGGCGAGCGCGTCGAGTCTCTCGTAGCAGCGGTGCCGGTGAGACTGTCTACGCTCTCGCGATCTTTTTCATTGGTGGCGTTTCATTCTCTCGCAAAATTTTAAGACACCTATCGAGTCGATAAATTAATTTTTTACGTTTTCGGCATAAAAAATAGTTTTTCTCGGTTCAAAAAAAAAAAAAAAAAAAAACAATGAAGCTACATTTTATTTCCTCGTTTTAAAATTTAGCTAATCTAAACTAATTTTTCGATTTTTCGTCTGTAATTTCACTCTTTCATTTCTCTCTCATAATAATTTATTCTAACTATTTTAATCTCGACAATAGCGAAAATTGAAAACGTTGATGAAAATTTCAAACGATATAAAATCGACTTATAACGAAAATTTGCACTATCATATTCAAATTGAGGTGGAACGTTAACATTGTTGAAGAATCGTTCGCCTCCGAAATTTCGTCGTTCCTCTGCCGTGCCCGCGCCCCCTCCCTGACCGCGCGCCTACGTACGACTACGCCGGGCTCTCGGTTAACAGTAGCAGTAGTGCGATCGACCTCGCGAAACGAGTCATTAGTGAACGACTTTATCTTGAGTTTTTTCATCATCGTCGTAATTCTTCCGAGTGCGATCCGTTGGTTTCTTCCTCAATATCAATGTGAATCGTCCGACGACGTGATACAAGAATGGCAGAACGCCGTGATCCACCGATTCAACTCCCACTAAACGTACGAATCAAAGACGGTAGGATCTTTCAAGTGAGCAACAGAAGAGGATCCGTTGTGTAAGAGATTTATTCATTTTCATACTTCGATTTTTCTTTCATGCTCTCGCAAATTTTAGCCATATTTTCTCGGTCGACAAAATCATTTCAATTTCGCCCGATTGCTGGAAATTTCTAGATTCATTCATTCTTCGCATCTTTAGTGTCATTCCATTTTTTTTTTATATTTACAGATTTTTAACAATTTTTTTTTTTAACGGGAAAAGAAAAAAAAATTGTTAAATGCCTGTAAATGGCCAATCAATCAAATGATGATCCAAAGTTCAAGAAATATATTAATCGAAATCGAATTTCGGTAACGAAAAGCCACGTTTTCGTTGCTGAAAACATAAACATAGTAGAGGCTCGGCCGTGGTATCTTTCACCCGGGAACGCTTCTCTGATTGTTGTCGTGCCTTCCCCCCCGAAGAGCGTCCGCGTCGAGTCTCTCGTAGCAGCGGTGCCGGTGAGACTGTCTACGCTCTCGCGATCTTTTTCATTGGTGGCGTTTCATTCTCTCGCAAAATTTTAAGACACCTATCGAGTCGATAAATTAATTTTTTACGTTTTCGGCATAAAAAATAGTTTTTCTCGGTTCAAAAAAAAAAAAAAAAAAAAACAATGAAGCTACATTTTATTTCCTCGTTTTAAAATTTAGCTAATCTAAACTAATTTTTCGATTTTTCGTCTGTAATTTCACTCTTTCATTTCTCTCTCATAATAATTTATTCTAACTATTTTAATCTCGACAATAGCGAAAATTGAAAACGTTGATGAAAATTTCAAACGATATAAAATCGACTTATAACGAAAATTTGCACTATCATATTCAAATTGAGGTGGAACGTTAACATTGTTGAAGAATCGTTCGCCTCCGAAATTTCGTCGTTCCTCTGCCGTGCCCGCGCCCCCTCCCTGACCGCGCGCCTACGTACGACTACGCCGGGCTCTCGGTTAACAGTAGCAGTAGTGCGATCGACCTCGCGAAACGAGTCATTAGTGAACGACTTTATCTTGAGTTTTTTCATCATCGTCGTAATTCTTCCGAGTGCGATCCGTTGGTTTCTTTCTCAATATCAATGTGAATCGTCCGACGACGTGACAAAAGAATGGCAGAACGCCGTGATCCACCGATTCAACTCCCACTAAACGTACGAATCAAAGACGGTAGGATCTTTCAAGTGAGCAACAGAAGAGGATCCGTTGTGTAAGAGATTTATTCATTTTCATACTTCGATTTTTCTTTCATGCTCTCGCAAATTTTAGCCATATTTTCTCGGTCGACAAAATCATTTCAATTTCGCCCGATTGCTGGAAATTTCTAGATTCATTCATTCTTCGCATCTTTAGTGTCATTCCATTTTTTTTTTATATTTACAGATTTTTAACAATTTTTTTTTTAATGGGAAAAGAAAAAAAAATTGTTAAATGCCTGTAAATGGCCAATCAATCAAATGATGATCCAAAGTTCAAGAAATATATTAATCGAAATCGAATTTCGGTAACGAAAAGCCACGTTTTCGTTGCTGAAAACATAAACATAGTAGAGGCTCGGCCGTGGTATCTTTCACCCGGGAACGCTTCTCTGATTGTTGTCGTGCCTTCCCCCCCGAAGAGCGAGCGCGTCGAGTCTCTCGTAGCAGCGGTGCCGGTGAGACTGTCTACGCTCTCGCGATCTTTTTCATTGGTGGCGTTTCATTCTCTCGCAAATTTTTAAGACACCTATCGAGTCGATAAATTAATTTTTTACGTTTTCGGCATAAAAAATAGTTTTTCTCGGTTCAAAAAAAAAAAAAAACAAAAAAAACAATGAAGCTACATTTTATTTCCTCGATTTAAAATTTAGCTAATCTAAACTAATTTTTCGATTTTTCGTCTGTAATTTCACTCTTTCATTTCTCTCTCATAATAATTTATTCTAACTATTCTAATCTCGACAATAGCGAAAATTGAAAACGTTGATGAAAATTTCAAACGATATAAAATCGACTTATAATGAAAATTTGCACTATCATATTCAAATTGAGGTGGAACGTTAACATTGTTGAAGAATCGTTCGCCTCCGAAATTTCGTCGTTCCTCTGCCGTGCCCGCGCCCCCTCCCTGACCGCGCGCCTACGTACGACTACGCCGGGCTCTCGGTTAACAGTAGCAGTAGTGCGATCGACCTCGCGAAACGAGTCATTAGTGAACGACTTTATCTTGAGTTTTTTCATCATCGTCGTAATTCTTCCGAGTGCGATCCGTTGGTTTCTTTCTCAATATCAATGTGAATCGTCCGACGACGTGATACAAGAATGGCAGAACGCCGTGATCCACCGATTCAACTCCCACTAAACGTACGAATCAAAGACGGTAGGATCTTTCAAGTGAGCAACAGAAGAGGATCCGTTGTGTAAGAGATTTATTCATTTTCATACTTCGATTTTTCTTTCATGCTCTCGCAAATTTTAGCCATATTTTCTCGGTCGACAAAATCATTTCAATTTCGCCCGATTGCTGGAAATTTCTAGATTCATTCATTCTTCGCATCTTTAGTGTCATTCCATTTTTTTTTTATATTTACAGATTTTTAACAATTTTTTTTTTAATGGGAAAAGAAAAAAAATTTGTTAAATGCCTGTAAATGGCCAATCAATCAAATGATGATCCAAAGTTCAAGAAATATATTAATCGAAATCGAATTTCGGTAACGAAAAGCCACGTTTTCGTTGCTGAAAACATAAACATAGTAGAGGCTCGGCCGTGGTATCTTTCACCCGGGAACGCTTCTCTGATTGTTGTCGTGCCTTCCCCCCCGAAGAGCGAGCGCGTCGAGTCTCTCGTAGCAGCGGTGCCGGTGAGACTGTCTACGCTCTCGCGATCTTTTTCATTGGTGGCGTTTCATTCTCTCGCAAATTTTTAAGACACCTATCGAGTCGATAAATTAATTTTTTACGTTTTCGGCATAAAAAATAGTTTTTCTCGGTTCAAAAAAAAAAAAAAAAAAAAAACAATGAAGCTACATTTTATTTCCTCGTTTTAAAATTTAGCTAATCTAAACTAATTTTTCGATTTTTCGTCTGTAATTTCACTCTTTCATTTCTCTCTCATAATAATTTATTCTAACTATTTTAATCTCGACAATAGCGAAAATTGAAAACGTTGATGAAAATTTCAAACGATATAAAATCGACTTATAACGAAAATTTGCACTATCATATTCAAATTGAGGTGGAACGTTAACATTGTTGAAGAATCGTTCGCCTCCGAAATTTCGTCGTTCCTCTGCCGTGCCCGCGCCCCCTCCCTGACCGCGCGCCTACGTACGACTACGCCGGGCTCTCGGTTAACAGTAGCAGTAGTGCGATCGACCTCGCGAAACGAGTCATTAGTGAACGACTTTATCTTGAGTTTTTTCATCATCGTCGTAATTCTTCCGAGTGCGATCCGTTGGTTTCTTCCTCAATATCAATGTGAATCGTCCGACGACGTGATACAAGAATGGCAGAACGCCGTGATCCACCGATTCAACTCCCACTAAACGTACGAATCAAAGACGGTAGGATCTTTCAAGTGAGCAACAGAAGAGGATCCGTTGTGTAAGAGATTTATTCATTTTCATACTTCGATTTTTCTTTCATGCTCTCGCAAATTTTAGCCATATTTTCTCGGTCGACTAAATCATTTCAATTTCGCCCGATTGCTGGAAATTTCTAGATTCATTCATTCTTCGCATCTTTAGTGTCATTCCATTTTTTTAAAAATATTTACAGATTTTTAACAATTTTTTTTTTTAATGGGAAAAGAAAAAAAATTTGTTAAATGCCTGTAAATGGCCAATCAATCAAATGATGATCCAAAGTTCAAGAAATATATTAATCGAAATCGAATTTCGGTAACGAAAAGCCACGTTTTCGTTGCTGAAAACATAAACATAGTAGAGGCTCGGCCGTGGTATCTTTCACCCGGGAACGCTTCTCTGATTGTTGTCGTGCCTTCCCCCCCGAAGAGCGAGCGCGTCGAGTCTCTCGTAGCAGCGGTGCCGGTGAGACTGTCTACGCTCTCGCGATCTTTTTCATTGGTGGCGTTTCATTCTCTCGCAAATTTTTAAGACACCTATCGAGTCGATAAATTAATTTTTTACGTTTTCGGCATAAAAAATAGTGTTTCTCGGTTCAAAAAAAAACAAAAAAAAAAACAATGAAGCTATATTTTATTTCCTCGTTTTAAAATTTAGCTAATCTAAACTAATTTTTCGATTTTTCGTCTGTAATTTCACTCTTTCATTTCTCTCTCATAATAACTTATTCTAACCATTTTAATCTCGACAATAGCGAAAATTGAAAACGTTGATGAAAATTTCAAACGATATAAAATCGACTTATAACGAAAATTTGCACTATCATATTCAAATTGAGGTGGAACGTTAACATTGTTGAAGAATCGCTCGCCTCCGAAATTTCGTCGTTCCTCTGCCGTGCCCGCGCCCCCTCCCTGACCGCGCGCCTACGTACGACTACGCCGGGCTCTCGGTTAACAGTAGCAGTAGTGCGATCGACCTCGCGAAACGAGTCATTAGTGAACGACTTTATCTTGAGTTTTTTCATCATCGTCGTAATTCTTCCACGTGCGATCCGTTGGTTTCTTCCTCAATATCAATGTGAATCGTCCGTCGACGTGATAAAAGAATGGCAGAACGCCGTGATCCACCGATTCAACTCCCACTAAACGTACGAATCAAAGACGGTAAGATCTTTCAAGTGAGCAACTGAAGAGGATCCGTTGTGTAAGAGATTTCATTTCATTCATTTTCATACTTCGATTTTTCTTTCATGCTCTCGCAAATTTTAGCCATATTTTCTCGGTCGACGAAATCATTTCAATTTCGCGCGATTGCTGGAAATGTCTCGAATCATTAATTTTTCGAATTCTTAGCATCATTCCACTTTTTTAAAAAGCTTTACAGATTTTTATTGAAACTTTTTTGATCAGAAAATTTATTCATTTTTTTTAAATATATAAATGGCTAATCAATCTAATGATAATAAAGATTGCAAGCATTATATTCGTTGCATTCGGATTTCGGTAACGAAAAGGGATGTCTTCGTTGCTGAAAACATGACCTACATCATGAACATGTTTATGACGCTATCGTCTCGTTCGTCGTATCGTTTTCCCGGGCACGCTTGTCCTGCGAGCGCGCCGAGTCTCCCATAGTAGCGGCGCTGGTGCGATCGTCCCCGCGGCATACGCTCTCGCTTTTTTTTCCATTGTCGGTGTTTTATTCTTTCGCAAGTTTCGGAGATACCTACTGAGTCGATAAACTCGTTGTACTTTTTTTTGGCATTGAAATGTGCAGCACTAAAAATAGTTTGTCTCCTTGTGAAACAAAATAATGTAAATCTACAATTAACTACCGATTAGCAACAGAAGAAGACCTGTTGTGGGAGACATCTTTTACTTTATGTTCTTCGATTATTCCTTTACGCTCTAGCAAATTTTGGAGATATTTGCTCAGTCGATAAAATCTTTTCGATTCCACGCGATTGGAAGAAATTTCTCAATGTTCTCAATTTCGATAATAGTAAAAATTAAAAATGATGATAAAATCTTGAACGATATTATCTTACAGATACTGAAAAAAGTTTGTGAGTTCCGTTTCCACAAAAAAACGAAAAAAAATGTATGCTACTTTCTAATTTCAATTTACTTTTTTTCACTCGTTTAATTGAAACTTATTTCATCTTCAACATCTCTCAATAATTTAAATTCAATAGTAAAAATGTTCAATTTTATTACAAACGAGTGAATGGCCGAGCAATTGAATCTTAATAAAAACTTGATTATTTATATTAATTGCAATTGAATTCCGATAAATGCGAATACGAGGGTCTCCGTTGCTGAAAATATAAATATTGAAACGGTTCGATCGTCGTATAATTTGCGTGGAATTGCGGTTTTGCAACCCCGAAAGAGCCAGTGTGTCAAATCTTGCGTCGCATTAACGCTGGTGCGATCATCGCACCGGCGTATACTTTCGCGATTTTCCCCACTGTCGTTTTTGTCTCTTGCTAACTTCGGAGATATTTCCTAGGTCGAGAAATTTTTTAAATTTATCTTTGAGCATCGACGCTTTTTTCTTCTTGAACATATTTATATCGATATATTGCTTTTCATATTGCATTTTTACAGATACTTACGTTGTACGACACGGCATTGTAGAGGAACGGCAAAGATAGTTGGCAATCGGCCAATTGTTTTATCGCATGAACATTCGTCGATATGCTACGCCGATAATCTTTGTCAGCTAATAGCAGATTTCAAGCATGAGCTAAAAGCGGCGCTCAAAAGAAACTTTTGGAAGCTGAAAGTTCTTTACGAAACTGTGGTCTTGTTGTATGTATTCATTGTTATTGTATTTCTGTTTTACTAGTATGATAAATACGTTCTTTTTGTTCAACAGAACGTGTAATATGTCTGAAATATCTGCCAGACTATTTGTATGTTGCGCTCATTTGATCAAACAAATTTTCCGAGTTCAATTTTTCGTTTAGGTTCTTCACATTTGTGCTTTAGACCTTGCGGTCGTGCTATTCCATTACATCAATCTAGTACCATCTCGTTTGGCGTCTTTTTGAAGTTATAAAATCACTAATGATGATACATATAATTGTCACCATAGGTTCCCGCCGGAAATTAAGGCACAAGTACCTTACAATAGCATTAAAAGCTCTCTCAAGAAGTGGAGAAGACAGATGTATCCCGCGAATCCAACGAATCTGGAAGAAATGGCTAATCAGCTGGCCCAGCCGGAGAATAGCCGTTTACATCAATACGATGCAGGGCGCCTTGTTAGCCGACGATTGACTGACCGTCTTGGGAAAACGCACGTGCTTTTGTACGACCCTGACTTCGTTCAATTGGCGTTCCGTAACGTACAACGTATTTTCATCGACGCTACATTCCAAAGCACTCCGAACTTAGGCGACGCGTATCAACTCTTGACCGTATTAGGGATCACCCATGATCACGTGAGTTCAATTATTTTCTATTTCAAAATTGCATTTATAAACATTCCATATATATTTGTATACAATCATTTTATTTATAAAGTTTTAATGTTTACACTGCTCTAATAAATTTAATGTTAAATTGTGATGGAAAATAGGTGTAGAGCACATTAAAATCCGCCGTCGTTAGTTTGTATTTAATAACTTATTTAAATTTCACTATAAAAGTACCTCAAATTCAATGAGCGATTCAAATTTTCCTGTACCAAAATAAGTTTCTTTTCATCTACCATCGTACATTACATTTTGTGTACATTACACAAACAATTTCTGAAAATTGTTATCTTTCACTATGTTTTTGTAATGGAAACAACTCGGCTGATTTACGGTCTGAATGCATGTATTATATGTCCTTGTAACCTGGCAAAATGTTTGTGTCTATCTACCTGTGCGCCTATTTTAAACCATTAACTAATCGTAAATGCTGCGTTGGACGAAGAATTGCAATCCTTTTTTTTTTATAATTTGCGAAAATGTCAATGCAATGAGGGTGAATTAAAAATTCAATGTAAAGCAAATGCGATAATAGTTTGTTTAGTCTCATAATATATTTTCACACATCTCCAATCAGGCACATCGTAAAACTAATTTTTCGAATAAGGATGACGCGTTGGGCCTTTTTGGCAACGTGCTAAGTACAAGTTTAATACATAAAACCACTCACTATTCGAATACTGGAATTTTTCAGACTCATAGCGACGATTTAGTCGTTATATTTGTACTAATTGTAAATTCTTTTCACCATTTCAACATAGTAACGAGGTAGAACCTTTGGATATTGTTAGTGCCAATTTCTTATAGGCTCTACCTTTCGCGCATGCGGTGATGGCTACGAAGACCGAAGCTGCGTACACAGTAGTTTTAGAAGCGATCTCCGGATTGATCGATAGTGACGGAGTAAAAATCGTCATGACAGATTTCGAGCAGGCATTGCGTAACGCGAGCAAAGTAGTATTCCGAGCCGCTCATATAACTGGATGCAATGTACATTACGACCGAGTAGGCATTTTCTATTGTATAATTCAAAACAGAAATCAGGGCATGCAACGAATATGTAGTTCCCGTGTCGTTTTCTTTATATTTCACTAACACTAACTGTGACCATTTGAGTTTTAATTACAATTGAGGTTAATCACATTTTTTCGACTCTTAGTAAACCGTATCAAAGAGTTTAACCCGTAAATTCCTTAAAAATCGTTTCAAGTCCTGATTGTTTATATCGTTGATGTTTAGTCGTGTCTATTGTCACTTTAATTGTCTCTAGCAGAAAAATGCAAAAAACCGGAGATATATTATTTGCGCTCGACAAGGTTACATCCGATTTTATGACACTTCACCTCTTCACGACATTCAAACAATAATTGAAATTAATTATGCAATTCAAACTTGAGACCATTTTCTTTTCTTTAGGACCATTAGGAAATCAAATATTTGCAAAGTTCGATAGCTAGTTCACTGTTAATTTATTTCATAACCTGGATAAATTAATATTTATTGAAATTGCTAATTTTTATTTATTTAATATTTTGATAGATAATATTAATTACTCTGATATTCATAATTCGGGAGTGTAAATGTAATCGGTTTTTTTTTGCGTCATTAAATTAGAGTCACCTCAAGTGAGAGTATACACGTCATTGATACTTCTGTTGTTAATTATGATCGACTTTCTTCAAGGCTTTGTTGAAGAAGATAAAGAAGCTGCGACTCAATGCTCTCGTAAACGAAAACAGCGACGCAAAGATGTTCGTTCGAAAGCTGATGGCTTTGGCATTCTTGCCCCACGATATGATCACAGCAGAATATCAAAACTTGCTAAACGATACGACACCAGAACTAAGAAACGCGTTCCGGGACTTCATACGATATTACGAGCAGCAGTGGCTACTCACCGTGAAGCCTGCCGGTTTTTGCGTGCATGGACTCTCTCGACGCACAAATAATGTCACAGAATCGTACAACAGCGTCCTTGCTGATACGATGGGCAAGCGCCCAAGTGCATGGACGTTTTTAGGTGCAGAATTTTTCTATTGTTTATCAATATTTATCTTCTGGCAATTTAATTTTTATTTATATTATGTCTAGCCACTATAGTAACTTTTTTTCTCCTAGTAAAACTATTGACGTTGACCTCAAATGCTCGTGACGACTTTCAAAGCCTCAGACGAAGCAAGCGTATCACGAGACATCCGCGATACTCGAGTACATATAAACAAACTCAATTAGTTGCCGGTTTGTAAACGTCTTTTTTAATTATATTACTATCGTATAACATAAATCATCATCACGATTTTATAGAGAAGTGGCTTCCTTTTGTATATCATGTACTTTAAAATGTACATAGACAAAAAAATCCCCACTTCGCGAAACAAATTGCCTGAAGTGCTGATGAAGTTTTCGAAACGCATAGAAAACAAAAACAACATCATATAAGACGTAAAGCAGGATTCCGACCTGATATAAATCCAAAACATCACCAATGGAATTTTGAATATACAAATTTAAAAAAAAAATTGGCAATACTGAGCAATTAACATTTTACATACAGCAAGACGGGTTCATCTCTTTAATTGTGATTGAACTCTTGAAGAACAGCAAAATATTGTTGTTTGTATTAATAAATAATTCACGTAACGTGTTATGTACAAGGATACAATTTAGTCAAATGAAGCTGTATAACGTGAAAGTTTTGGAGCGATTTTTTTTATTTCAACCACCAGGAATTACGTCTCAGCTTTTTACAATATTATTTTCTACGAATTTCATCAGCTTGGAAGGCATTGTATTCGGGTGCGATCAGTGGCGAAGAATTCGTCGATAGGGCGGCGATGCTTAAAGGTCACATTCGCCAACGACTCGCGATTATCACCGACGAGAACAATCCGGACGACGATGTGCAAATGCGCGTAACTCCGCAAAGCATCTCCGCCGGTAAATAAAAAAATATCCCAAAAAGAAAATAAATAAATATGTGATTAATCTCAAGATTACATATGTAATAGCGGTACTGAACTATCGAATTTTTCTCATTTTGCTGAACGTTGAATTTCATTTTAGTCGAGGATCCCGATTATGACGCCGGCATTTTTGACGGATTACGATTCGATGACGTGGAGATAAATGAAGTCATCCCGCCAGGACCCCAAAATCAGGGTAAATTAGATAATCTGAATTAACATGAAGTACGAAAGTATTCGCCCTTTCTTAATTTTAGTTCTAACACAAGTATAAAAAAATTGAATTATCGGGTTTTGAATATGAGATTATTTATTATTTTAGAAACTGACTCGGAACTATCCGACAATTTGTCCGCCGAAGTCGAAAATGAAGAAGGTAATGTTGAGTCATTTTTAAAAAGTCGAACTACAAATTTAACCGACCATAACATTGTCGTCTCTTGTAGAGGCACGAATGTCGGACAATCACGACGAAGAAAGCTCGAGCGAATCCGACAATCACGAGCGAATCGAAGCAATTCTCAGTGAGAACGGTAAGCAATTAATTACGTTAAGAATAACAATAAAATTCAATACTGAAAGTCTTTAATTTGATTCTCACAAACGATCCTTCTAAATATTAAAATAAAAAGAAGTTGTAACACCTCAAATTTTCTTATTGTAGATGATGGGCAGGAAAACGAAAATCGTGGCGTCAACGATAATACAAACGCGGACGTAGTAGTAATGTCCGACGACGACAGTGTTGTAGACATAACTGGCGAGACTGACACAGGTACGTAACAATCTTCACTTATTTTACTCCAAATGTATGCATGTCCGTTTAATAATCACAACATAACACTATTTATTAAAGAGGATGAAGTCCAAATTGTCAACACCGAGATGACAGCACCGCCAGAAGCAGCGCCACCAACGGTAGTGGCACCGCCTGCGACGACACAATCAGCGGCAGAAATACAGCTAGTGGCAAAACACGCGGCGGCGGACGTGCAGCTAGTGGCGGAACACGCGGCGGCGGAAACGCAGCTAGCTGGGGCGCAGCTCGCGACGGCTCAGGCACCGGGCGCGGAGCCAGCGTCAGGACAGCCACCAGCAGCAAGAGGTAATGAATTCAGGAAAACAAAGTGAAAAATAATAAATACGTATTTCATGTTATTAATTGGTAAAAATTTAGTCTCGCGAAGTAGGAAGAAGAACCTTCGCAAAAAGAGAAGCCGACTGCTGAGGATGCAAACTGGAAGCGTACAATCTCGTCCGCGCGGTCATAAGCGTCGAGGAAAGAAGAAGATTCAAGGTAACATTACATTTTCTATATGGATGCAAAATCGATTTTGGCAATCTGCGTTTTTGAACAATCGTTCAATGGAAAATGAGGCAAATGTTTATCCATCTAGTCGACGACTAGACAACATTAAAACAAGTTGACAACATTTAAAAAAAATATGCCATATTGAATCGACTGTTGTCGCGGGCAGGTTAGCAATATAATTTTTTTTTAAGAAACGTTCGTCAATCGAATATTTTCGTATCGTGGAGCAATCAATCGCACGGAAAATGGTTCGTCTTGTCAACGACTCCTCCTTGATAACATTTTTTTAAGGAACCCGTTATAAAGCAATAGATCGTATTCGCGAACAAACTAGGAACAATTTTTTTTTTTTTTAGAGAAATGTCCGTCTACTTAATCTTTTTTTATCGTGACGCAACCATTCGCGCTGAAAATGGTTCGACTTGTCAAAGACGACAATCTACCTATCGACCTACGTGTCGTCAAATCTATCTTTCGACGACAATTTTCCAAAAATATATCATGATAAAACGAATATTCTCGCGAATATGTTAGCAAGACTAGTTTTTCCAAAAACGTGCGTCAATCGCACCTCGTACCACGTATCGTGAAGCAATCAATCATTCAGAGAAAGTTTCGTCTCGACGATGAATCCTAGTTGACTGCATTTAAAAAAAAAATATGCCATATTGAATCGACTATTGTCGCGGGCAGGTTAGCAACATTCGTTTTTTTTAAGAAACGTGCGTCAATCGAATATTTTCGAATCATGGAGCAATCAATCGCACGGACAATGTCTCGTCTTGTCAACGACTCCTCCTTGACGACATTTTTTTAACGAGCCCGTTATAAAGCAATAGATCGTTCTCGCGAACAAGTTAGGAACAATTTTTTTTTTTTTTTGAGAAATGTCCGTCTACTCAATTTTTTTTCATCGTGACGCAACCATTCGCGCTGAAAATGGTTCGACTTGTCAAAGACGACAATCTACCTATCGACCTACGTGTCGTCAAATCTATCTTTCGACGACAATTTTCCAAAAATATATCATGATAAAACGAATATTCTCGCGAATATGTTAGTAAGACTAGTTTTTCCAAAAACGTGCGTCAATCGCACCTCGTACCACGTATCGTGAAGCAATCAATCATTCAGAGAAAGTTTCGTCTCGACGATGAATCCTAGTTGACTGCATTTAAAAAAAAAATATGCCATATTGAATCGACTATTGTCGCGGGCAGGTTAGCAACATTCGTTTTTTTTAAGAAACGTGCGTCAATCGAATATTTTCGAATCGTGGAGCAATCAATCGCACGGACAATGTCTCGTCTTGTCAACGACTCCTCCTTGACGACATTTTTTTAACGAGCCCGTTATAAAGCAATAGATCGTTCTCGCGAACAAGTTAGGAACAATTTTTTTTTTTTTTTGAGAAATGTCCGTCTACTCATTTGTTTTCCATCGTGACGCAACCATTCGCGCTGAAAATGGTTCGACTTGTCAAAGACGACAATCTACCTATCGACCTACGTGTCGTCAAATCTATCTTTCGACGACAATTTTCCAAAAATATATCATGATAAAACGAATATTCTCGCGAATATGTTAGTAAGACTAGTTTTTCCAAAAACGTGCGTCAATCGCACCTCTTACCACGTATCGTGAAGCAATCAATCATTCAGAGAAAGTTTCGTCTCGACGATGAATCCTAGTTGACTGCATTTAAAAAAAAAATATGCCATATTGAATCGACTATTGTCGCGGGCAGGTTAGCAACATTCGTTTTTTTTAAGAAACGTGCGTCAATCGAATATTTTCGAATCGTGGAGCAATCAATCGCACGGACAATGTCTCGTCTTGTCAACGACTCCTCCTTGACGACATTTTTTTAACGAGCCCGTTATAAAGCAATAGATCGTTCTCGCGAACAAGTTAGGAACAATTTTTTTTTTTTTTTGAGAAATGTCCGTCTACTCAATTTTTTTTCATCGTGACGCAACCATTCGCGCTGAAAATGGTTCGACTTGTCAAAGACGACAATCTACCTATCGACCTACGTGTCGTCAAATCTATCTTTCGACGACAATTTTCCAAAAATATATCATGATAAAACGAATATTCTCGCGAATATGTTAGTAAGACTAGTTTTTCCAAAAACGTGCGTCAATCGCACCTCGTACCACGTATCGTGAAGCAATCAATCATTCAGAGAAAGTTTCGTCTCGACGATGAATCCTAGTTGACTACATTTAAAAAAAATATGCCATATTGAATCGACTGTTGTCGCGGGCAAGTTAGCAACATTCGTTTTTTTCAAGAAACGTGCGTCAATCGAATATTTTCGAATCGTGGAGCAATCAATCGCACGGACAATGTCTCGTCTTGTCAACGACTCCTCCTTGACGACATTTTTTTTAGGAACCCGTTATAAAGCAATAGATCGTTCTCGCGAACAAGTTAGGAACAATTTTTTTTTTTTTTTGATAAATGTCCGTCTACTCAATTTTTTTTCATCGTGACGCAACCATTCGCGCTGAAAATGGTTCGACTTGTCAAAGACGACAATCTACCTATCGACCTACGTGTCGTCAAATCTATCTTTCGACGACAATTTTCCAAAAATATATCATGATAAAACGAATATTCTCGCGAATATGTTAGTAAGACTAGTTTTTCCAAAAACGTGCGTCAATCGCACCTCGTACCACGTATCGTGAAGCAATCAATCATTCAGAGAAAGTTTCGTCTCGACGATGAATCCTAGTTGACTGCATTTAAAAAAAAAATATGCCATATTGAATCGACTATTGTCGCGGGCAGGTTAGCAACATTCGTTTTTTTTAAGAAACGTGCGTCAATCGAATATTTTCGAATCGTGGAGCAATCAATCGCACGGACAATGTCTCGTCTTGTCAACGACTCCTCCTTGACGACATTTTTTTAACGAGCCCGTTATAAAGCAATAGATCGTTCTCGCGAACAAGTTAGGAACAATTTTTTTTTTTTTTTGAGAAATGTCCGTCTACTCAATTTTTTTTCATCGTGACGCAACCATTCGCGCTAAAAATGGTTCGACTTGTCAAAGACGACAATCTACCTATCGACCTACGTGTCGTCAAATCTATCTTTCGACAACAATTTTCCAAAAATATATCATGATAAAACGAATATTCTCGCGAATATGTTAGCAAGACTAGTTTTTCCAAAAACGTGCGTCAATCGCACCTCGTACCACGTATCGTGAAGCAATCAATCATTCAGAGAAAGTTTCGTCTCGACGATGAATCCTAGTTGACTACATTTTAAAAAAATATGCCATATTGAATCGACTGTTGTCGCGGGCAAGTTAGCAACATTCGTTTTTTTCAAGAAACGTGCGTCAATCGAATATTTTCGAATCGTGGAGCAATCAATCGCACGGACAATGTCTCGTCTTGTCAACGACTCCTCCTTGACGACATTTTTTTAACGAGCCCGTTATAAAGCAATAGATCGTTCTCGCGAACAAGTTAGGAACAATTTTTTTTTTTTTGAGAAATGTCCGTCTACTCAATTTATTTTCATCGTGACGCAACCATTCGCGCTGAAAATGGTTCGACTTGTCAAAGACGACAATCTACCTATCGACCTACGTGTCGTCAAATCTATCTTTCGACGACAATTTTCCAAAAATATATCATGATAAAACGAATATTCTCGCGAATATGTTAGTAAGACTAGTTTTTCCAAAAACGTGCGTCAATCGCACCTCGTACCACGTATCGTGAAGCAATCAATCATTCAGAGAAAGTTTCGTCTCGACGATGAATCCTAGTTGACTGCATTTAAAAAAAAAATATGCCATATTGAATCGACTATTGTCGCGGGCAGGTTAGCAACATTCGTTTTTTTTAAGAAACGTGCGTCAATCGAATATTTTCGAATCGTGGAGCAATCAATCGCACGGACAATGTCTCGTCTTGTCAACGACTCCTCCTTGACGACATTTTTTTAACGAGCCCGTTATAAAGCAATAGATCGTTCTCGCGAACAAGTTAGGAACAATTTTTTTTTTTTTGAGAAATGTCCATCTACTTAATTTTTTTTCATCGTGACGCAACCATTCGCGCTGAAAATGGTTCGACTTGTCAAAGACGACAATCTACCTATCGACCTACGTGTCGTCAAATCTATCTTTTGACGACAATTTTCCAAAAATATATCATGATAAAACGAATATTCTCGCGAATATGTTAGCAAGACTAGTTTTTCCAAAAACGTGCGTCAATCGCACCTCGTACCACGTATCGTGAAGCAATCAATCATTCAGAGAAAGTTTCGTCTCGACAATGAATGCTAGTTGACTACATTTAAAAAAAAATATGCCATATTGAATCGACTATTGTCGCGGGCAGGTTAGCAACATTCGTTTTTTTCAAGAAACGTGCGTCAATCGATTATTTTCGAATCGTGGAGCAATCAATCGCACGGACAATGTCTCGTCTCGACGACGACTCCTATTTGACGACAATTAAAAAAAATATATCATAACAAAACGAATGTTTTGTCCAGCCGGTTAACTAGTTTTTTTTTATTTCGAAAAAATATTTCGTAAATGCTCCTTTACTTGCAACAAAATTTTATTTTTTTATGTCATGATTTATTTTTAGTTGGTGATTTAAAACAAGAAAATGCACAAAAAAATGCAGAATGTGAACAATCGATTTTGCATCCAAGTAATGTTACTAGTGTATGTTATAATTTTGATATCTATTTTTTTTTTTTCAATGAATATTTACATAATGTAATAACGAGAAGCGTTAGAGGCGATATTGGGTATGTCGTAAGCATGCACTTGTGCAGCCGAGAGCACGCAACTTCTACGTTTAGTTTATTGTGTACTCTTGCCCGCGGTTTCCAGACCTCGGATGCGGACGATAATGTTCAAACCTCTATTGGCGATTCAAGCGCAACTGCATTCACAATTTCTATTGTAACATAGATGCGCTCTTGCCCGCGGTTTTCTGACCTTGACGTTAACGTTAATAGTCTATATTTTTTCTATTCAGTAAATTCTATGTTTAGTTCTACTTGTTTACGTAAGGTTTTCGAATATCCCTTCGCATCTTAACATAAATTACAGTAACAAGTCTTCACTAAGTAATCGACTTTCGGTATCTCGTATGCTTGCAGCAATGCAGCCGAGAGCACGCGTCCACTATATTAAAATGGATTTGTGTGCTCTTGCTCGCGGTTTTCGGACCACGAATGCGGACGATCATGCCTAATGACGATTAAAAATTAAATTGTAACTGCGTCCTTAATTGATTCGTCACTAGCGTTTGGATGTGACGTATGCATGCAGAGATGCAGCCGAGAGCACGCGTCCTCTATGTTTAGTTGATTGTGTGCTCTTGCCCTTGGTTTTCGGACCTCGGATGCGGGCGATCATGTTCAAACCTGTACTGGCGATTCAGTTGCAACTGCATTCACAATTTCTATTGTAACATAGATGCGCTCTTGCCCGCGGTTTTCTGACCTTGACGTTAACGTTAATAGTCTATATTTTTTCTATTAAGTAAATTCTATGTTTAGTACTACTTGTTTACGTAAGGTTTTCGAATATCCCTTCGCATCTTAACATAAATTACAGTAACAAGTCTTCACTAAGTAATCGACTTTCGGTATCTCGTATGCTTGCAGCAATGCAGCCGAGAGCACGCGTCCACTATATTAGAATGGATTTGTGTGCTCTTGCTCGCGGTTTTCGGACCACGAATGCGGACGATCATACCTAAAGACGATTAAAAATTAAATTGTTACTGCGTCCTTAATTAATTCGTCACTAGCGTTTGGATGTGACGTATGCATGCAGAGATGCAGCCGAGAGCAGGCGTCCTCTATGTTTAGTTGATTGTGTGCTCTTGCCCTTGGTTTTCGGACCTCGGATGCGGGCGATCATGTTCAAACGTGTACTGGCGATTCCGTTGCAACTGCATTTACAATTGTTACATCGCTCCAAAACCCGTACAGATATAAGCATTATCAAACATACATCTGCTGTTTGAATCCAAGTTTAATAAAAAATAAAAATGTCAGTAACAATTTTTGATTCGTTATTATACAGAGTCATATCCGGTTCATATTGCGTTTTAATATGTTTTAATAGTATGTAATAAGTAATATGACATACACTAACTTTTTTTTTCTTTTCCAGCCGCCAAATGTGTCGCCTGTTTGATGAACGACGTCACCCACGCATTCTTCCCTTGCGGGCATAATTGTTGTTGCGAGCAGTGTGCAATAATTATTGCCAGTGCCGTGACCGTGAGGTGCCCGAAATGTCGCTGTGCCGTTCAAAACGTCAGCCGTATATATAATGAAATATGAAAGCGTAAAATTATTTGAAGGTTTAATCTTGGATAAAAAAAAAAAAAAAAAAATTTAAGTTATTTTTTTTACCAAGAACTAGGGTCTAAACGCGCGCTGCGCGCGCGTTCTTGCACCGTCTGGCGCTGCAGCATTTTATCCCTCGGTACGACGAAAATCGCCAATTGTCAAAGCGTGACTTTTAAAAAAGTCGCAATACGGAAATTACAACGGAATCTCTTCGCGTCACGATTGATACAAACTCATACAAGAGGATTGACGTGCCGACGACGCGAATGAGCGCTACCGATTTTTGTATTGCGCTACCGATTTTTGTATTGTATATTATTAATTTTGGTATTGCGACTTTTAAAACGACGATGCACTAAGAATCGTGCGAGTTGCTTCGGTCTTTTGATTGCTCTTGTTTGTTCCTGCTGCGTTCCTGCTGCGCGTCACACGTTTGCCGCGACTGCGAACGCCTTTCACGGTGTGAGAGCAACTTGGAAAAAAAAGAATAAAAAAAGAAAAAAAAAAAAGAAAAAAAAATGCAATGCCTGATTCGTGGTAATCGAGTTATCGTTGCCAGGCTCGCTGCTCCCCGGCCAAGCGAGAGAACGGGAGCCTGCGAACCGCGGAGGATTTATTTTCACGCAGTAGTCGCGACGACCTTTTAAAAATAAAAACAGATTATAAAGAATTAGAAATCGATTAGCAAAAATTTAATAGCATCTTGCAAAACTACAAGATTTGGTTACGTAATTATTAGCTGTTTCAAATAATAATACTTTGCATAAAGCTCCCTAACCTGAATCTGTGAATCTCTACTCTGAATAATCTGAATCGGCAAGACACTGTTAAATGCATAACTTCTGTTTTTTGCCTTAGAAGGCAATCAGGAATTAAAAACTAATTTTTGGATATTTCCCGCGTCGCTTTTTATGTTTTCGGAATTGTGAACTGTCGCGTTGAGTTTTTCGGAGTTTTGACCCGTCGATTTTGAACTGTCGAACTTTTGAACCAAGGGTTCTTTTTTCATTGATTTTGGAGTTCTCAAATTTTCCACCGTTTGTCATTTCAATTGTCGATCTTTTACCCATTTGTATATATAGGCCTTCGCACGACTTATTTCTACATTTTTTGTTATTGATTATCAATGTTCGGAGTATCTGTTTCATTGCAATGGACTCTTCACGAATTTGCATTTACTGGAATACGATTTCGTAATTCGAAGCTTTCCACACACTGATATTTGTATAACATTCTGTAGTTCAACTCATTATCGTTACTGTTATGATCTATCTCGTAGTTCACATGTTAATTAGGCTTTCGTCTTTAATTGTTTGGGTATATTGCCCTTTATGTTTTAAATGTGTCGATAATTTAAGATTCGCGAAATCTTTACTAGTTCAAAAATAATTTGGAGTTATAGCCCTTCGAATATTTATCATTCGAATCTTTAAACCCGCCTCAATTATTTTTGCCATTAAGGCAATAATTCAAAATTTTACAAAAATTATTTTTTGCCATTTATCCAATAATTTAAAATTTATAAAGAATTATTTTTGCCATTAAGGCAATAATTCAAAATTCAACAAAAATTATTCACCGTTTCCAAACAATTCTTTTTACTTCACAAAACTATTTTCAGCAATTTAACAGTTATTTCAATTGAATAAAAAATTATTTACTTTGATGAAGCAATCCTTTTTACTTTGAAAAAACTATTTTCATCAAACAATTTATTATTTTTGTTTAACCAAAATTATCTATAACAATTAAGTGATTATTTCAGGTTTATAAACATTATTTACACCGTTTTAACCATTATAAAAAAAAAAAACAAAAATCATTTACGTCATTTAAACAATTTTTTTATTTCAACAAAAATTATTTATTTCAACCAAACGACTCATTCAACTTTACAAGATTATTTATAACGTTAACAACAATTATTGTAACCTCATAAAAAATTATTTTCATTAATTAAACAATTATTTCGAATTTATAAGAATTATTTATAACATTTAAACAATCACTTCAACTTTATAAAATTATGTTAACAATTATGTCAACTTCATAAAAATTATTTACGACATTAAGCAACTATTGCAGTTTATTTACATTATTTAAACAATTATTTCAATTTTGTAAAAAAAAAAAAATTAGTTACATTGAAAAAACAATTCTTTAAATTTAATAACAAATGATTTACTGCATTTAAAGGGATTCTGGCGACTCAACAATCGTTTCAATTTAACAAAAATAATTTTCAACAATTTGACTATTTTTGGGTAATTAGTTTGTAAAAAAAAAAAAAAAAAAAAAAAAAAAAAAAAAAAAAAAAAAAATGTCTCCCTTTCTCCTCTTCTCAAATAATCAATTACAAAAAAAGAAAATATAAAAAACCAACACAACAATACAAGTTTTATTTACAAAATTACACCGCATAAGCGTAATCTTAAGAACAAATGATTATTATCGATTGTTGCTAATAAGCAACGCACGATCAGTGCGTCTGCTATCCGACCACAATGGCCACAATTGCAACCACAGATGGATCTCGCACGGAACAAAACCATGATATTCCAGGCTTCTTAACACTCCGAGACGTGCTTAACAACATACCATCGTTCAACGAAAAAGACACACCGCTGGAACAGTCTGCGCAGCCTTGTAGGCATGCTGCAAAAATGGTCTCTGCAGAAAATATGAGCTCCTTTTTGGACATGCTACACTGCAAACTATCAGGTGAAGCAGCCGATGTAGTAACAGCCAAAACTTATGCAGATATAGAAACATTCCTCAAAGATCTTAAGGACTATTTAGAGAAACCATACGAACTATTCGATCTAGAGTTCGAACTAAAAACAAACAGCCAAAATTATAACGAGCCGGTAAAAACGTATTCTGCGCGTACCCGAAAAATCGCGGAACGTATACACGAGCGCTTAACCGAAGTCTTTAAGACTCCCGCTCAGTCTCAATATCTAGCGCACGGAATAAACGAAGTAAATAAAGTAATCATAAAAGCGTACATCCGCGGACTTTCCAACCAAATAAGTAATTTACTTACACACAAAACGTGGCAATCGATTGACGAAGCCATTACGGCAGCGGAATTAATCGAGACGAAACTGCTTCGCAGGCAGGAAATCCATCAAGAGGAAAAAGAAGAAACACAAATACAAGCAAAAGCTGGATTCACGTCGATATCCGACGCGATCGACGATATCATCTATAATCCAGACATTAAACTCTGCGAAATTCACGGGGAAAACCCAACTCACCAAACATACGATTGTAGGTCGGTGAGACGCGCTCGCAACTACGTCGAAAAACGCCGAAAAAACCGACGGTTTAGTGACAGAAATTCGAGAGGACGCAATCTGTCAAATCCACTTAACAAACGGAACAATGGCCGCCCTGGACGCAGCCACGGTAATTCTCGAGATCTTGACAGAAGCGACCCGCAGGATTCACGAGACAACTCGCCCAGCCGAAACTCACGCAATTACAGTAGGGATACGTCACGTAATTCGAACGACTCGCGTAGTCGACAACGCGGTCGATTCGATCGTGACTATTCCCGCGATCGAGATGACTCTCGAGATCGCAGCAATGCACGAGATCACGACAACTCGAGGGAACGCAGTAACTCTCGAGATCGGGATAGCCCAGATGACTCTAGAGACAGAGGAAATCGCGATTCACAAAATAGTAACTTCAATCTCGCGCAAATCGAGCAAGCGCTATACAACATCCTCAAAAACAACCCGACTTCCACCTCACGAAACAGCGTTACGGGAGGTAATCTCTAGAGCCCTTAGACTTACGAAAATTACAAAAAAAAAAAACCCAAAAACGTTATTTGATACATCTTCACAACCTCGGTATCACCCTCGGTACCAACCTCGCTGCATCTACAGACGAAAATTCTGGTAATTCCAGTCCCGAGGAAAAAGCTAACGTTTCAACAGGATGTTGGTAACTCAGATCACAATAAAGCGTCCGCGTACCAACAATCCCAAGACGAAGAAGTACAAAAAACTCCAGAGACTGTTCTAATGGAGATCGACCAGGACTAGACCTTGCAACAACCGGAAGAGACTACGTAAAAAACCAAACAAATACACGAAAACAATGAGGAGCGAACCATTAATAGACTCATCCATCGATGATGATGATACACTATATCAACACCGTCTAACAACGACATAGGGCAAGGACTCAAAAGTTTCGTAACGCAAAAAACTAGAACTTTGGACGCGAAAATTGCGACCAAAAGATAGGGTCACTAAAGAACAGACCAAAAGATCATTCAAGAGCGATAAGACCGAGAAACGCACTTGGAAGACCGAAGAAATAACCGGCCGATATTTCTTGACTGCAGCAGAAGATAGCTCGACGGAGCTAGAGAATAACGAAAAAGCATGCGACCGCCCATGTCGGCACCATAAAACTAGCGATAGTCCAAGTAGACACCCTAATGCTAGTGACCGCCCAAGTCGGCACCATAAAACTAGCGATAGTCCAAGTAGACACCCTAATGCTAGTGACCGCCCAAGTCGGCACCATAAAACTAGCGATAGTCCAAGTAGACACCCTAATGCTAGCGACAGCCCATGCAGGCAACATAAAGATGATAGCCCGAAAAGGCACATCGATTTCGATAAAAAGGATAACGAAACGGAACAAACTACGGAAAACGAATTGATAATAGAAATGGAAACAAGCGACGAAACTCCGATGGAAAGAGAAGTTGAACTGTTGCCGATGAGCATTCAGAATTCAATCGACAACGAGAACGATGGTGAACCACCACCGCAACCAACGTTCAGATCACCTTCACGTTCTCAGCAGGATCTACAACAAAATCCTCAACCATCAACATCGGATTTTCGCGAGGTTGCTCGACCTCAAACATCGGAGATAGCAGGAAGAGCGATTAAAAATAAGAAAGCGACCCAACGTTTAGATCAACAACAAAAATAGCGATAAAAATCAGTTTCTGCAACAACAACCACGTGTCGGAAACACAATAATATCCGAAATTGAAACTAAACGTTCCATCACCATGTTCTGCAGAGAAGAACATGCTGGCAGTAACGCAATTTTGCTTCGTGTTGGGAACGCAATGCAACATAAAAAAGAGCAGTTATTATCTATGCCACGGAAACACTGTATTTCCTTTGAGACAATCGAGACTCAGTTATAAAAACAATAAGTAATAATAGTAATAAGTAAGTAGTAAGTAACCAATAAGTTATAAGCAATATCGGAATAACTCAAATCGAATCATCTTGCCAAGTGAAAACCCACACAACTATGTTGACACCGACGATGGAGATAACCTCATCAATCAAATCAGACTTTCCACACTCTCTTGTATTAATGATCGAGAAATCGATAGCAAGAATCGATGTCGGAAACAGAAATTATAACTAAACCAGAAATATCTACAGGACTTTCAAACCTAGATTCAAACGAAGTAGCACTAAAACCTGTAATTGCCAAAGCAAAAGATTAATCAAAATCCCATTATTTGAACCACACAGTCTCAACCCTGGAATCAATATTTAAGTATGGCGGAATCTCCATCGGTATAATATTGCTATTACTAACTTTCGCTTGAAAGTTTTTAGTATTTAGTAAAATTTCAACCTTGGGAAAATTGCTGTCGTGCGCAGGAAAACTTAGAAAACGGAAACACCCAAAACTAATTGATGACGCACAAAACAAAGTCGTTTCGTACTATCGACAACCCGTAGAACTGGTAGAAACACCTAGGCCAGCAGTTCGACTACTAGAGAAGTAGCGGTTATAACAGAAGGGCCCCCGCAAATAGAACGCAGACCAGTTTACGCGTTGACCTACCTTAACAGAGACGAATTGCCATAAAGGCACATTCATACGAAAATATATGATAATAATCTCATAAATATAAATATACTGCTAATCTATACTCCTTAGACATGTTGGGAATAATTACTAACAAAGCCACGGATACACGTGCATGCACACGCAAAACAATCGTATTAACAAGGGTTATAGTAATAATTATATTCGAAATAATACTAACAAAATCGCACCTTTCTAAAACAGCCAATAACATCATGAATCCCATGTATAACTGCCCGATTTGTGGAGCGCAAAACGAAGTTCCGGAGCAATGCCGAGGCCACACTGTAAACTGCCCCGAAACACTAACCACGAGCGTTAGGGCGTTCGGCATTACAAGCGCAGCCGAACAACTTTGCCCACTGTGCAAAATCATGAAGGAGAGGGAAACGATGGCTGAACATTTTAATTGGTGCTTAAAGTACTTTACGAACCAAGAAAATGGCGAAATTTTGCCGCACTTCCCCATATGGGAATTTCAACAAAAACTCGGTCTACATACAAACACAAACACGATACCCGAACCAATGGACCAGGACGAAACAGAGGACGAGGATTCGGACGATACAGACGAGACGACCGAAACCAAGGACTCATCCTCTCTCGAAAAAACTTACTTACCGACAACACCTCCCGGAACTCCTCCACCCCTAATAAAGACAGAACCAAAGACAGACCCCGAAACGTACTCCCACTCAAATGCGTCGGCCGAAACATTACTAAACGAACCAATAACAAAAGCAGTCGACGCACAAACGCAGACTGAACTAACAGAAGAGACGGTTGCTGAGTGGATTCATCAGCAACCGATCGAAACACTCCGACGGATTTCGAATCACGTACGGACGAAAATCTTTCTGACCGAGAAACTAGGACAGAAAACTTGTAAACACAAACGAACGGACTAACTCACTCAAACACACATACTCCGTAACACATTTATAAATAATCAGACACTTTGTTATTATTACCTTTCTTTTTTGATATTACTTTTTCTAATTTTTTAAATATATATACTATTATTAAAACATATTATCTCAAATAAATAAAAAAAAAAGAGAGAGCATTTTTTTTTTCCTCTTCTCTCTTTTCCTTCAAGTAATCGAAACTCGTTTTTTTTGAAAAAAAAAAAAATCTTATTACATCCTTTCTTTTCCAGAAACGCTATACCAAGCGAACCAACTCCTGGATAACATGTCCAACCCACTAACCTAACACTAATTAGAATCGAGAATGTTTCAGGCCAACACAATCTATAAAGGAAAAAATGTGGAATCAAAAAAAAAAAAATGAAACAAAAACCAATAGAAGAGAAGCGAACAAAAGGAAAAGAGTATAAAAAAAAAAAAAAAGGGGAGGATGGAAGTACAACTAAAACCGAGTAATGTCAACCGAAAGGCAGAAAAGGCAACAATGGTTCAAAAAAAAAAAAAAATTTTTTAAATTTCGATCCATCCTAACCTATCCAAAATAACAAAACTACCCCTACTAACCTGAACAACTAAACGTTTTTTTTAGACTGTTACAGGAATCCACATTATCCGAAAATTAAAAAACGAAAAAAGGAACCGAATCAATAACCTGGGAAAAAAAACCAGGAACATTTTAAATACACTACACTGAAATTTACACGAAATGACAGTATTTAAAAAAAAAAATCCAAAATTTGCTAATTGTATAGAGACACACAAACACAAATTTTTTGTAAAACGATGCAGGAGCATCGAGAAATTTTCCAAGGGGGGGAGTGTAACGGTCCCATAGTCTTTTTTAATGTTTCAAATGTTTTATTGTGCATCAAGTTCTCGTTCTGAGAACTTGTGCACATTCAGCAAAATTTGCCGTGAGAGCGACGATGTTACCGTCGTCTCACGGCAACGGTCAAGCCGCCGCGCGCCCAGCATCCGCGCGGTGGCCGTTATCAGCGCGGAGGATTACCTCTCGCGCGTAACAAAGAGCGTCGAGACCCTTTGCCTCGACGCTCCGAACGATCAGTCTACGACCACCAGCCCCAATTGTAAGACGGTACGCTCCCCGTCAATTCATTAATTATCGCTGCGACTAATAAACTTAACTTCTTTTTTTACCCGATAAATAAAACGAATTCATTTATTTCCGCGACTGGCTACCTGTTACACTTAAGAAAAACAATTTCCGCAGCATATTATTGAATTGATATGGAATATGATAGAAAATCGTAGCTTTAGAACAACGGATCGGGTGAATACTTCCGTTAACGAACACATACTCGGAAATGGCCTACAGCAAGGTACCGTAAATTCACCGATCCTGTTTAACATCTATAATAGCGATGTTCTTTCTCTCAATGGTACTAATCACAACCCGAGACGCAACGCATTGGCGTTTGCGGATGATCTTATCATATACACGAAAGCGAAACAAATAACAGAAGTTAGAGAAGAACTACAAGAAATGTTTAATAAAGTCCAATTTTATTGTCAAAGTTGGAAATTAAAAATAAACAATAGTAAATGCGAAACAATTCTTTTTAGACCGAAATTAAAAAGCGCAACAAGAGAGGTACGGCGTCATAGGAAAAATTTCGAAATAAGCGCTAGTGTCGATATGAACGAGGCAATTCCGCATAAACTTATGGTGAAATACCTAGGTGTTAATATTGATCAGCATTTAACATACACTGAGCATCTTAAGATACAACTCGGCAAAGCTCGAAAAGCATTTTTGAAACTAAAAAGATTATTTTACAACGAAAATCTCTTGAGTAAAATAAAAGTAAATTGCTATTTGACTTTAATAAGGCCCCTGTTAACGTATGGATGTGTCATATGGTTCAACCAACGGCCGCCGATTATGGAAAAAATGCGAGTGTTTGAGAGAAAATGCTTACGGGTATGTTTAGACACTTACCGATCGGCAGAAACAAATTTCCAACATCGAGTGAGCAACCAAAAAATTTATAATGAAGCGGCGATACCGAGAATAGACTCACACTTGTTAAGGGGGGATTGTCTTTTTTTTCCGCAAAATTTACCGCTTTTTGGGAATTTTTTTGTGAAGAAAGTATACAACGGAAAACTTGTGAAACTTGGCATATTGTTTTATTGATCCGTTTACTACATACAAAAAATTTTTTAAACAATTTCATCAAAAAATCCGCCTCCCACCCACCTCGATGCGCGATGGTCCTTTTTGATGGTGTGCACGATTACAGCCTTCACGTCCATCCTGCAACAAAAAACCAAAAGCATTTTACTTTAGACACATATAGCTATCGTTCGATGAAGGTAAAAAAATAAATAAAAGAAATTGACGATTTGGTGACGTTTTGAACTTGAAGTATCGATTTTTCGAAAAAAATTGATCGATTTTTTGTTATAAATAAAAAACTATTAAACGTATTGCTTTTTTGCTTCATCAAACGATAAAAGGATGTCATTCTGTCCAAATTTGAAGGCAATCGGTTGAATAGTTTTTGAGAAATCGTGCACACCAGTTGTGAAAAAGCTGTTTCGAGAAAAACGCGTTTAAAGTTGTGAGTACAGTTTATGGGACAAATCGAGTACTTACAGTATTTTTAATCTAATCTGCTATGCCAGGGCCATACAGGATGCCTTCCTCGTCTTCGAACAACTCATTCAGTGAAGCAGTTCCGCTTCTGCGTCTTGTTCGAGCCTCTTTCGTTGCTTCGATGCTGCGTCTCGTTGACCTCTCTATCCGCTGCTTATCTCGCGCATCGACGAATATTGATGCTTGCTGGCCAACGACGATTCCAATCGTTGTCATTGTTTTAAGGACTGCTGTAAAGCCTTCGTTAAAAATCCCTGCGGCCAAATAAGCCGCGATGTCGATCGTTTTCGCGCCACAGTGAAGGTGTTTAGGTGCGAATCGCCAAACGGTTGCGTTGAAGCTTTCGTTGTTGTTTTCAGTATCGCCACCTAAACACCTTTCCAGCACCTTTTCTTTCTTCACGATCAAATCATCGCCGTAAGGTTTGTCTTCCAACAAGGCTTTGAATGTTTTCGTGTCGCCATCGCCGATGTATTTCGCGTACCGTACTTCATGCATTTCCCATGATCGTCGCAACATGTCTTTGATCGCGCCAACTTCCATCTTTCCAGCTGACCCATCGTGATTTGCCGTACATTCACTGCTGTGTTCTTCGAACCAATCGTCGTATTCTTCGGTACCGGATTTTGATTGCCACCATTTACAAGCGTGACAGTAAGACGATTTCACGACAAGGTCAACCACTTTGCTTGAATATTTGCCGATGAGTGTCGTGATTCCAAACAAGGAACTATATCCTCGCTTTTTCCATGTTCCGTCTCCCGACACAGAAATATCTGTCTCTGGATTTCCGTGCTCAGCATTCTTCGCTTTCTCTTCTTTCACTGCCTTTTTCGCACACAGCTCCCATATAGCTTTGGCTCCACTGTAAATGTTCTCCAAGGAGGAATAGTACAAGGTTGTGCTGAAACCTTGGGATATATCCATCAAGCCACATAATGAATTTATACCCTCTCTGCCTACTCCCAATAGTCTCATCATAAAAACCATTCTCCGGTTTATCTCACACGATTTGTCATCGACGAGAGGACAGGAATTAATATATTGCACACGACACTTGCACTGCACAACTATTTTAAAACCCAAGCCGCGAGAACTGGATTCGCCAAATTTGATCGGTCCTTTGCATTCCTGACATATTATGAGTTGCGAGATTGCAGAGAAAACCGATAGACGTACTTGCAAACGTCGTTTCCGTTTCTCGGGTGTGAATATTCCCAACAAATTTCCTTTTTTTCGGTCTAACAGCACGACTATGAGTATCACTTCCCTGTTTTCGATCCATGATATATACTTCTGTTACCAGTAAACTCTCGTTCGAGACTGAGCGACTCTCCACCGAATATTTCAATCTCGCACGACCGTTAGGACTCGTCCTTCATTGAATTAAATGCCTATTGTATGCTGTCCCGTTATTTTTATGGTCCGCCGAGCAACAGATTCGGGCAGCTGCCGGGCGCGCCGACCCCTGCCGTGTGACAACGAGCGCGCGGCCACCGCGAGTCGACACGCAGGTATAAAATCGCTTATAACTTTGCCATTTTTGAGAATTTTAATTTGAAATTTTGCACACATATTCTCAACACTTTGAAGAATATGAAACAGCGGTAGGCGAAAAATCGATTTTTTTGTCGAAAAAAAAGTAAATCCCCCCTTAAGCATAATCAGAAATCACTGGTCGAATACAGCGCGTATCGAATCCACCAATTTAATATTGGCACCATGTTACACTGACCAACTGTACATTCAAAAAACTTTAGCCACAGGATACATTCCTCCAGAAGGTTTCGTATTTCTAGATGCTAACAATTACATTCAAGATGTTAATAATGTTCCGATTATTTACCATGCGCACCGAAAGCGTGGACAAACGCACATCTTATTCGAGCCTAATCTGAACACAACTGATGTAAATAATCCAATATGGAGATACGATATGTCGATACCGGTTAGAGACAGACGAGATAAGTACCGAACGAAAATAAAAAAATACTGGTGGCTCGCTTAGCGCGCAAAAAAAAAAAAAAAAAAATACTTATGAAAAGATAGGACTGACAAGCCATCTTCTTCTCCTCATCCCTTGTCCCATTCTTTCCCCTGTGAATAGTGCAAATAGATTTAAGATTAGAATATAAGCATTGTTTAGTTTTAAGTTGTACATAATTCTAGTTGTAGGGTGCAGAAATAAAACGCACAGGTGATGATTGAAAGTAGTTTTTGTAAAGCAGCTTTTCTACTTTTATATTAAAAAAAAACAATCCGTATGTGATCCTCGCAGGATCACCTCACAACATTAACGAGAAATAATTTAAAAGAAAAATATTGAAACAACGAGAAAGAATCTGCGACGCGTGCCATTTGTACTGGCCATATTGTATTAGCATCAAAAATGTTATCTGTTGTTTATTGGAAATTCACATGTTATGTATTATATGCTCAAAAATAAACACCTTATAAAACGTACTTGTACCTATACAGCTTAGATAAGTGTAATAAGCCGGCGTGTCACTTATCGAGCGACCGTTAAGCATGCAGAGGCTGTTGTTTTCCATAATATTTACGAGAAATCGCGCGTTAGAACTCGTGACTGTGTCCAATGCGGATCTGTTATGATTAAGATGACAATCAGCTGGTAGACACTCCTCCGGTAACGAATTGAGCTCGGCGACTCGGCAGTTAAAATCCCCTCCTATGAGTTATGACAAGGCACGATAACGTGCTCGCATACCCACGCGCGCGAGAGTCTAGATAGATCGCGCAACGTCGCGCAACCGTCACGCCGGGCCGAAATAGTATGAAAATATTTGTCGATACTGCCGAAGGGCTCGTGATTCGTAATTTGCAGGAAGAACGCGAGAATTCGGCAACGACGCGAATCCCGCGGAGAGAGAGCCAACGACGGTACGCACAAGGCGTCATGCGAGAGATCGAGAGAGCGATCCCCGCTCCTGGACGCCCGAGCGTGGCCCGCGACGAGAGCGAAGACACTCTCGCGCCGAGCGTAGGCAGGATAGGCCGTTTAGACTAAGCTGCGACAATTGTATTGTGGAAAGTAGAGTTTTTAATTGTATCGAGAAGTGAAGCGGCGGATTACGCGAATTCGGTTACTCTCGACGAGGTCGAGAAGCATCGGCGAATCTCCGAGGCGTGGAGATACGAGGGCTCGAGCCGCAATTCCGGGACTGCGTGGAAAGGATTGTAAAAGGTAGGCGCACGTGGTGCCCGATTCTTTCTCGTTGTAAAACACGCGGGTGCCGTCCGTGGCTTCCCCGTTTCCGTCTCGTTGTCGAGATATTGTGAGCGAAGCTCGAGGCGATCCCGCGTCGATTATTCGCGTAGTTGTTGATAAACTCGCTGCGAGCCTTCGCGCAGGAAATCTTTGTCCGATTCACCGAATTGTTGAATAAAGTCAATATTATTTGTCACTTTTTTTAACTAACGGTCTCGAGCACAACGCTCGGTTATTGTGCGTGTGTGTGAATTTGTTGAATTGCCCGAACTGCACCCTTAGCTAGCCGTCAAGGAGAGAGGAACGGAAAATAAGTACGAAACCCGAGGTAACACGAGGTGATATTGTTACCCGGCGCCCAAGTGGTAAATTGCGACGGAGGGAAAAACAAGCAGGGCGTCATCATACTGTAACGCGGCGTCCGAGCAATTTTTGTTCGAAATTTTTTGTTGCAAGGACCCGTTACAGAGTATCGGCAGGTTCCCACACTTTCGTATAGCTATAGCTAGTAGCGTGTGGAAATTATTCAGCTGATCGGTGTTGTACCGCCGAATCTCGGGTAGCTTCTCCGAGCCCGGTGATATTACGCCCTTTTCAGAACGCTGTTCGGGATTACCAATAAAGGGTTGGAACCCTTAGCAAATGTAATAACACACGAGAAAGGTTGTGGAATTTACGTGTCCCTTTATCTAGCGTTCAAAACGCTCACCACTTTTTAGTATTACAACGATTACAGTACGTCGGACCAGCGTCCGACTTGTTAGGTTAAAACTACTTACAAGACCCTTTGCTTGAGTCTGTCTACTCGCACAACCGGTCGCACGGTGTCGGATAACTTTTCTGACTGCTGCTGTGAGCTCGCGACCACACTTTATAGTCGATAAAGTGGAGCGAGCGTGTCAACAGCATCTTTGGAAGATAAACATTGTTTCCAAATTTCTTTATTTTGTTGTACCGCCGAATCTCGGGTAGCTACTCCGAGCCCGGTGATATTACGCCCTTCTCAGAACGTTGTTCGGGATTACCAGTTAAGGGTTGGAACCCTTAGCGAATGTTATAACACACGAGAAAGGTTGTGGAATATACGTAAACTTTATTTGGCGTTCAAGACTCCCAACACTTTCCAGAAGTATAATTGATACAGTGTGTCGGACTAGTGTCCGACTTGTTTGGTTTAAACTACTTACGAGACCCTTTGCTCGGGTCTGTACTCTCGCTCAACCAGTCGCACGGTGTCGGATAACTTTTCTGACTGCTGCTGTGAGCTCGCGACCACACTTTATAGTCAATAAAGTGGAGCGAGCGTGTCAGCAGCATCTTTGGAAGATAAACATTGTTTCCAAATTTCTTTATTTAATGTTTATCTTTCGGCGCTCCGGATTCGCGTTATTGCGAGATCCGAGCGCCGGCCTATGCAATTTGCCGACTCGGCATTCATGTTGACCGCGATCGAGCGCCGAAGGCCCGATGCGACGGTTGCCTAAGCGATACCGTGCGTCTGATGAGGAAACTTAGCGCTCGTACGCCGTGGTTGCTATGTCGCAACCTCGGTCGTACTCGCGTACGTTTTCGGGGTATAACATCCCTCCCCCCTTAAGGAAAAGAAACTGACAGGTTTCTTTTCTTTAACGTATATAGTTTTACAATACTTCTTACGTACTATCGTAACACCGCTCGCCGCGGCTGTTGACCCCGGGAGGCCGATTGTTTTTGCTGCGTGAGCGGTTTGTCTGGCTTATATGCTAGCTCGTTACGCGGAAGTTTTTATTGTCTCTTACACTGCTCTTCAGTCAAGTCACTTCGACGCACTATACTTCCGCTACGATGTCGCCGCCTCCAGCCAAGGTACTTATCCTCCTTCGCGGATTCTTTTCTTTCTTTTTTTTTTTTACACCTCACCCCTGTGGCTTGAACTCACCCTGGTGTATTTTCCCACAGAGAACACGTTTGTCCCCGACCACGCAGGATGATGATGAGTGCGTTATCGTTTTCGAACGTCTCGCACCTCCCGCGAAACCCAAGCCGGATACCGCGCCGCCTCCGTCGATTCCGGTGTTCGACGACCATCCATATGCCCGGAACTCCTCTCGTCTGCTGGTTCTGACGCCCCGTCAGATCAACGGGCGCGCCCTCTCGGGCCCAGGGTACCTTCGTACCCTTCCGGCGGGATCCTCGGGCATCCGGCCTGCCGGCGAAAGCGACGAGGATGACGATGAGTGGGAGTTTGTGCGCTGAAGCGCCGCTCCCCCGATCTCCGCCTGTATCTGCGTGCGGTTTTTAATAAAAGAACTTTTCCTCCGTAACCTCTGGCTCTCGGTCTCTCCTTCATGTAGTCTTATGGCGTCCCGGGTCTCCCCCGGTCCTCTCGCTTCGTGTAAGATCGAGATTTCGGTCATCGGGGCCGCTCTTCCCTGGTTCTGCCGCTCTATCGGCATCGTTGCGTCGTGTGGTCGTGCCCCCTTCGTACAGGGGGCTTCCATCGCTGGTGGCCGCTGCCTGCATCGTCCCCACGCCACGAGGATGGCCAGGGTCATCACCGCCAACAGCGAGATCGTTCCAACGATATGCTGCCTGATCGCGCCCACAATGCGTTGCCTGGGCGTGATCGTGGCCTCTAGCTCCGTTTGGAGGTGCCCTATGCGTACCCCGAGATCATTTAACTCTCGGGGCGAGCTCACCACGTGCTCAAGGGTTGCGTTCGCGCACAGCTCGATCGTCTGTGGCACGTAACCGGCTTCCTGTGGTGTCAACGTGAGATTGTACGTTGGCACCAAATCTTCATTTGCTATCTGCTGCAGGTGTCGGCCCAACGACTCGAAGTGGAAATCTTCCGCGGTTACGGTGCATCGACCGTCAAGCGTCAATGACCCCGTGCCGTGCATTATAGCCTGCTGCGTCGGCACTCCGTCGCAGGCGACGGTTACCGTCTCGGGTCGCGGCGCGACAAATATCCATCGTCCCGGTCGCTGTAACCCGATAATGAGCGCGTGAGTCAACCTGACTACGCGCTTTGGGCATTGCTGGTCCCGACCTACCGCACCTTCGGCGTATACTCGCACGCTGCACGGCGCCGCCTCGTTGATCGGGAACGTGGGATGGCGCGGATTGCAATAGAATCTCGTGCCATCCTTTTTGCATTCACTTAGCTCCTGTTCCGACATCCGTACATAGCTCCGGCTCGCTCGATCCACGATTACCGGCCCGGATGGGGTCTCGAGGTAATAATATGTTCCGTTTTCCCCCTTCCTTGGCAGGGGGTATGTCCGACTCACGCCAAATTCCGCTGTCCCGACGAGGGGTATCCCGACCAGCACCGTGACTATTTCTCCCTTGCGATATGCTCGCGTAGTCGCCAGTCGCAACAGCCCTGCTGCATTTTCCCTAGTAACGGGCCGAGGGAAACTTTGTCCCTTCGGCACGTGCGGCAATGCCTCCGAAAGGTACCTGGTAACCCTTTGCGGCGTAAGAATGGCGGGATCGATCGTTCCGGAGGCGATCCCGGCGAACAGCCTCGCAATGTCCCTCACATCTCGGAGGAACGCTTCGACGTAGGCGTCCATCAGCCCCAGGCTTTCGTCGAACTGTTGTCGTGTTGTCAGACGACCCGTGCTGTTGTGGAAATAGCCGTTGACCTCCCGCAGCATCGCGTTAAGCTTGTTGAAATTGCGCTCGGACGCGTGCGACGAGCGATTGAAAATATCCAGCGTTGACTCGACCACTTGCAGCTGTTTCCGCATCCCATCTTTTATTGCTTCTTGTGTCTCGCGCACTGTCGACAATTCCTCATCAATCCGCTCCCCGTCCGACGCATCCAAATTTCCCGTTATGGCCTTCACCACGGAGCCAAGCCCGTCGATTAATCCACGTTTGCTCCGAGGGTGTTCGCCCCCAACGAGATCGTGCACCACGCCGATCTCCTCGGCCACCTTTGCGGAAAGTCGCGTTAAATGCTTCAACATCTCGGCACAGTAACTGCCGGGGCCCACAGATAGCTTGCAGCTTGCTCGATAGCCCTCAAGATGCCACTCGACCGATTGCTCCAATGCCACGAGATTTGCCAGATCCATACGCACGGCCAATGTCCATTCGTCTGTGTACAGACTCATTGTGCCCACGTGCTCGAAATAGATCCCTGGCACGTTCCGAAATTCCTCGATCGCGAACCTGTCCCGTGCATTGACTGTAGCCGCCATGCTACTCAACAACAATGTTTCCTTCGTAATTTCCTCGCAACATTGCCCACTGTCAACATCACCACAATTAATCCGGCGCAAAACGAATATAAGGTAAGCGACGATTCTCCGTAATTCTCGTGACCGCAAAAACCCCATAAAATTTTCCCCATGCGTCCCATGGACATTTCCGGAAAATGTTACCCGCCTGGGGAGTTGGAGCACCGAATGCAATCGGTCCCATCGCCCTAACCCTTACGGTGCCGAAGCTCGAGCTCTGCAAAGTCTCGACTTCACGCCACGAAAACACAATATGTACCAAATCTCGCCCCTTCCCTCCCCCCTTTG
Organism: Ischnus inquisitorius; assembly: GCA_963924025.1. Taxonomy (NCBI): domain Eukaryota; kingdom Metazoa; phylum Arthropoda; class Insecta; order Hymenoptera; family Ichneumonidae; genus Ischnus; species Ischnus inquisitorius. Next base: position 18,350,520 of record OZ001247.1, read on the forward strand.
AACCGCGCTCCTAATTCTCGATATATTCGCGGAGCCGGTTCACATGAACCTTGATACACCTTCGTCCCTTCCGAATGGTGTAGTTGAGGGGCGGATGAGTCTCCACGACGATGAACGGCCCAATCCAGTTGGCCGTGAGCTTTGCTGATCTTCCCTGGCGCACGGTTTCGTCGTGCAGCAAAACTTTTTCCCCAATTTGGAATTTTCTCTCCTTCGTCTTTCCGTCGTAACGCTCTTTCGCACGTATTTTCGCTGCCTTTAAATTAGCTCGTGCTATTGCCCAGGAGGCTCGCATCCGTTCCCGTGCCTCCTGTGAATAATCATTGTACGCGTACAGCGTACCCGAAGGCTTTTTTATCGAGCTCGGTAGCTCAGCCTCCCTTCCAAACACTAGGCTGTGGGGGGTGAAACCTGTGGTCGTATGCGGTGTTGTATTATACTGGAACATCGCATACGGTAGCCACTGATCCCAATTCCTCTGATCTTCATCGGTGTAGCTCTTCAGGTACTCTGCTAACGTCCGATGAGAACGCTCAAGCGCTCCATTCGACTGTGGATGATACGCCGTGGTCTGCACCTTCTCCACGCGCAATAACTTGCAAACATCCTTGAATACCGAGCGTAGGAAGTTCGTGCCCTGATCGGTAAGTACCACCTCGGGTATACCAAATCGGCATACTATTTCCTCCGTAAATGCCCGTGCAACGTCGTTCGCTGCCTGCGTTGGGAGAGGAATCGCGACGCTATATTTTGTTAACAAATCCTGGAACATGAGGATGTATTTATTCCCCGTCTCCGTTACCGTCAATGGCCCTACGATGTCCAGTGCACACTTTTCGAACGCCCGTTCCGGCGTATCCGTGATTGCCATTGGCGCTTTTGGCGTTGCGCGAATTTTATTTCGTTGGCATTTATCACAAGTGGCCACATATTCCTCTATTTCCCTTCGCATACCCGGCCAGGTATACGTGAGCCGTATGCGCTTTAACATACGTGTTGCGCCCTGATGCCCGCCCAGCGGTGCATCGTGATATTCATGCAATATCTTTTTCCTCTCCTCCTCGCTAAAATAATCGCCATTGCTACGGCTGTTATCTTTTCCACTCGCATGGCCGCCGTTATCTTCGTCGCCGGAGTGGCTGTCGCTATCGCACTCTCCGTCTCGCTCTAGCGCGCTGGACTCCGTTGCCTCGCTCGGCACGATGGCTGACTCATCACCTGCCTCGCTCTCGCTGCCGCTGTCGCCTCGCTCCGTCTCCCTCGCTGCATCTAAGCGTATGCATGGCGCTCCCGCATGCATTCCATTGTCGCTTTTTCTCTCTGGCACACGGCGTTCGTCCGCCGCCTCGCTCGTGGCCTGGCGTGCACGCGACCGCGTTGTCACAAATATGTGACTCAGCGCATCGGCGTTCGTGTTTCGCTTCCCTGCCTTGTAAACGATGTCGAATTCATGTTCCGATAATTTTATTTTCCACCTCATGAGCCTCGATCCTGGATCCTTTACGCCAAAAAGCCATGTTAAGGGCTTATGATCCGTTACCACGATGAACCTTGTACCATATACGTATGGCCGAAATTGCGCGATACCCCATACGATCGCGACCAATTCCTTTTCCGTCGTGGTGTAATTCTGCTCTGCTTTATTGAGCGTACGGCTCGCGTAACATATAGGCAAATCTTCTCCGATTTCACCCTGCGATAATATCGCGCCGACGGCTTTATCCGAAGCGTCCGTTGTCACGATGAATGGTCTCTCGAAATCCGGGTATTGCAAAACCGGTGCTGTCGTCAATGCTTTTTTTAACTCCTCAAAAGCGTGCTCCTGCTTCGCCGCCCAAACGAAGGGTACATCCTTCTTCGTTAAGTCAGTGAGCGGCTTCGCGATCTTCGAGAAATTCTCGATGAATTTTCGGTAGTATCCCGCGAGCCCAAGAAATTATAAAATTCCCTTTACGTTGCGAGGGACGGGAAAATCCCTCACAGCGTCCAATTTTGAAGGGTCCGGTCGTACCCCCTCGCTCGAGATAACGTGACCCAAATATTGCGTTTCCTTTCGCAAGAAACGGCATTTCCCCGGTTGAAGCGACAAGTTCGTCTCCCGTAACCGCTCGAACACCTCACGCAAACGCTGATTATGCTCTTTCAGCGTTGCTCCAAATACCACGATATCGTCGAGATATACATAGCATTTTATGCCGTCCAGGCCCGCCAACACGGTGTTCATTAACCTCTGAAAGGTCGGAGGGGCGTTTTTCAGCCCGAAGGGCATCCGCGTATATTCGTAATGCCCTTGCGGCGTCGAGAACGCCGTCTTTTCCTTGTCGTCATCGGCCATCGGTATTTGATGGAAACCCGAAGCTAAATCGAGCGTGGTAAAATAATTTGCTCGCCCCAGCTGATCCAATATCTCAGTAATATTGGGTAGTGGGTATGAGTCTCCGATTGTGACCTCGTTGAGTTTTCGAAAGTCCACGACGACTCGTAGCTTCACGACTCCTGCTGCGTCAGGCTTTTTTGTCACGACGAGCAGAGGCGCATTCCACTGACTTCGGCTCGGTTGTATTATTCCATCCTTTAACATTTGTTCCGTTTGACGAGCCACCTCTCGCTTATGTGTTTCCGGCAACCGATAGGGCTGTACCTTTATCGGCTTTACCCCGCTCCTGAGAGGTATCTCGTGCTCGATTTTGCTCGTGCATGGGAGCCAGTCCCCCTCGAGATGGAATATTTCGGCGAAATCCTCGCACACCTCGAGCAGGGTTTCCGTATCCTCTTCATTAAGATGGCCCACGTCGATCGCCTCGCGTAATCGCGTGAGGCGCGTGCCCGTATTCTCGTTGCTCGCTGCGTTTACCTCGCATACCTCGTCGCCTGATTTTTCTGCTGACTCATACGGCTCAAGTGTCACAGCTGGGCGCTCGATCTCGACCTCCTCGGTGGTCGTGTTAATTATACACACCGCACAGGTGTTTCCATGCGGTGTCGTAATACAAGCGCCGAGCGTGATTCCCTCGATTACTTCACACTTGTTCACGATCCCCGTGCCCTGACTGTGTGTTGCCGCATACGCGATATTCTCGCTCCGCGGTGGCAAACGCAACTTCAATCGCCCGTTGATTAAGGGCATCTCGTGCCCGAACATCCGCAGCACTCGTCCCCGGAGTATATCCACCTCATGCCTCCTGATGAAATCCATCCCGAGGAACCCGTGCACCCCGAGGTTCACCTCGCGTGGCACCACGTGGAACCAGTGCGTCACGACGCCCGAAGGCGTTTCTAAATTAATTTTCGCGGCGCACTGGGCCTGTATGGGCCGGCTTGCGAGTCCGGCGATTACCACCGATGAGTCCGCTACCTCGGCATCCCCGCGGAGTATCCCCGGGCTTATTATGCTCACCTGAGCGCCCGTATCCGCTTTTAGGGTCAACATACCCCCCGTGCACATCGGTGATTTGATGTGAAAATCGCTGGCGACTCCCTCGGAGGTGGCGTTGACAACACACACCTCCCGGGCTTGTCCTTCCCCTTCAGTCTTCGTTTGATTGCTCGAAAACTCCTTCCATGTTCTCGTGCCCCCCTGCGGCTTCGGCGGGGCGCTGCTGTCCTTACCCGACTGCCGGGATTTCTTGCCTTCGTCCCGCAATCGCTTCTTGCACTCTCTCCAGAGATGCCCAAATTTACCGCAATGGTTGCAGGTTACCTTCACCTGGCTTACCTCCCGGCCCGGACCCGGCGCCGGGAGACTGTGACGCCCCGATTTCCTCGTGCAGTCCCGTGCGATATGCCCTGTTGAACCGCAGTTGAAACATTTGCGGGACCCTGCACTCCCCTTGTCGGGGTTATGACGGGGGTGGCTCGCCTCCGCGCCACCCTTACTGCCCTGGGAGCCCAACATCCTCTCAATTTCCGCTGCTCCTCCCACAGCGTCCCGCAGGCTCCCGTAGTTCCGTGAACGTACGATCACCTGTACATCCCGTTGCAATCCATTCTCGAAATTCGCTTGCCCGGATCGCCGTACAGCCCTCTCAATGACCCGTGCGTCGGCGGCCCCTTCACTCTCGCCGAGTTTTTCCGCTACCTCCCCTGTTAGGCGCTCCGCGCGGGCGCCGTATGCAGCCACCGACTCCTTCGCGCCCTGTTTCAGTTGGCAAAACTCGTATTGCAGTACAGCAAGCGACTTCCGCTTCCCGTACAGCGCTTCGAGCTCTTTCCGGAGCTCCGACAAATCCCTCATTTCCCGATGCCGCAGCTCCCGGGCCGCCCTGTCCTTTAGCTTGCTGCTGCGGACCAACGCCAGGAGTGTTCCCCGTTCCAGGGGCTTCACCCTGTCCCATACTGTCTCGCAAGACAATAAAAATTCCTCGAGCTTGCCGTGGTTGTTGCCATCGAAGGGCTCTATGCTCCGGATCGCCAAACTCAGTTCGATGTAGGGAGCCCCATCCTCCCTGGCCGTGGCTACTTGCTGTTGCCGCTGCGGAGGGCGCCCCTCGCCCAACGCGCGTTCGACTTCCTCCGCGATGTACTCCCGTATGCCCGCCTGCATCGCGTCGTGTTCCTGTTCCCCACGTGCCGTCTGCTCGGCCATCCTGATCCCGTCTCGTGCGGTATCGTTACCTTCCAACTCATCCTGGGCGTGCTCCTCCCCCTCCCCCTGTAGTTCGGGGTTCAAATTTCGTCGTACCCCGGGGAGATCCACCCCCATTGGGTACAACCGACTCCCTTCGCCGAAGGTAGTCGTCCAGTTTCGCCCCCTGGCGAATATCGGGATGTTTGGATGTCGTTCACCCCGTGTATTGAGGAGCTGTGCCCTCAGACGCTCGATCTCCGCGTCCACTGCCCGAGGGGAGAGCATTGTCCCTGCCGTGTGTGCCTCTCTAGGCTCGAACAGACTGTGGTCTATATCCTCCAACTCGTCGAACTCGGCTCCTCGCCGTGTGTTCACCCCGTTCGTAGGGTGATTCGGGGATGATTCCCCTGGAACCTGCACTGCTAGGTCGTCTGCGACCTGCGCGATTCCCGCCAAGGCTGCTCTAAGCCCTGCGGCTACGTGCCCGTCCTCTTGCGCTGACGTCGATAGGTCTGCTCCTGGAGCCCCCTGCCCGCTGGGGGAACCCCTCTGACTCATGTGGTCTTTCCTCAAGTTCAAACCCCCTTGTCCCTACCCCGCCTGGGTTAGTAGCGCGTCTACTGGCTTCTTCGTTTCCCGGGGTGTTAGTTTGATGCAATAGGATTTTCTTGCACTTACAGTGTGCCGATGTGCCACATCTTAGGTTGCCTCTGAGTTCCCGTGAACGTTCCGGCTTCCTCTCTGACACCGTTCCACGCCCCTCTGCCTAGGTGACGATTCAATGGGGTTCTGCAGTAACCCTCGACGCGACTGGTTGCTCCGTCGATCCCCTGGTGACGGTTCTCACAGCACGCTCTATTTCAGCGTGGCTAACTCGCGCTCAATCTTGTGCTTACAGCTCGATTGTAACGCACCCTTTCCTGGTGATCAGCCAGCGAAGCTTCCTCCCTTCGCTCGGGTTAAACACTCACTCTGGTATCCCACCGCTGCCACCAATGTTGTACCGCCGAATCTCGGGTAGCTACTCCGAGCCCGGTGATATTACGCCCTTCTCAGAACGTTGTTCGGGATTACCAGTTAAGGGTTGGAACCCTTAGCAAATGTTATAACACACGAGAAAGGTTGTGGAATATACGTAAACTTTATTTGGCGTTCAAGACGCTCAACACTTTCCAGAAGTATAATTGATACAGTGTGTCGGACTAGTGTCCGACTTGTTTGGTTTAAACTACTTACGAGACCCTTTGCTCGGGTCTGTACTCTCGCTCAACCAGTCGCACGGTGTCGGATAACTTTTCTGACTGCTGCTGTGAGCTCGCGACCACACTTTATAGTCAATAAAGTGGAGCGAGCGTGTCAGCAGCATCTTTGGAAGATAAACATTGTTTCCAAATTTCTTTATTTAATGTTTATCTTTCGGCGCTCCGGATTCGCGTTATTGCGAGATCCGAGCGCCGGCCTATGCAGTTTGCCGACTCGGCATTCATGTTGACCGCGATCGAGCGCCGAAGGCCCGATGCGACGGTTGCCTAACCGATACCGTGCGTCTGATGAGGAAACTTAGCGCTCGTACGCCGTGGTTGCTATGTCGCAACCTCGGTCGTACTCGCGTACGTTTTCGGGGTATAACAATTTAATGTTTATCTTTCGGCGCTCCGGACTCACGTTATTGCGGGATCCGAGCACCGGCCCATGGAATTTGCCAACTCGGCATTCAAGTTAACCGCGATCGAGCGTCGAAAGCTCGATGCGACGGTTGCCTAATTGTGACCGTGCGTGTGGAGACGAAACTTAGCGCTCGCACGCCGTGGTTACTATGTCCCAACCTCGGTCGTACTCGCGTACGATTTTGGGGTATAACATCGGTTTCAAAATTTGGACTGAGGTAAACAACGCCGAGTAAAAATTTAATTTGGCAGTTCGATATAGTTACAAGTATACAGTCACTTTCGCACGCTATAATTCTGCCTTGTATTTTTCTTTATCGTAGGCAATAGCCAGGCCCCCCTTCGCTCTACCCCACGCGTGTATGCGAGTCGCATCGGAACGAATATATTCAAAGCCGTTTAGAAGGGGATTAGTAGGTGTCGGAGCTGCTTCCAACCACGTCTCACTAAGGCATATAATATCACTGTCACTCGCTTCACATCAGAGATCTTCAATGTTGGCAAATCCGTGGACGTTCCAGAAGAATACACGCGGTAGAGAGTGCTTACTCCCGTTGCTGAGCCCCTTCCTCGTTGCTCCTTTTCCTTCCTGCTGAATCGCTGTTCGTGCTGCGCCTTCGTGCGTGACATTTGACGTTGTTGGCTATGCTCGTGGTTTAGATGTACTTCGAGTTACTCTTTCCCCCTTCCCTGCTGGTTTCTTGAAGATCGGTGCTATCCCGGAAGCCCCACCGAAAAGCTCCTTTCTGCTTTTGGGGGCGTTTGTTTGCTTGATCTTCTCCTTGGCAGGCTTGTTGTTTTCGTTTGACGTTTGATCGACTTCCGCGGCTAACTGATTTAAGAAAGCGCTCGGCTCTGTAGCCTCTAGGCCTACTTGCGCCTTGGCTGTTGTGCTTGGAGCGACAGGTTTGACTCTGTCCCCAAGACCGTGCCCTTGACCGGTGCTACCTTTGCGGACGGTGTTACGTAATGGGGTCTGATTTGTAAATTCATCGCCTGAATCTGACGAATCACCTTGCGTAGCTTTGTTTAGGTACTGCTGCGGTTGGGTGGTAAGTAGCTGCTGTTTGTCGGTACCGTGGGTGATGCTGATCATGTTTTCGAGCTCCGAGACAGAATCGTGCGAGAATTGTTTCCCGCCATATATTAGTTTGTCGCGTCTCAGTTTCACGTTGACGCCCGAGTTTTTCAGTTTTTTGAAAGGTTCCATTAGCTGTCTCCTGGCCGCGCGTTCCTCTGGCGAAAGGTCGTCTCCAATGCCGATTCGCAGCTGGCGTAGCTTGTTGATGTTTCGGAAGACATTGTGTTTCCACATCACCCCTGTGAAACAAACGATTACGGGGCATTTGCTTATCACCTTGCCTATGCGGTATACGTTTGCAACGCAGGAGATCGGAATGCTTGCAGAAATTTCATCGAGTATCTTCGCAATCGTGGCGAGTAGATTTTCGTTAGTGGCTTCGTTATCTGGCACGTTGAAAAATATTATGTTTCGAGCTCTTTCTTGATTTTTTATATGACTGATTTCGATTTGCAACACGTTCACGACTTTGGCCAGATTCCGGTGAGACGTATCCTGTGCAGCTAGCTTTTCGCGAAACTGATTGTTGTCCTCTTTTAGATCTTGAATGTCCGTCTTTGTGGTTTTAACGTCGCCGCGGATTTCCTTTAGCACGTCGAATAGTTGTTTAAGCGATAGGGTATCTTCGTTCTCTATGGCGAGTTGCGCGAGAAGCAAAGGCCCCGCAAACTTTGTAAATCACGCTGCGTAAAAACTTAGGCGATTTCGGAACATGCACGTTGATTACCGGTTCCGTGCACAATATTATTATAGTTTATATTATTTCAAGAGATCGAACGTCCCGCGGGTCCCACTGTTCCGCGCCGCCGACCGCTGCTATTGCTTGTAAATAAAGACCAGAGCTCCGAGCGACACGTCTACTCAGTTCGGCGTCCGAAACGAAACTCCACGGTGAGATTGTATAAGAATCACGGTCCGGCACACATGCGCCTTTCTTAGCGAAATCTTGTCTAGATTCTCGGAAAGATTCTCAGCGGAATTTCACCGGGATTCTCGTCAAGAATCTCGCTGAGATTCTTTTTTTCTACGCGGGTTGACTCCCACTATTTCCGCTCTTCTAATTATCATGTTGTGACAGGAAATTTAAGTTCTGTGCCTCGTCATCAGAACCGCGAGTTGACTCCTCGATATTCTCCGCGAGAAATTACATACTTATAAGACGCGCGAATTCGTCAAACCTTTCGGGACGCTCGATTCAGATAGGCAACAGCGAGATCACCGGCCGCGTAAGCGCCGCGACGAAATAGATCACCGTTATCGACCAATAGGGCGAACGGTCGAGAAGAAGCGTGTTACGCAACGCGTAACGCACGCGATCAAGAGAGCGAGAAGACACTTGCCTTCGTACCTCTGTAAAAGGCAGTCGTAGAATTATTGTCCTCGAGGAGTCTCGCTTTATTTGTCGATCTTTCATAAATTTATTCTGTTACATTGTGATCTGTCCTGGTGTGAATTGTTTATTATCATTTGTCAATTTTTGGAATAATTTTGTCAACTGCGGAAATCATTGTATCCGCATTGAAAAAATTCGACGGCCACGTCGAGTAGGCTGTGGGGTTGACAATAAATCAGCAACGCACGTAAGTCAAACTTTGTTCACTGAAATTATTCTCGCTTCGCTGATTTCTTGCAATCCTTCCCCGGGTCATCCAGCGGAACCCCGTGCAAATTACCGCGGCTGGTCAGAGTAAAGAGTAAATCGTTTGTTGGTTCGTAAAATTAACTGGCGCTCAACAAGATATTTTCGTCAAATCAGAGCCCCGGCAGCCACTGAGCCCGGCCGCGCCGGGTGTAATACTTAGAAATAATAGTCGACAAAAGCATTCTGTCTCAATGTGCTTCGTCTCGAAAATTTTATATGATACATCTTTATGTACGTAAATAGTGTTACGTCCGGCACGGCGTAACAGATTAAAACTTGATTTCTCCGTTTTAGAGCGGAATGCGCCGCTCGGGGATCGGAGACCATCGGATGGGTTAGATACGGGATTAGTCTTTATAAAAACTGAATTCTTATACTTTGTGTAAAGTTTAACATAACAAAGTAATTTATTTAAAGAAATAAAAACTCGCGAACTGTTTGAGTCCGGGTTACACAATTTTATGCACAAGCTCGATTACGGTATCGAGCTGTGCATTTACAGTTGTTCGTTTAATTTACATGTATATCTGTCGGGCTCGATCTCTTCGGTCGAGTCCCGAATTATTATTTTTAATTTTATTGGGTTCTTCGGGGGCTCGACCCCGATGGTCGAACCCCACAGTAATACTCCGTTCGCGCGTGCAACTCTGTTGTTGCTGTTCGGAAATAATTAATTTTTGCCGGACTCGACCTCGCTGGTCGAGCTCCGGTCTAAGACTAACTAACAGGCGGTGCCGTAGTCACCGCGTAATAATTTTTAGTCCGCATTAGTGCAGGGCGTAGCACATCTCAGAGGTGTGCAGCGCCCTGTCTTGTACCGTGGGATTGCTGACTCTTGGTCAGCAGCCCATCGTGAGAAAGACGCTGATAAGAGCGTCTTCGAATATGAATCCACCATCGTCAGCGTGAGACCGCTGACGGTGGTGAGAAAATTTTATACATTAATATTTCGAGCGATATGCTAACGATTATTCGTTAGCATTAATTTTGTAATTTTATTGACTCATAAAATTAGCCCGGACGTAACACCTCCCCCATTAAGAGCGAAGACAGTGCTTATAGCTCTGTATTCGTGAGGCGTAGATAAAGAAAGTCCGGGAATATGAAAAAGATCGCGCGCGTCCCGAATTAAACTATCGACGCTTGCCCGCTCCTCATCATTGAGATGGTCAAGTCTAAGCAGCGTTTTGATTTTGATATTTGTTTGTTCGTGTCGGTCGTGTTTGATTTTACCGTCTGTACTTTTCGGTCTTGTACCTGTAGTTCAACACGCGGTTTGTCCCGTAATTTTTCGTCTGAGTTTCGCGGATTTTTTTTCCGAGCCCATTTCGTTATTGGGACTATCCTTTTCCGAATCGCGATTGAGGAGCTCGAATGCCTCTAAGGTCACCGTGGGTACGGCGAACTCCACATCTTCTTCGGTTGTGTTGAAAACTTCAAGGTATGCTATGCCGTTCGTATTAGTTACAGCGGCTTCACCGATATAAACACCGTCCCGTACGTTTAAACGAGGAAGGTATCCTTCCTTAATTTCGGTATTTTTGACGCGCACGTAATACACGCAGCTCGATCGGCTGGGTATTTTAGTCGTTTTAGGCGGAAGAAAACTCGTAGTTTTCTGAAATGCTCGTTTGCTATATTATTCACGCAGACTTTTATATGTTCGATTTTGCCGAATTTAGTTATCCATTATTTTATGGTTGAACGTTCGAATTTTTATTGTTTCGAAATTATTCACCTAAGTCGAATTTATATTCGGATTTTATTTTATTCGGTTTTTAATATTTTCAATTGTAATTGAAACTTTACAAAGATTATGATTGAGCACGCTATGCGAGATAAGCACAACCTTCAATTTTAGCCAATTCCCCGACTTCACTTTTCGTACTTCGTCTGAGGTTGCGTATGGGGTGTACTTCTAACAACCGTCGCGCGTTTTCCCGGCTTCACCTTGCGTACTTCGCTTAGGGAAACGAATATTTTGTTCGCGTACAGATTTCTCGACGTTACTCTATTTATTGTCGTTGTTTTAAAGTTTGAATTTTTAGTTTCATTTTTCGATTAACGTGTCTAATCGCCGACATAGAGGTTGCTTGGACTTATTCGACGGTAGCTCAGAGGTTTGTAGTCGAAAAGATTTTTGTACTGCGTCCAGAGCAATGTAGCACCGCAATACTTGAAGTTTTAGGGTGCTTGCCTTGTGTGCAGCGCAATCTAGCACCACGAGGCTAGCACAAAGATTTGCGTATTGCGTGCAGGGCAATCTAGCACCGCAATACTCGGAAGATAGGGTCGCGTACTAGGTCTAGCTAGCACTTCGACGTTTAGGGTGCTCACTTCGTGTGCAATGCGATCTAGCACCACGAAGTTCGCACAAAGATATGTGTATTGCGTGCAGGGCAATCTAGCACCGCAATATATTGAAGTTTTAGGGTGCTTGCCTTGTGTGCAGCGCAATCTAGCACCACGAGGCTAGCACAAAGATTTGCGTATTGCGTGCAGAGCAATCTAGCACCGCAATACTTGAAGTTTTAGGAAGATTATTTTCGCCCTTTGCCGAATTTATTCGGAATTTTATTTTAACGGTTAAAATTTTATTCGGAATTTTATTTTAACGGTTGAAATTTTATTCGGAATTTTATTCGCGATTAACCGAATTTCCGATTACTCAATTTAATTGATTATTTCGATTTTATGAGTTTTATTTTTATTTTTTCGGAATAACTCGTGGTTTTCTGAAATTTTTTATTTTAATCGCACTTATACGACTCTAATTCTGTGCCTTCGATCGAATTCGACTGTATACGAGTATTTTCCGACTTTTATATGAATTTGATTTTATTAGTTTATTCGGAATTTTCGTTTGTTCGAATTCGGTCGAGTTTTTCTCGCGTTTACCGCGGCTAAAGCTAACATTTATGAGCTACTTAGCACTAGTGTGTCCATGATGCACTGTGTCTGTAGAGTTCTCGTTGGCTCGATGGTGAAAATCTCGTTTTCCCTCGATGCGACGATGACTCGGAATGGGTCGCAGTTGGCTTCTCTGGTTGAGGCTGTTTCCCACGCCGTCAAGATGATTTTGATGACGTGATGACAACGAAGGACACGACTGCGTGTGTCCGACGTTTTTGATCCGATTTTTATTGGATCGCGAGTGTCAGAATGTTTTTTTTTTTTTCTGACTTGAAAGATCGAGTGTTGCACTCGTTTTGCGGCGCGAAGAAAATTGATATCGATTTTCTTGCTATTTATTTGCCGAATATAATTGTCCATTTGTTTGATTTATTCGGACTCGCTCAGTGACGAGCCGAATATTTTTTATTTGAACAAAATTTAATTTGACACTTTCACTCGCGTTTTGTTCAGCGCGGTACATTTTTCAACGCACATGATTTTTTACTCGGTGATTTTTTTTTTGAAAGACATTCTAGTCATTCACTCGCGTTCTTCGACCCGGTGAATTTTTTGAAGAAATATTTCTTTGTATTGGCGTAAGTTTATCTGTTTATTCGATTACGTCCGGCGACGTACCGAGTTTTGAACGAATGTTTTATTTTTGGTCATTCACTCGCGTTTGTTCAACGCGGTGAATTTTGACTTTGTTTGTTTCGCGCATTAACGAGGTCTCAGAGGCCCATCATCACGTGTCCTCTTGCCGACTCAGAGGTTGAACGTTCAACGTGTTCAGCAAGGGCTCAGAGGTAATTCGAGCGTGTACACTTGTTACGCGTCTTTTATCTGAAAATTTATTTTCAAAATATTCACTCGTAATCTCCGATACGGTGAAGGTTGCCGAAAACGTGTATTATTTAGTCGGTCACGTTCTGTGGCGTGCCGAATTTTGAATGTTCTTGTCTTCACGCGCACTCACTTGCGATTTATTCGTCGAGTCGAATTTTTACAGTTCGCGTACTGCTTTATTCGGTACGTTCAATGAACGCCGAATTTTGCTCGCGTTTATTCACAATTTATACGTCGAGTACACTATTTTCCAATGTTCACTTCTCAATTCACTCGCGATTTATTACGGTGAATTTTCCGGATTTTAATTTAAATTTTCGCGCATTCTCCGATGCCGAATTTTAATAAAATTAATTTATTCACTCACGAGTTGAATAACATTTTTAGTGAGTTCACTGTTCGATTCACTCGCGTTCTAAAACTCGGTGAATTTTCGAGAGTTCGATTTATTTTGACGCGACCTGTAGCACCGTGCACTCGCTCGCCCGTGGTGCGTACGGTCTTTTGACGCGTCGAATTAAACGTTTTTTTTTTTTTTTTGATTATTCACTCGCGTACGTTGACACGGTGAATTTCCAAAAATTTCGACTGTATATTCGGCTACGTTCCGCAGCGTGCCGAATTTTTGTGACCTTTTATTTTCCCATTATTCGCTCGCGATTTTCGACGAGTTAGGGAAATGGGCTAAATTTTCGATTTATTCGCTCGCGTTTATCCCCGAGTCGAATTTTGAGAATTTGTTCGATTATTCATCCGATTGTCTTCATCGACAAGCGGAATTATTCGTCAATTCCCCCTTTTTATTATGATTCGCCCGCGTTCTTTTACGCGGCGCACTTCGAAAAAATTTATTTTCGACGTGGACTGTACCACCGTGCGTTCGCTCACACGTGGTGCGTACGATCGCCGGTGCATTGTCACATGCATTCACGCGCGCGTTTAGCGGTGCGACAATTACTCACACCTTGCCGTATTGATAAGCGCGCTGGACCCTCGCGAGAAGTCGATAGCGATTAATTTTTGCTGACGCCGAGGATTTCTCTCGACGTTCGGGCCCTTATTGAGACCCATTATTCAGTCGCAGCTAACTCCTCGTAACGATCGGTCAGCGAGGTGTTGTGAATCACAGAATCAAGAGTACTCGTGAAAAATACACCCCAGTGATTTTGTGTGTGTGTATTTTTTGTTAAAAAAAAAAATAAAAAGTTCGTGAACCATGTGCGATTCGAGAGAAATCCGGGATCGTGCTTACACGTGGGCCATGGCCCGTTTTAAAATCAACTGGCACGCGAGGAGGCGCACCGATGGACGCGCCCTTAACGTAAGTGTTTTATCCACCTTATTTATTTATTCAACCGCGATTTCTATCGTTAAGTAAATTTTACTAATTTCGATTGGTGAACGCACCCGTGTTCACTGACACAAGGATTTTTATTAGTGTTTTGCTTTCTTTGAATTTTCGCTCGCGTTCATTGACGCGGCGAATTTTTGGACAATTCGTTTGTGTAGTGGGTTTGTATGAGTGCGAAGGAGACAGCGCACTCGGTGTTCTCGTCGTAGAGAGAGAGAGAGAGAGAGAGATAGCGCGAGAGAGATAGCGCGATCCGCGCTCTCTGTCGAACGAGGGAGGTCGATCTGCGCTCTCGGCGGAGCGAGACAGACGCTCCTGAGTGTACGCTTCTCGTTCACGCGGCATAATTTGTTCATTCGCGTTCACTGACGCGACGAATTATGTTTTAAATTATTTTCGTTCCTGTCCGTTGACACGGCGAATTTTGTTTAAATAATATTTTAATTACTCTCTCGCGATTTGTTGACGAAATGAATTTTTGTGAAAATTATATTTCACTTTTTTATTTATTTATTTATTTATTTATTTATTTATTTATTTATTAATTAATTAATTAATTAATTTATTTATTTATTTATTTATTTATTTATTTATTTATTTATTTATTTATTTATTTATTTATTTATTTATTTATTTATTTATTTTGGTTTATATTGTTTTTTCCAGTGCTATCTCCGGATCTTGTCGACCGGAGGGGGACTGTCGCCCGAACTGGTGGGCCCCGTGCTCTTCGTTCTGCGGAGGCTCGAGGAGGATAAGCGCCGTTTGGCGCTCGAGAGGGCACGCAGGGCGCACTACGTTGACGAAGATCCGGGACTCACCCGGCTCTTCGCTGAAGAGGAAGAGGAGGAGCTTTGGGAGTGACCCGTGAGTACTCTCGGTCCACCTAATTTATTTATTTAATATTTTCCGAAAATTAATCGGATTTTTATTTTTTCGTGTGTTCCAGTTCAGAACGAGTCTGGAATTTTTAAAGCACCACCGTTTTAAATTAATATGATATATTTGTAATTAATCGGTTTTTCCTTTTTATAATAAAACAACGGTGGTCTTAATTCGTAAATTTTCTAGTCTTAATTCACTCGCGTTCTTCGACACGGTGAATTCCGGAATCCAACTCGGCTACGTTCAGCGGCGTGCCGAATTGAAAGGAAAAAGGGTCTGTTTATTGGTCCCGTCCGCGCATCCGACAGCAATCCCACCGCTGCCACCAAAAATACGTGTTACGTCCGGCACGGCGTAACAGATTAAAATTTGATTTCTCCGTTTTAGAGCGGAATGCGCCGCTCGGGGATCGGAGACCATCGGATGGGTTAGATACGGGATTAGTCTTTATAAAAACTGAATTCTTATACTTTGTGTAAAGTTTACATAACAAAGTAATTTATTTATTAAAGAAATAAAAACTCGCGAACTGTTTGAGTCCGGGTTACACAATTTTATGTACAAGCTCGATTACGGTATCGAGCTGTGCATTTACACAGTTGTTCGTTTAATTTACATGTTTATCTGTCGGGCTCGATCTCTTCGGTCGAGTCCCGAATTATTATTTTTAATTTTATTCGGTTCTTCGGGGGCTCGACCCCGATGGTCGAACCCCACAGTAATACTCCGTTCGCGCGTGCAACTCTGTTGTTGCTGTTCGGAAATAATTAATTTTTGCCGGACTCGACCTCGCTGGTCGAGCTCCGGTCTAAGACTAACTAACAGGCGGTGCCGTAGTCACCGCGTAATAATTTTTATTCCGCATTAGTGCAGGGCGTAGCACATCTCAGAGGTGTGCAGCGCCCTGTCTTGTACCGTGGGATTGCTGACTCTTGGTCAGCAGCCCATCGTGAGAAAGACGCTGATAAGAGCGTCTTCGAATATGAATCCACCATCGTCAGCGTGAGACCGCTGACGGTGGTGAGAAAATGTTATACATTAATATTTCGAGCGATATGCTTACGATTATTCGTTAGCATTAATTTTGTAATTTTATTGACTCATAAAATTAGCCCGGACGTAACAGCGACCCCCCCTCCCTCCTTCTCTATTTTGTGGAGGACGATCTTTTCTAATAAAATTAAAATCGTTTATAATTAAATCGTCGAGCGTAAGCAACGTCTCTTCCAGACAAACTGCTTGATTATCATAAATTAGAAAATGTATTTTTTCCCATTTCGAGTAAACACTCCTGTAATTCCACTACAAAATCTTCCATTTTTTTGTTTTTTTAGTTTTTTTCTTGGAGAAGTCTTGTCAGTTTCATTATCTCTTTCACGGCCCAGTCAAGAACTTTTTTCCTCGAGTCAAGATCATTTGCCATCGCCAAAAGGTTGCCCGGCAATTCGGAGATCGATTGATTCCATCTGTCTAATGATTTTTTTCAATTACCATAACGTTCAAGTCGTAGCACGTATCGCCATTATCATGAGACGTGGTAGCATCTCGACGCCAAGTACTTGAAAAAAAAAAATCCAGAGTCAAGACACTACCGTGTAAGTTCACTCCAAAATGTCGGAAGTCGGCCGTATTTAAAACTGAAATGAATAATTCTTAATCACTAAGCGTTGCATCGAAATTTTAATTATACTTCTCTAATATATTGTCGATATCAGGTTTCAAACGAGTCCAACCGCGATTTAATCTGTTCAGCCGATAAGATCTGTTCAGCCTGTTAAGATATTGTAATATGCGTTTTTTCATTCATTAAGATTTTTCGTAGAGTAGAGTTTCGGTGTTATGATATGTTGCCGCCGTGAAGTTGCTCCTTGTAACTTCTCTGCAGTTAATCGCACATGAGCTACGTTAGTGGTTCAACTACAGTGGTTGGCTGACGCATCTGTGGTTGTGACCCCCGATCGACTCGTCCATGTGTCAACAGACTGCACGTGTACGATTATTTAGGATTAATTTTTTTCCGTGTTTTCTGTGTACGACAGAACATCTGTGGATATTTCGTGAAATTCATTGCAAGCCGCAGTATGTTTAACGATCGAAACCGAGAACTAATCATATTTTATCATAACAGGTGTTAGTTGAACGGCAAAAAGTTAAACCTAACACCAACAACTTTTTTAATTAACAAACAAAAAACGCGCAATCAACGAGGAAATCGTGTGATTGATTAGGTTATATTTTTCATTGAGAACGTTAAGGGTACTTTAAATAAAGTGGATAAACGTGATTTTTTGTAAAATAACTGGTGTAAAAATGAAAATAATCATCGTGTACATTTTTGCGCAAATGATTCTTTTTTTAACGTTCTCGTTTTCCAAAAAATTTCGCTCGATTTGAAGCAGTATTTTTCTCAGTTTTTTAATGATATAATTTTGTCATAAATAAAATTCTTTATCCAATTCTTAGGCATTTTTTAAATCTCTATGTACTACTCGTTTAATATGTATACTGTGACGAGGCGTTGGCGAATGTTCGGCTACGCTCGTCGCAACGTGCTAACGCTAAGGGGCTAGACTTCGTAGGACCGTTGCTCGTCGCTCTCACCGGTAGCCCGTTGTAGCGAAAACGCAATGCTGCCGAATATTCACATTTCATTACAGGAAATTCAGCAACGGTGCGAGGAGAGACAGCGAGAACGTTGACGAGGACTCGAGGATCCTCGGTACGTGACGCTCGATGCGAGAGTGCTCCCCCTCCCCACCGGCCGAGAGAGTCAAAGGGATCGACGAGCAATGTCGATCGAGAGATAGATAAGCTTAGGCACTCGAAGGAGATAGACTAGGAATCACGCGAGAATCAAATCAGAGAGAGTCAATTCACAAATCTCGTATGGTATCGAGTTTTTGAGTTGAGTTAGTCTGAAGAGAAGACAAGCGTGAATACCAAAGTGGCCGAGCCGTTACGCGGGACTTTGGGAGTAGGAAACATCGCCGAGCGAAGGCGAAGCCGTTGAACGAGGAAACCGAGGACGCTGAGCGAGCGTGTAGTCCACGTGGATATCTGAGAATTTGTTCAAGGTAGGCTCGTGACCGTGTCTCTTTCTTGCCGAATTTTCCGAGAGCGTTGGCTCTCGTAACATTAGATTTTCACGTGTGGATTCGATCCTCGGCCGTGCCGGCTTCCCTGGCGAACAGCTCACGCGCTGCGTTGATAATATTTTTGCGCTGCGAGTGAATATTTTTCGCGGAAAAGAGATTAACGATAAATTTCTGTAGGGTTCGTTGCTGCGATCGTATAAATTCGAGAACGATCGCTGGTTGCTAGGAGCAACGAGCTGTTGACGGAAGAGCAGAATAGAAAAAACACGAGAGACGAAACGACGTGCGCGAAGATTAGAATTATTACTTCCTTGAAAATGTTAATAATAAATGTTTATTCGATCTCAATCGTCTATTACCAACTCTCTTTATCCCGCAAGGAATAATAAGATCTACTTCCTATATTTCTTTATTTTTACCTATTCTCTTTTTTTGTAAAATATATTGAATAAATTGTTGCTTTGTGTTTTATTAACACTCGTGAGTTGTGTGTTTTTTTTGGTTGTTATTCGAGACATTACAGCTCATCGAACTGCACTCCCGTCGCTAGCCGGAACGGGGAGAGACAACCGTCCCGAATAATGTCACAAATAATGGCGCCCAACGTGGGGCTGGGCGAAAATTCGGTTATTCGTTCGAAGAACTAAACAATTCGCGATCGAGTCGAGGCCGAGCCGCTCGAGTGACCGCGAGTGTAAACATCGTGCCAAACGTAAACAAGTCGCGCTGACACCGGGCCGAGCCGCTCGAAGAAACTCTCGTTCGAAACGTATAATAGAAGATATTCTTCCGTGAATATTTCAGTGATACTCATCCGTGATCGAAATTGGAGTGTCGCGAAGATTAAAATTTTTCGGTTGAGAAACTTTGGACACAGTGTATCGTGTGCGAGACGAGGCCGAGCCGCTCGAGTGACCGCGAGTATAGACAGTGTTCGAAACGTTAACTCCCTCGTGTTGTCACCGAGCCGAGCTCCCTCGGACTGTGTAGCTTTGCGTGTGTGCGAGAAAGAGACAGAAAATATTCTGTGACAGATAACAGAAGTGACTCTAAGACACTCGAGTGCGCGAAAAATAAAATTTTCGTCGTCGAGCGACTTGTGAATTTCGACATTTGTGTGTGTGATTTTTCGCGTGGGTTAGTACGCATTGAGAAATGGCAACGGGTACAGACGCGGGTGACGGAACACCCTACCTCTCGAACGAGGAAGACGATGACGATTCCCCTCTTGCAAACGATGACGTCGGTACAATGGAGTGGCGACGTGAGATTTTGGAATCGATTAGGTGGCTTGATACAGTGCCAGACAAAATAGTGCGACGACTGTTAGCCCACAGCGGCGAGAGTGTAGAGGGTGATTCACGCCAAATACGCGATCGATACGCGCGTCAACAGCTTCGAGACCACGGTGATCCAAACGTCGTATGGAAGGAAGACGACGAAACCAAGCCTGAGGAAGGCGCGGGGACGCCGAACATGCCGCTCGTCGATGAGATGTCGCCAGAAAGAGTGCGACAGACTCTCCGAGCGCTGTTAATGAATCCCGATGGTGAACCGGCAGTCGCGAGGAATCGATTGAAGCGTTTCGTGAGCCAAGCGGAGAAGACTGGTAGCGCGAGCAAGGGAGCAATAAAGAAGCAACTCCCGAAGCTGACGATGCCTGAAAACATCAACACACAGGAGACAAAAACAGGTGTGAGGGAAAGCATCGGTAAGAAAGTCGTCAGGCCGAGACTACAAGACCAACGTATCGACGAGGACTTTGAAGGATCTTGTGCGAGGAATAGTAATGTGACCATGTAACGAAAAGACAATGCCTCGAGAAAAGTCCGGGTGGACGGTCCAGAGGGGATGTCTGAAGTCGCAGGGGCACAGGCGACTATCACGACAGAATCAACGGCCGAGCCGAAGACTCGAGAGATCGGGACACAAACCGATGACGACACATCCGACGACGGTCAACGAAAGACAGAAAAATCGCCGTCTCAAAAAGTGAGCGAAAATAAGTCGAAGACATCGCCCGAAAAATCTTCAAAAGAAGCGAAGAGAAAATTGAAAAGTGCGCGCGATAAGCGACAAAGTGACAGCTCAGACGAAGCTTCACAATCGGACGCGAGTGACGCGAGAGAGACCGAGTCATCGGCGTCGAGTGAAGAAGAAAACGACAGACGACACAGCACGCGCGGAACAAATCGACAGCGAACACGCGTGCGTGACGTCAGTGACATCGCAAGGAAATGGAAATTATATTTCTCGGGTGAAGGTGAATTGGGATGTGAAGAATTTTTAGAACAATTAAAAGAGAAAATTAAGACATCCGGGATACGGAAAAGTGAACGATTGACGACTCTTCCGGAAGTGTTGAAAGGCCGCGCCCTCCAGTGGTATCGGTAAAATCGTCGATACTTGGAGACGTGGCGAGATTTTCTGCGTGAATTGAGACACTGGTTCTTCGCCGATTCCGATGACGAGGGATTGCGCGATGACATTCGTCGACGCACGCAAGGCGTGGGTGAGGATGCAAAGGAGTACCTCATCTGTATCCAAGGACTATACGCGCGCCTCAAGAAAAAAAAGAGCCTGGATACGCAAATGGAACAAGCGTAGGCAGGTCTCCACCCGGAGTACTGGGATATGATCGATCGTGAAGATTTTCGATCTTTCGCTGAATTGGCCAAGCTCGCCACGCGCGTCGAACGACGATGGGCTCGAGCCGAAGCCAGACGTCCTCCGCCGAGTCGAGAGGAGTCACACGCGAACGAGTTCGCGTGGAAAGGGCTAGCGAAGGAAACGAAACCACAACAAGTGAACAAATCGTATCCGACGAAGACGTATCGACCTTCGATGCAAAAAGTTTACGCTGTGGAAGAAGTCGATACTGAAATTAAACCCGAAAAGGAAAAGAAGCGACGTCGCAAGCGTAGTGGGGGTAACGGCGAAGTCGCGGGACTCGCGTCGAGCCCGCCGCCGACCGCAGCTGCAGCCTCACCGCCGAGCGGGAGTCCGTCGCAGCAGAAGCCACAGCCGAGCGCCAACGGACAGCCCCGAGCGCACGGAGAGACGAGAGGAACGCCGAACGTCAACGGCCGATTCCCTTCGTTTTGTTACAACTGCGGGGAGATCGGACACTTCAGCTGAAGTTGCCAACGCCCAAGCGTAACGCTATGCATCGCTTGCGGACGCTAAAACGTTACGAAAGACAATTGTGGCTGTTTATATTTAAAAAACGCTCACAAGGACTGGCCGACGCGAATCGGCTTCGCATCGTCAAGAAGAGCATCAACCACCGAGGGATCCTCAGCCGAACGTGAACGGGGGTGCAGTTCCCGTCGAGAGCAAAATAGAGTCGCGCAATTGTAAGCGCTGGCACATCGCGCTCTCCGGTAATTTCTGTAGCAACTCCTGTGTTCAACAAACAGCAAGGTGAGTCTCCCAGTGGGTTGACAGGTATTTGGACTCTTGACGAAAATAATTCGGATGATTCAGATGTAGAAATCGCGATTAACGATGAAATCAAGGTCGTGGCTGAGAACAACGAACCTGATCTCGTGACACGCGAGTTACGCGATACGCGAGAAACCGGAAACCATGTGGTGATAATTTTTTTTCAAAAAAAGTAAAAAAACGTACGCCAAGTACATAAATGTTACAGAAATATTTAGATCGAAGAAACTGCATTTAAAAAAAAATCCAAAATAAAGGTAAATCACACGAGCCAAGTTTCAACAAATACTTTTGAATATCCATCGTCAATGATAATGATTAAAAAATTGTATGATAACTGAAAAATAAAATTAAAAAAATACTTGGCACGTCCTTTCTTTTATGCATGAAGTGTTTCATTTGTATTCGAGGAGACAACGAGACAATGAGACCGTCCGTTCCAAAAATTCTCGCAACGAGAGAATTCTCCCACCCGTTATTTCATTTACTTCAATATTTTTCACCGGATGAAAAAAAATCCTTAATTCTTTTCTTCGATGCTCTTCGAAGAAGCACAGGAAAAAATGAAAAATTTTCTCATCCGGAGAAGTGAAGCGAAAAATAGTAAAATCCTTCCGCTGCAAGAACCGAAGGAAGCGCTGGCGGAGTTGACTTATCATGAAAGTCAATGAAAGAGTCCTGTGTAATTCCTCCTGTCAAGATAACCAAAGACAGAGTTATAAAATTTTGTTGTCAAAGCGATGAGATATTTTCTTAATACTATAACAGACCTGCCGAGGAATCTTGATTGCTACGCTATCAGCGTAGAAATGTCTGGCAGTGCATCAAGAACACAATCACACCGATTTTCGACAAAACGATTCTCTTGATCTTGAGAACAGTGAAAAAAAAAACGAAACTGAAAAAAAAATGTGTCTTGATTTTGTAAATCTTAATTCATAACATTTTTCTTGATTTTAGTTTTTATTGTAAGGTTATACATTTGCCGGCAATCACGAATCACTTAAAACATCGAATCGAGACAAACGTGACGACACGAGACGAGACGAGAGAACACTTTTCTAAAATCATTTTCAAACATTCACTTTTTAAAATTGTTTATTTATTCAATCCCGGGGCTCTTGCGTAGGTTAAGTCGGCCGGCTGTCAACAGCCGACGGGCCGACGCGGGCCGACACGGCCGACGGGCCGAGCGAACACCGAACACGCACGAAGCGCCGCAATTTCACAATGTTCCGCGATGCCCGATGCTCCGCGAAGTCCGACTCGTTGTAGATGAGAAACAGGAAGGCGTATTTTTGCTGCGTACTTTTACTATTCGACACGTAAAACCGTGCGCGATCCTGCCATTCTGTTTCTCATCTACACATGTAGATGAGAAGCAGAAGGGCGTATATCCATAGCCGTAACCCGTTAAATGATAGAAGAGGATGCACATCTGTTTCCCATCTACACATTTTTTTCTTTCAAGTGTTATGCCGCAAAAAGGGCATATTCAAAATTCGAGCGATAAAACGAAGAGTCGAAATATTCGCATAGAATATTTCGAGCGAAGTCCAATCGAGCGATTAAAAGCGAGCAACGAACTCGCAAGAATGTGCAAACGCAGCAAAGGCGAATGAACTCGCACTCCGATGCACGCAGCAACGAAAAGTGCGAACGCATACGGAAGCGCGAGGGCAGCAAGAGGCAATCGCCGGGCTCTTCCGCGATTGCGAAAAATGCGAATATTTCGATTCACAGTCCCCGACTGCGAATCGAACACCAATCAGTCTAATTTCATCGACCGAACTGAGAGGTTATCTCCGAAGAGACAACGTAGACTCCTCTTGTAAAACTCATCTGTAACCAATATTTTAATAAACCTAGTAATTGAACAACATTATCCTTGGTGTTGGAGTTCCAACTCCTTTCAGACAGAAAAGATCCCCATAAATAATAATAAAATAAACGTTCGCTTTCGATCTCGCATCGAGCCGAACATAACACAAGTATCGCTGATCGGATACCTTTTGGGTCACGGCATCGATATCTCAGCAACGGCTGCACCGATTCAATCGCAACTAGGCGCATTCGAAAGTTGATGGCCGAATTATATAATGAAAGACTTGCCAAAAATTTGATTCGACGTTAATCTTCCGAGAATCATCGACCGAAAGTTTTACTTCCGGCATATTCGCGTATACTAAGAAGCGGCAGCGCCTCGGCCAGCCTCGTACGAAAAAACATTTTTTTCTCTGTACTTGGCGTCGAGATGCTACCGCGTCTCTTGTTAAATAGTCAAACGCCTTCTAGAGTGACAGACGGCATTGCGACGAGTAAAGCGTCAGGGAATTTTCCTCCACCGCCGAGCGAGTGGAAGCGCGAAGGTAATCGTGCGAGAATTTTCGTACAGTTGCTCATTGGAGCCAAAATACTCAAAGCATTGCTTGACACGGGCGCGACAACACCGGTAATCGGGGCAATAGGTCAGCGGATCGTTAGAAAGCTTGAGCTTCCATATCGCGAATTTCCTCCGAACCCGGATAATTATGTACAAATGGCGAATGGCACGTCGGAACGCGTATTGGGAGAGGGACTATTTCCGATCGAATTGGATGGATTGCAAAAATGGTTTCCGATTTTGCACGTGAAACATTTACAATCATCGTGTTGGCTCGGTATGGACTTTATCTTCGCATACGGTATTAACGTCTCTTGTAATCGTCGCACGTGGCAGGTAGAGGGGGTAGGGCCTGAGCACCCAATAGTGCCAGCGAACGACGAAGTAGCCGCGCTAGGCGCGTGTTTCGAAATACAAGAAATCGCCGAGTCGCAACGCGAGCAGCTTGACGCGTTCCTCGCGAAAATATTACCGACGATGCCCCAAGATTTTGACAAAGCAGTCACGCTGTCACAGCATACTATCCAAGCGCCGAGCGATAAAGCTGTGAAACAGCGAATGTACAGACGATCCCCGGTAGTTGTAGAAGCGTTACACGCCGAGGTAGATCGTATGTTAGCTGCGGGAATTATCAAGAGATCGACCAGCGAATGGGCGAGTCCTCCTGTTATGGTGCCGAAGCCAAACGGTACTTATCGTTTTTGTGTTGATTACCGCGAGCTCAACAAAGTAACACGGAAAGATGCGTATCCGTCACCGAGAATGGATACGATATTAGACAAATTGCATGAAGCGCGATACATAACGACGCTCGATATGAGTGCGGCATATCATCAGATAATGATGGAAGAAGCGAGCCGACACTATACCACGTTTATCGTAGAGGGCCGAGGGTTATTTCAATTTTGCCGAATGCCATACGGGTCGTGTAACGCTCCTGCAACTTTTCAGCGATTAATGGATCGTCTGATAGGCCCTGAGTTGGAGCCTCACGTTTTTGCGTATCTCGATGACGTGATAATCGTTCATAAAACGTTCAAAGGACATCTCAGGTGGCTAGAAAAAGTCCTAAAAATCATCCGCGATGCAGGTTTGATTTTAAATCTCGAGAAAAGCGAGTTTTGTCAAAGCGAATTCGATATCTTGGATTTCTAGTAAATCGCGACGGTCTGCGACCAGATCCGAGTAAAATAAAACCGATACTAGAATATCCGAGGCCGCGAAACGCGAAAGAAGTACGACGCTTTAACGGTATGTGCAACTGGTAACATAGGCATTTAAAAAATGTTTCAACCGTCGCGGGCCCTTTGAATCGATTAACAGGAAAGAACACCGAGTGGCGGTGGGCCGAAATCGAAGAAGCCGCATTCCAGGCGATGAAAAAAATGTTAGCCAATGCCGCGATACTAACGTACCCGAATTTCGCGTTGCCATTTGTGTTGTACACGGACGTGAGTAACTCGGGGATAGGCGCTGTGTTGACACAGCAGGGAGAAGATAGCGAAATGTTAATAGGGATACGCGTTCACGGTGGTAACCGACCACAGTAGCTTACGATGGTTGTACAATCTCCGAGACCCCTTGGGCAGACCGCGAGATGGGCGTTAGAATTATCGGGTTACAACATGACGATCATTCATAGGAAGGGAACGGAAAACGAAGCCGCCGATGCGCTATCGCGAATGTTCGAGGCCTACGAAAAGCGTGAGATAGATGCGATCGAGACTCTCGACGAGATTGATGAGATCGATTGGTACGCCGAGCGTTACCGAGCGATCGAAAAAAATCCGCGCGCGTTCCCGGGATGGGTCGTAGAAAACCGGAACTTGTATTGTTATCGGCCGGATAGCATGAAAGAGGCAACTGGTGAGGATCCAGATGCCTGGAAATGAGTGATACCGTCGGAAGAGTGCGAGAGAATTCTCGAACAAGCGCACGATCGTGAGCAATCGGGGCACGCGGGCGTAGAGAAAACGCACCGAAGAATCGCGACGTATTACTACTGGCCGGGAATGTACCGCGACGTGAAAAGATACGTTGGTAGATGTGTCACGTGCGCGATGCATAAAGCGAGTCAGACGAAAGCAAAGGGTAGTAGTAACCGCGAGTAGTAGCTCTCCCGTGGGATACAGTAGCCGCCGACGCGATGGGCCCGTACCCTAGGTAGACCTCGGGAAACAAACACTTGATAGTGTTTGAGGATTTGTTTATTCGATGGATAGAGTGTGTACCCGTGGCCGCCGGGACAGGAAAAGTAATTGCCGAAGCATTTCGTACGCGAATTATTAGTCGATGGGGCACGTCGCGCGTATTATTGACAGACAACGGAACCGAGTTTGTCAATCACACGATTAAAAGATTAACAGACGAGTATGGAATAGACCGAGTCACAACGCCGCCGTATCACGCGCAGGCGAACCCGATAGAACGCGTAAATCGCAATCTCAAAACGATGATCGCTAGCTATATCTCCGCCGATCATCGGGAGTGGGACTTGAGGATCGCTGAATTTCAATTCGCGTACAACACAGCGGTGCACTCCTCGCTAGGAGTGAGCCCCGCGTTTTTTAATTTAGGGCGAGAACCGAGACCCACGATGCACGTGAGACGATCAATCGAACGGGATATTGCTCCCAATGCGCCTGATAGAGAACAGTGGATTGCAAGAATGGGCAAACTCGTCGAAATGCGCGATCTTGTCACTCAGAAGATTCGCGAAGCGTCGGAAAAACAGGAGAAATATTATAATCGAACTCGACGCGACGTGCCGATTCACGTCGGAGATCGTGTGTACCGAAAATACCGCGTGTTGTCAAAAGCAGCGAATAACATGACGGCAAAATTTACGAGAAAGTGTACAGGTCCGTTCGAGGTCACGAGATTGATTTCGCCGTGTGTAGTCGAACTGTCAAGTCCTGACGGTCAGCTCGCTGGGAGATATCATGTAAAAGATTTTAAATTCGTAAACAGTGAGAATCTCCAGGAGAGCGCGACGGAGCCGAGGCCCGTTGATAACGCGCAACCGAGCACGAGTCAGGATAGACGATAAGAAAATTATTAGGAAATAATTTTTGTAATTTTTGTTAATTTTTTTTGGTAGAAAAATTCACACACTCTGGTAACGTAGGAAAGTAGGAATTATGCGTTTCTTTGTTCATGTTTGGCCTTGTAGAGTAAACAAGTGCCAAGGATGAACCACAGTGTACGCTCGAGCGATATTCGTAGCTAAAAAGAGACATTTACATTTGTTCATTATTTTTTTGAGTTAAATTTTTATTTTTGATTTTCGAGAAGGTGAGAAAAGCGCTCGAGCGAAAGCGCAGTACATAGAGATTGTACTTCCAAAATAAAAATTACTTTCGTTTATATTTCTTCTCTTACGTGCCACAGGCAGGAAACCAGAGTGTGAACTGAATAAATTAGGATTATTTTTGTGTGATATCTTTGAAATTTGGTGATAGGATTATTTAGTGGAGAATAATCTATCAGCTGAGACGGTCGAGGAGCGATCCTATTGAGCACGTTGAAAGAGATCGGCACGTGCCTCCTTGCGTTACCGCGCGTAGGCAGAGCCTAGCACGAGGGTGTGACGAGGCGTTCGCGAATGTTCGGCTACGCTTGTCGCAACGTGCTAACGCTAAGGGGCTAGATTTCGTAGGATCGTTGCTCGTCGCTCTCACCGGTAGCCCGTTGTAGCGAGAACGCATTGCTGCCGAATATTCACATTTCATTACAGGAAATTCGGCAACGGTGCGAGGAGAGACAGCGAGAACGTTGATGAGGACTCGAGGATCCTCGGTACGCGACGCTCGATGCGAGAGCGCTCCACCTCCCCACCGGCTAAGAGAGTCAAAGGGATCGACGAGCAATGTCGATCGAGAGATAGATAAGCGTAGGTACTCGAAGGAGATAGACTAGAAATCTCGCGAGAATAGAGTAGTTTGGATCCTTGTAAAGCATAGATTTCGCGTAACGAGTCAATTCGCAAATCTCGTATGGTATCGAGTTTTTGAGTTGAGTTAGTCTGAAGAGAAGACAAGCGTGAATACCAAAGTGGCCGTGCCGTTACGCGGGACTTTGGGAGTAGGAAACATCGCCGAGCGAAGGCGAAGCCGATGAACGAGGAAACCGAGGACGCTGAGCGAGCGTGTAGTCCACGTGGATATCTGAGAATTTGTTCAAGGTAGGCTCGTGACCGTGTCTCTGTCTTGCCGAATTTTCCGAGAGCGTTGGCTCTCGTAACATTAGATTTTCACGTGTGGATTCGATCCTCGGCCGTGCCAGCTTCCCTGGCGAACAGCTCACGCGCCGCGTTGAGAATATTTTTGCGCTGCGAGTGAATATTTTCCGCGGAAAAGAGATTAACGATAAATTTCTGTAGGGTTCGTTGCCGCGATCGTATAAATTCGAGAACGATCGCTGGTTGCTAGGAGCAACGAGCTGTTGACGGAAGAGCAGAATAGAAAAAACAGGAGAAACGAAACGACGTGCGCGAAGATTAGAATTATTACTTCCTTGAAAATGTTAATAATAAATGTTTATTCGATCTCAATCGTCTATTACCAACTCTCTCTATCCCGCAAGGAATAATCAGATCTAATTCCTATATTACTTTATTTTTACCTATTCTCTTTTTTTGTAAAATATATTGAATAAATTGTTGCTTTGTGTTTTATTAACACTTGTGAGTTGTGTGTTTTTTTTTGTTGTTATTCGAGACATTACAGCTCATCGGACTGCACTCCCGTCGCTAGCCGGAACGGGAAGAGACAACGGGGAGAGGCTAACGTCGACGGTAACGCTCTCCGTCTTCTCGGAAGTCTCCTTGTCTCTCAGCGCTGCGGATGTCGGTGGTGGGAGAGAGAGACAGGTACTCGGCGTTGGTCGATAACTCGCTCGATCGACGGGCGAGGTGTTAGATGGCGGCAGCGATATCGATTGATCGTCGCTCGAGGCATTGACCGACTATCGCGAGCAGCGGGCGGCGGACAGCGTTGTTGGTGGAAGGGGCGACGGCACGGCAACGTCGGAGAACGGGCAGCAGCAAGGGCTCTCGCCGTCGAGCGAGGATCTTCCTTCGCTGTTTCCCCGTCTCTCCCTCAATCTCGTGCGTTCTCTCGGCTACTGCTGTACGTGTCGTCGGTCTTCAGGAGCGTTACCTCGGTCTTCGCGGGGGGGTATGCGTGGGAGGACGGGGCGGGGGGGCTATTCTACGCGTTGCAAAGGCTTAGGCTCCGTGGTGAGTGGAGCCTCTGATCGAGTTCGCGGAGGTTAATCGAAAACGGGGCAACATGCATTTAATTGAACGGAAATTTCGTTACAGTGTAAGGTCATGTGTTGCATTCCCTCAGTCCACCTTTGAATTTCCCACACAAAGTGTGGGTAGGTGAAACAGACACCTGACGGTACGAGTGAGAAAAAGCGTGCGAACAGAGGGACACGTGGAGAGAAGATTTGTAAAAGACGAAATCAAGAGGTGATTAACAATGAGAGAACATTTGTAGAAGAAAGAGCATCGTGGAGAACAAACTTTGAATGTTGTTTCTTTGTTTTACAGGTAAGGTTTAGGATTAAGTTGTAAATTGTACACATAAGTTGTACAAAATATGAAAAGTAAAGAAATCTTTGTTTTACAGAGAAACAATTCGTTTTATTTATTCGCCACTGCAAGAAGATAGAGAACACATTATAAAACAACATTCTTGTTGAACATCTACGGGGATGGATCGATTACGGTTCGATTTTACGGTGAGAGGATCGGCGGATGGGAAGTTGAACATGCTGTACTTAACCTCAATCGGAACACCAGACGGCCGTTCATTCAGTGTCTCGAATGATCACCAACCGACGACGTTGCACGCGGGGTTAGCGAAAACACAAACTTTTGCTAAAGTAAAGAATACGATAAGGAAGAGGCATCAGTCAAGAGAGGTTTGAATCACTCTATCGAAGGATTCAATTACAACGTATTTGGAAGAGGACGAAAATGTACAATTTAGAGAATACTTCCTGGAGGAGATCGTAGACGAAAAAACTACTGCTGCATCGCGGCCAGGAGCCTCGGATGGAAAAATGTTAGAGTCGTTAGAGATGATACTAGAAGAAAAAATTAAAAATCTGAGGTTCAGAACTTGGGGAAAATATCGAAAGACTTCACGCTTGAAAAATTTACGGGGAAAAACTCTAACGCCCTCCAATGGATTAACGAATTTGAAAAAGAGTGCCAGCGTTTTCAGATAACTCAGGATAGGAAAAAAATCGAAATGTTAAAATTCTTTATCGAAAAGCCTGGTAAAGACTGGTACAGCTGCATGTTGATGAAGTTTACAGTAGAGTCAGAATGGGAACAATGGAATAAGAATTTTTGTGAAACGTTTGCGAGTAAAGGATGGTCCCCTATTAGACACGCGCTCGGATTCAAATATCAGACGGGGTCTCTGTTAGAGTACGCGGTAAAAAAAGAGAAGTTGTTGCTAGAGGTTAGAAAATCGATAGATACAGGAACTTTGATAGACCTCATTGCGGCCGGCCTGCCAAATTTCATAGCTGACAAGATTGCCAGAGAGACCTTGACCGACACTGAGGACCTTTACAATGACATAGGGAGATCGGAGCACCTACTTCATAAGCAGAAATTTGACAGAAAACATAAGAGTCCCGCTACAAAAGAAAAACCAGATAAGGCACCTTGTAAAATTTGTAAAGACAACAAGAGACGCACGCGCTATCACCCTGAATCGTAGTGCTGGTTCAAGGATAACAAAATGAAGATGGTTAATAACGCGATGCTAGAAACGGAACTCAACTACGACGAGCCAAAAAACTCATAATTCCGCCATCAATCAAACTCAAAGTATTATTGAACGATACAGTAAAAGCAACGGCGATATATGACTCAGGCTCGAACGTGTCATTAATCAATGCGAAGATACTAAATTTAAAAAGCAGCGATAACACCAATGGTAAAAAGATTAACTTGAGAACGATTAATGGTGTAAATCGGACAGAAGGTACGATTGCAGTAAGAGCGAAGATCTTAAATATAGAGAGAGAGAGAGAGAGATAATAGGTTTTGTAGTAGACAAGACGAATTTCAAGTACAAATTTTTGATCGGACTAGATTGTATACAGGATTTTAATCTGAAACAAAAAAAGAGATTAGAGATAGAACAAAAAATTCCGGACACGGCCGATGGAATGGAAGAATTACAGGCGAACTCTCAGATAGAGAAGGAAAAGGAAGGATAGGAAGGGAAAGTGATAAGTAACGAGGCAAAGCAAGTAAATTTCAATGAACATTTGGATGTACACAAGTTAGAAATGTCCATAAATCACTTGGACGGCCACCAAAAATCTGTAATAGAGAACCTGATTGCAAGATACGAAACGTTGTTTGCTAAGGACAAATACGATATTAACACAGTAAGAGATTATGAAGCAAGGATAGTTTTAATAATGGATAAGTACTGTAGTAAAAGACCGTACAGATGTACAATGGAGGACAAAAAAGAAATAGAGCAACAAATTTCGGAGTTGTTGAAAAGAAATTTAATAGAGGAATCGTATAGCCCTTTCGCTGCCCCAGTGACACTGGCGTACAAGAGAGATGAGGATAGGAGATCGAGATTGTGCATAGATTTCAGAGATTTGAATAAGATTATAGTCCCTCAGACACAGCCATTCCCATTAATCGAGGATTTGGTAACAAAAACGAGAAATTGCAAATATTTTTCTAAACTTGATATTGTTATACCCCGAAACCGTACGCGAGTAGGTCCGAGGTTGCGATAGAGCACCCGAGGCGTACGAGTGCTAAGTCGCAACACAAGACGCACGGTGGATAGGTTGAGCTACC
The DNA here is from genome assembly GCA_963924025.1 of Ischnus inquisitorius. Lineage (NCBI taxonomy): Eukaryota > Metazoa > Arthropoda > Insecta > Hymenoptera > Ichneumonidae > Ischnus > Ischnus inquisitorius. Next base: position 18,382,231 of record OZ001247.1, read on the forward strand.
GATGCATCGAGCGTCCGACGCTCGATCGCGGTCAGCAAGAATGCCGAATCGGCAATTGCATCGGCCGGCGCCTATATTCCGCAACCACGTGAATCCAGAGCGCCGAAAGATAAACATTTGACAAAGATGTTTAGAAATGATGTTTAATAAACAAAGATGCTGCTGACGCGCTCGCTCTACTTTATTGACTATAAAGTACGAGCGCGGGCTCACAGCAGCAGTCAAAAAGTTATGCAACACCGTGCGACTGGTTGAGCGAGTAGACAGACTCGTGCAAAGGGTCTTGTAAGTAGTCTAAACCTTTCAAGTCGGACGTTGGTCAGACACACTGTAAACATAGTATTTATAAAAAGTGGAAAGCGTTCTCAATGCTTAATAAAGGGACACGTTAATTCTACAACTTTTCTCGTGAGTTATTACATTTGCTAAGGGTTCCAACCCTTAACTGGTATTCCCGAACAGCGTTCTGTAAAGGGCGTAATATCACCGGACTCGGAGTAGCTACCCGAGAGTCAGCGGTACAACAATATCAACCCAGCGTTTTGGTCGATTCCACTACGGGTTGAGGATAGAACGAAAACGGGGTTTATAACGCAAGAGGGACATTTTCAGTGGACATGTTTACCGTTCGGGTTCAAGACATCGCCAGCTATTTTTCAAAGATTATTGAGCAATAATATCAGGAAACATAATCTCTCGGATTTCACGGTGAATTATATAGACGATATCTTGGTTTTTTCGAAATCAGTAGTAGTAGTAACTGTGTTTTATTAAGCTCGATGGTACAAAAATTTCTTACAAGTATCTCTAGTACATAAATACATATATATATACACATTTTTTTTTTTTTTTTGCGCGCTCAAACTTAAAAGGCCATTGACCGAGGTCCTTCAGCCTTAGATTTTTTTTTCCTTTCTGCGATTGTTTTCCTTTATTTTTAAATAACTTAAATTTTTTTTTTTTTTTTTTTTCCTTTATATGTAAATCCATGTATTATTTTCGAAGTCTAATGTTAATTAATCAACCGCTAGTGCGGAGATCAATTCTAGAATTGTGTGCGTGGGGAATTTGTGTTTGGCGACGTTGTTTGCTGGAATTGTTCTACATAGTGGTTCTATTGTTTGGAACTGTTGTTTGGCGAACTGGCTGCTTAGTTTTTGGGTCCTGATTATAATTGGTTCTATTTTTGTTGTCTCGTATAACAGTTGGTTTGAAGGGTTGTGTAGAGGGTTGTTGGGATGGCGAAGTTTGGTAAGACGGCGGAGTGATATGGTTTCGGCGGTTGTGATGTTTTTAAGAGCTTGATTCCTGCAGTTTAGATATAGGGTGTGCCCGTAATCTAGTATAGGTCGACATATACTTTTGTAGATTATAGTGGCGTGTTGGATTGCTATTTGTTTGTTTTGGTACGTTATTTTGCGGAAGTGCGAAGCTCTTGCTATAATTTTTGATTTTATTGTTTTGGTGTGGCAGTTAAAGTTTAGCTTATTGTCTATAGTGATTCCGAGATATTTTGCGGTGGCTGATGGTGTGATGCGTTCGTTATACATATTGATGAAGAGAGAGTGTTCCGATATGGTGTGATGAAAAATTATTAGTTTCGATTTGTTAGAATTCGGTTTCAGGCGCCATTTTTTGAACCATGTGATGCAATGGTCTGACAGGGTTTGGAGTGTGTCTATTGTTTTTTCTAATGAACTGTCGTGTGAGATGAGCGCTGTATCGTCTGCATATTGAAGTAGATAACTGTTGAGATCGATGGTATTTTTGTTAGGTTGAGAGAAGTTATAGTTATAAATGTCGTGGCAGAAGAGGTTGTACAAAAGAGGTGATAGGGGCGATCCTTGGGGAACACCTTGTTCTGGACTAAATTGATCTGATAGAGACGAGCCAATCTTAACTTTTAACGCGCGGTTATGGAGAAAGTTTGCTATTAGGTAAATCAAGTGCGCCGGACAATTGAGTAACCATACTTTGTACAATAGGCCTTTATGCCATACACTATCAAACGCTTTGTTAATATCCAAAAGTAGGATGGCTGAGCGTTTATTGCAGAGTTTTGCTGCTTGAATATTGGATGTTAAAATGGTGAGTGGATGAGACGTCGATTTTAGATTGCGGAATCCAAACTGGTACTTTGGAATTTTCTCACCGATCGCATCCTCTAGCCGGTTTTTTATGATTTTTTCCAGAATTTTTCCCAGCGTCGGTAGCAGTGTGATAGGTCGGTAGTTTATGGGTTGGCTCGTGTCTGTGTTTGGTTTCGGTAGAGTTATAATGATGCCGGTTTTCCATTGATCAGGGAAATTATTGGTGGCGAAGCAGAAGTTGTATATTTTGGTTAAGAACTGAATGATCCTGGGATTGAGATGTTTAACGATGAGCATTGGCACATTGTCATGGCCAGGAGCAGTGTTTTTCCCTTTGTTTATTATACTGTCGACTTCTTCTACTGTGATGGAACGGTGGTTTGCGACTTGAGCGAATGGTTCATCAAAATAGTCAGTGTACCATTGTTCTACTATTCTCCGGTTCGTATCGTCAAAGTGATTATCTTCGGGGTACCTGAATGCGTTCTTGAAGTGTTTTCCGAAAATATGCGCTTTTCCTTCGTTGTCTTGAATGTGGGTGCCATTAAGTATTAGATCATTTGTTGTTGGGGTGTTGTTGTAGTTTGATAGTTTTTTCACGGTCTGCCTGTAGTTTCTGCCTTTTTGTGTTTTAATGCTATCACAGGCCTTTAGCCATGTGTGTGTTTTGTATTGACTTATCATTAGTTGAATTGATTTATTGATCTGGTTTAATTTTGGCTTGAATTCCGGATTTGGGTTCGCTTTGTAGTCTCTGTATAGTCTTCTCTTTATTTGAATCCATTTGATGATGTAAGGCGGAAGTACGTGCGAGAAGAATGTTTTTTTGTATGTTGGAGTGTGAGTTTTTACCGAGTTTGCTAGGCAGTTAGAGAATTCTGTAATGATGTGTTGATTGATTTCTGTATTGTTTGTGGAGTTGACAAAATCGGTGATTTCCTCGTTGACTCGTTCGATGTTTGTTTGGCTAAAGTTTAGCTGTATTTGAGCTTCTACGGTTGCCGCGGGTCTGTTTAGGTCCATTGTTATCACTATTGATAGGTGGTCCGAACCTAGGTCAGGAGTCAGTTCAACGCTTATAATATTATGTGCTATGTTATTGGTGTATAAAATTCTATCGGGCGTAGTATCAGCGTTGTTACTCATTATAAACGTTGCCGGTGTATCGTGTTGTTGAAAGTTCGAGTTTGAAATAAAGTTTTGAAGCTGTCTTTGCTTACGAGCGTTTACGTTGAAATCTCCTATTATTGAAGCGTATTTGTACCTACAAGCTTTGATAAAAATTGTGTTTTCTATCAAAGCGTTTGGGTGGATATATATAAGAACAATATGGAGACGGTCTTCATTGAAAGGTATAGAGATGTGAATGGCTTCGTTTCGCTGGTCATTAATAGTCATCGCATTTTCATTTTTTGACCGCAATACGGGATTTATGAGAAACATGCTGCCTCCTCTGGTGTTTGTGTTTATTATGTTTCCATCTTTCTTGATGCATTTCCAATCACGGTATCTTGTGTTGCTGTGCTCGTTTGTTTTGGTTTCGACCATCGCCGCGAGGTTAATACTATTATTTTCGATGAAATTTTTAATAAGTAGTTTTTTCGGGATGTAAGTACCAACGTTTCCATAGAGTATTTTCAGATTAGCCATTGATAACCGTAAAACTCTTACCGATGATTGTCTCAGTGGGAGATGGTGCTTCCGGGTTCTGGAGATCGAACATAAGGATGTACATTCTGTTACCAGAGAAGACTGCTGTTGTGTCGATGTTAAATTCAGCTATGAATCGTTTTTTCAATTTCGCGATGAGTTCTTTTCTGTTAGAATATTTTGGTTTGTTGATCTTGTTGGTGTACCTGTTGATGATGTGGTCGTGAACGGTGATTGGTGCGTGAATGGAGTTGTTATGCGTTATTTTTTTGTCGATTTCCGATGTTTTTTTGTTAATGGATTTAATGGTGGCGTTTGGGATTCCTTCTATTGGTTTAGTAGGACGTTTTGGACATTTGAATGACCATGCAGCATGGTCTGTTGCCTTGCACGCGGAGCATGTGATCGGTAGGTTTGTACTGCAATTGGCCGTTTTATGTTCCCCGCCACACTTTTGGCAAGTGATTTTGTTTGGGCAGGTGGCTGTTGAATGTTCGAAGCTGAGGCATTTACTGCAAGGCTGAGGAGCCGGCTGTGGTGGCGAGCTCGGATCGGCTGGATAGTGTTTCTGAAGAAAAAAGAGGCCTTCGTTTAATAATCTCTCAAAGGATTTTTCGCAACCTGTAATTACTCGCATTAACGTCGTGGGTTTGCTTGTTGCTCTCGAAATAATTCTTTTGCAGTATCTGTGTGTAATCTTTTGTTCGTTGAGTGCATCACTGATTGTTTTGTCCTCGAGTTCGAATTCGACAGTTGCGATGACTGCTGAAAACGTTGCTGCAAGCTCGGCTGGTTTAGGGCTGGTGGTATGTGGTGACGACACTGAGTATGACGAGATGGTATGCTCTTTGATTAGCTTGTCAAGTGTTGCGGTAATACGTTTCGATTCGGAGTCCGATTTAAGGAGAAAGCCTTTCGCTGTTTGAAGTATAACGTCTTTTGTGTTCGGTTGTTCCTTTGACCAAATGCTGGCTAGCTGAATTCTGCTTGTGAGTGTGGTGGATTGAATGTAGAATAAATGTGAGTGTTGTTTACGTTTCAACGCGGTAGTGCGGGCTGAGTAGTTAGCAGTGCTCGTTGAAGCGAGACTTTGTGGTATCTGTGTGCTAGTCGTCGGAGAGTGTGTAGCGTGAGTCGTATTTTTCTTTTTCGTTTTCTTCGCGGAGCGGGTGTTAGGTGTTGAGAAACCGTCAGTGTCACTTCGTGACTGAGAACGCACTTTACGTGGTCTACCCCGTTTCCTGGACCCTTTGGATGCAGTTGTAGCATCCGTCTCGGCGTCCATCTCCGACTCACTTGCCTCGTTCATCCCGTAATTCACACTATCACTTGCGATACTTATACTATACGTGAGCGCGATTCGAGACACGTCCGTATTGATTGAAGGCTCAATAGAGACTGTTTTCGAAATCATTTGAAGAACATGTTGAGCATATATCGCGATTGCTAGATGCTATAAAAAAAGACGGTTTCAGGTTGAAGTCTCTAAGTTTCTAAATGCACGTTTGCAGAAGAATCAGTCACATACTTGGGTCATACTATAAGAGATAACCCCATTGCCCCAATTAAAGATAATCTGATTGCGATACGAAACTTCCCGGTGCCGGAAACACAAAAGAAAATTCGTCAATTTCTAGGCAAAATTAATTTTTACAATAAATACGTGCCCATATTTCGATTATTTTAGATCCACTATACAATCTTTTAAGGAAAGGACAAAAATTCATTTGCTCCGAGGATTGCCAAGCAGCCTTTGAGAAAATAAAATACTACCTTTGCACTCGACCGGGTCTCGCCATATTTGATCCAGATTTATCGATACACATCTACACAGACGCGAGCTTAAAAGGGGTAGGAGCGGTACTGAAACAACCACAATCAGCGGATGAAATGGGGAAAAAAATAAAAAAACCGGTAGCGTACTTTTCGAAAAAACTAAACGAGGCCCAAGAGAAAAAAAACAATATACGTAGAATGTCTAGGGATTAAAGAAGCGGTAAAATATTGGCAGCACTCGCTCATGGATAGATCGTTTAAAGTATTTTCAGACAACAAACCATTAGAGAGGTTGAATATAAAGACAAGAACGGATAAAGAATTAGGAGACTTGACGTAGTACTTATCACAGTATGGTATGGAGATAATATATCATCCAGGAAAAAATAGTTTGGAGGCGGATTGCCTAAGTGGAAATCTAGTGCTAGATGTGGATGGGAACGAAGAAGAGGTTTCGAAAGTTGTAAATTTAATAACAATGGAAGAAATCCTTAAAGATCAAAAACAGAATGAAGATTTACTCCCGAACGATCAAAGACTAAAAAATGGGATATATTATAAGAAAAGTAGGAAGAAGGAGAAAATTATACTATTCGAGTGCTTGAGTACAGAATTGATAGGAAAAACACATCGCATTTTCTGACATATAGGTATAAATCAGTTACAGAGCAAGATCACACCTCACTACTGTGACGTGATTTTTTGAATCATCGTCACAAATAACACAAAAAGTACGATTTTCCACAGATATCGATTTTTGGTGTTATAGTTCCCGTTTTGCTGCCTCTCATTAACTTTTCGCATTACGGTTCAGTTCCCGTATGTTTTCGATTTGGGATTTTTGCAGTGCATTTTATTGATTTTGTTCTGATCTATTAGTACTATTAACTTCAGTTTTGTTTACGATTTACTTTATTTTCTGTCGACTCATTTTCGGTTTAGATTTCGTTCAAGTTTAGTTGGTCGGCGTTCCTGACTTTACTCGGTGGAGAAGTACGCAATGTTAAACGCACGAGTAAAGGAAAGTCCCGACAAGGTTTAGTTGTGATACGGTAAAGTCCGGTGCAAACCCGGCACCCCATGCGATAGTGCAATGCCTTGAGAGAACAGGCGGAGTTTTGGTTTCAGTTCCGGGCTAGGTTGGAGCACCTTGTGCTGTGTTTTCGATTAGTTTCGTTCAGATGAGTGCCTTGTTTTCCCGCATTGACTAGGGGAAACGATTGCAAAGATTCCTACTAGATTCACCGTTGCCGCTTAGGATTTTTGGCTCTCGTGTCGATAACATCGTGAAATAGTTTGGGAGGGCAGTAGCTATCGATCAAGGTTTCCGAAATAATGATGATGTTTCGTTGATATACTGTCGTAGGCGAATCAGTCTACCGAGAGCTGCCCTCGTGGCAACTCGGGCTTCTCTCACGCTCCCGGTTTTGTTTTCGGTTCAAGCCTATTGTTCGTGTTAGAGTAGTGCTGTCTCGCTCGCACTTACGGTACGGTCTACCTGTCTCGCTCTCGCTTTCGATCGATCGTATGATCGACTCGTATGTTTCGCGTGTGCTATCCTCGATAGGATTTCGGAAGAAATTCTTTCGAGTTGATTCTTCGGTTGAGGCGTTCTAGTTAACGCTCTCGGGGTGCAGTTTACGTGATATCGTTCTCGTGCATCGTCAGATGCAGGCTCCCGCGCATTTTTGGAATAATATGCAGTTTTCGGTGAGTTTTAATTTTGTGCAAATTTATCGATCGCGTATAGATCCGTTCTCGCTTCGCTCTCGCTTGCTCGCCTCGATCGTTCGGTCGGCTGAGCGCTCGCAATGAACTTGTGTGCGTTCCCGTGGCTTTACAGCCAATTATTAAGAGATTCCGATTTTTGAGATTTCGACTAGTGTTCTCGTGGCTATTCGATTGACCTCGGATCGCGACCCTTCTACCATAATCCGCATCCTGAACAACCATGCACTTTCGAAACCGTTCGCTCTCGCGAATGCATTGGCGTTAGTTCTCGTTACCGTTTCGTTCTTGTTTCGTTTTGTCCTTGCGGAGGTCGGTGGGTCCACCGACCGCCAGACTAGTCCGGTTTGGTGATACCGGCCAAACAAAAATCAACCCTGCGGGGATCGGTTGCTCCACAGATCTCCAGTTCGAGCCCGGTTGTTAATACCGGCGATACATAAATTAACTGGCGCCAACCGGGACGTTAATGCATCCGTGAGGGTAAACGGCCGAAGGAGACGTAAGCTTCGTTACACCTAGTCAATATGGGAGGACAAGGCACTTAACTCAAATCAAACGCAGCGCAAGACGTTCCGTTCTTGCCTGGAACCAAACTATATCCCCGCCTGTTCTCCAGCGTATTGCACTATCCCGTGGAGTGCCGGGAACGCACCGGACTTTAACGTATTCATAAAAATCTCTCATCAAGTTTTTCGGCTATTTGGGACCGTGAAACCAAGCGACCAAATAACGTCGAAGATCTCGACCAACAAAATCTCGGCTTAATCGAATCTGAACAGAACGAAACCAATAATCAAATCGTGAGAGACTCACAAACTTGATTTTAACGGGAGCTAGACGGTAACGCGAAAAGTTAACACGAGGCATAAAAACGGGAACTATAACAACAAGAATCGGTATCGATAAAAAAAGATAATTTTTGCGTTATTTGTGACGCGGATTTGAAAAATCACGTCACACTACATAGCTAAAAACTTAAATGCGAATATAAAAGGGATATGTAGATGTTGTGAGATTTGTATAAAAAATAAGTCAAGAGGGCAAGAAAAAATCCGTTTTATGTCTCAATTAGGCCCAGCAAAACGTCCGATTGAAATAGTTTCGATCGACACGATCGGGGACTTTGGCGGCTCACGGTTGACAAAGAAACATTTACACCTATTGGTGGATCATTTTACGAGATTCGGGTCTATCTTAACGTCGAAAACGCAGAACGCCAACGATTTTATAAAACTAACTCGAAAGATAACGAAAAGAATAACGACATTGGCATGATATTATCAGATCAATACCCTGGGATAAATTCCAAAGAGTTTAAAAGATTTAAGACGAGAAAAACGTACCGATCATCTTCACAGCAGTAAGTACACCATTCTCCAAGGGGCTGAATGAACGATTAAATCAAACGATAGTAAATAAGATCAGATGTAGAATAAATGAAAAAGAAAATATAGGAAAAGCTTGAACGACTATAGCACATGAATGCACAGCAAGATACAATGAGACAGAACATACAGTTACCAAGTTTGCTCCGAAATGTCTATTGGAAGGATCCGATACGTCGACTTTACCAATAGAATTAAGACAATTAGCGACAAAAGAAGACCTAGCAAGAGACCGAAAGGCCGCCCTAAACAATAGTATTAGATATCATGAATACAATAGGAACAAGCGCCTCAGCGCCCTGCGGGCGCAGAGGCTCTTGTTGGTGGGCTGCGCCGCCCAAACCCCCCGAAGAATGTCCCTTCGGGACATTTTTTAAGGCACTCACAGGGGTACATGTCGCGCTACGTGCTCCGTATGGAATTCATTTGTATTTCGCGCTATGCGCTACGGATGTAGTATGTTTATACGTCGCGCTCTGCGTTTCATTTCGAAAATACGTATGATGGAAAAACATTTATCAATTACGTAAATTGATTCATAGTATTGAACCTTCGTCGGATAAAAACATTTCTTTTTTATACAAATTGATTATTATTATTCACGACGGATATTTCCTTTTTGTTTGACGATAAAGTGTCAAATATTGAGGCACAAGATAGATATAACAAATTGCATCGCGTAGAACTTGATCAAATTAATTCAACAAATCAAGTCATGTCTAGTAAAGTTGTTCTATTGGCTTAAAACTTATGACCAGATTTAATGAGTATAAAACAAACACACAAAAAATGTACCGACACCAACACGATTACCATTTAGCATTCAGATCAAATATCCCCTTTAAATCCTTCCCCTTTAATGTTTTTTTTTCTTCCCCACAATAGATGGAATCAGTTCGTTATTGTCCTTGTAGAAGACCCAAGTATTAGAGAAGAGAAGTTCAAGAAATTTGCTATTGTTTGTGATTTTCAATGAAATTTGTTGATATTCATGGATGCTGCAAAAAAAATGCTATCTCGAGAACGAAAAAATATGTCGTTTTGATTCCTGTCTTGTATTGAAGAGAAAGTAGTACTCAATAGTACAACTCAATAGAATAGTTACTCAAATGGAAAATTTGTCGTCTTGGATGGCTCCGAAATAATTCTTAGAAATTGATGAAATTCTTGAAAAATTCGTCTGCGAAGGCTCTTTGACAGTCCTTTGATAAAAAAATTCGTTTCTAACATTTGAGATGTATTTCTATTTTCCTCATAAAGCATCAGCTCGTTATCGTCATTTGACATTTGAGATGTATTTCTATTTTCCTCATAAAGCATCAGCTCGTTATCGTCTCTGTAAACAGACAAGTATTGGAGACGAGAAGTTCAAGAAATTCAATTTTTTTTTTGTTTTTCATTCAAGTTTTATTGATATTTATCGTCGCTTAAAAAAATCAAATTTAGCATCCATCATATTCATTATATCATATCATAGTTTCAAAATTTTCATTTAATTACGAACAAGGATAAGTAGCTCGGTCCGGAAAAACTTGCAAAGTCGACAAATTCAGTTTTTTTCACTTTGTCGATAAATAATTGTTTAAAATTGTTGAAAAGATGTGAGAATATGAAAAAAAATCGTTTCTCGACGAAAATTTGTAAAATTTAAAAAAACGTTGGGAATACGTAGATAGAATAAACATTTGCAGTTTTTTTTACCAGCTTGTAAACGAATAAATCGAGCGAATAAAATTCTTCGACGGTCGAAGGATAGAAAATTCTTTTTTTTATGCGGGAATTGTAATGTTGAATAAGTAATGTAGTACCGCCGGAGCCCGGGTGATCAGTCCGTGCTCGCCGGCTGAGATATTATCTCTGAAGATTTCGGGATGTTACCAGTAAGGGGTTAGAACCCCAGTGAGGACAACAACTCGTAGGCGAAATAAAAATTTATTGACGAAATAGAAAACAGTGTAATAAACGATTTCACTTTACAATTTGTATCTTTTCCACACAACTTTACAAAGTTACTTCACAAACCAATTTTAACACTTAATTCCGCACTCGGGATCCAGGTCCGACCCTCACCCGCCAGTGCCACTTAATACGTTCCCTTGCCCGGAACACTGTATGTTACCTTCTGAATTCCAATACCGAATCCCTGGAACCAGACGCACAGTTTCCCGAGTCAAACCAGACTGTCGAATGCTCACTCGCGTATCATTATATATCGAGCGAGAGCATCAGCTGTGATGCGGCTTCCAACGGGTCAATCTGGAATGCTTTGGGAAGGGGGAAACAACCAAAATTTCGTAGATAAGGGACACACACGTTTATTTCCAAACTGATGGGGGGGGGGGGACAAAACAAAAGAATATAAAATCGTACCAAAAATAATAATAAGCGGAAGGCTCGATACGAAAGAAAAACGATCAATGAGAAAAATAACGTGGGAACCTAAAGGGTGAAAAATAAACTAAATCGTACTAATTAAATGATAATAAAAAAAAGAGAAAGACGCGAAGAATAATGATGATAACAAAAATGAGAAAGTATGGCCAACGCAAAAATTAGGAAATAATGAGAACTCAAAAATAAGAAAATAAAACACAATTACGAAGAGAACTAGAAATAACGTGGGAATTCGAAAATAATAATAACGCACAAGCTAGGGAGTAAGATCAGCGCAGAGGATGTCAAGGGGGGGGGGGGGGGGGGGGGGAAGGGTCGCAAGGGAGGGACGGAATCGGGACTCAACGACTTTTTGGGCGCCAGCTACGAGTTGGCGTAGCTCAGTGGTCAGAGCATCCGACCGGCACTCGGAAGGTCCCGGGTTCGAGTCCCGGCCTAGTAGCGCACCGCATTTCTTTTCGAATTTGTCCAAATGTTTCGTTACAAATAACGGCCAAGAAGGACACGGCCTCAGAATAATTAACGATGTCGAACTTATTAATGCAGAATAAGTCGGATAGAGTCGTTAATTGTCGTGTTCGGGCGGTCGAACGCGCTTTGAGAGTTCCACGTTACCCTTTCCCCACCCCCCTCCCCCTCCCTTCAGGCAAGAGGCCCAGGCCTGTCGTATAGTTTAAGTTGGTTTGGTTTGATTTGATCGTGTAGTGTGATGCAGCTGCCAACGGGTTAATCTGAAACGCGGAGGGAAGGGCAAAACAGTAAATTTCTCGTAAATGGGGGACACAAGTATTTATTTCCGAAACCGGTGGGGGAGGAACAAAAGAAGCGAGTATCAAATAATATCAGATCAACAATAATAACCGAAAAGACTCGATATAAAAAAAAAGAATAACCAACGAGAAAAATAAAGAGGAGAAATAAAGGAGAAAAATAAACTAAATCACACTGATGAAATGATGATAAAAGGGGAGGAGAAAACGCAAAAAATAAGAGAATAAAACTACGCAAAGTTTGGAGATACGGCTACGCAAAAATTTAGAAACAAGGAGAATGCCAAAAATAAGAAAATAAACCGAACGGAAAAATAAGAAAATAAAGTTACACCAAAATTAGCAAATAACTAAAGCGCGGGGAAAATAAGAAACTGAAGCGAACGCAAAAAACAGAAAATAAAGCTAACGTAAAGATGAGAAAATAAACTAACGCAAAATGAGAAAAATAAAACTAACGCAAAATGCCAATAGGGCAGGGTCGCAAGGGGATGAGCGGGGTCGGGGACACAACGACTTTTTGGGCGCCAGCTACGAGTCGGCGTAGCTCCATACGAGAAAAGAGAATAATCGACGAAAACTTCGATAACACTGATCGAAATGGCTGCCGGCTAGTCGGGGGAAGAGACACTGGCTCGAGGCGGGGTAAGGTGGTTTCCCGATCTTTTTGCTCACCGATTAACTCCGGTCATGCTGGGGGGGAGGAAAAGGGGAAAATACTCGTCGACGCTCACACAGAAAACTGGGGAGATATTCGCGAGGCAAGGCGAGGGAAAAATGGGGAAAAAAGCTGCGAGGCGATACGAGGGGAAAATGGGAAAAATTATGTGCAACACGATTCGCCGAAAAATATGGAATAAATATTTGCGAGACGATCCGGGGAAAAATATGGGAAAAATATTCGCAATACAAGCCGGTGAAGAATATTAACAATAATTGCAATACGGTTCGGGGGGGGGGGGGAAGATACGAGGAAACTGTTCGCAGGGTGTCACTATGTGGGGAAGGGGAACGGGACTCTCACTTAGTAACCGCGCACCGCTCACGCGTGTTCGCTACCTTTATTCGCCGATAATAATCCTCGGACTCGATCTCGATAAATGCGCTCGGCTTTCGTAGCGGCTTTCCAGACAGGTGGGATTGGCGAGGATGTCCAATATTCGCTGGCACACTCACTCGACACAATTCAAGATTCACTCTTATAAAATCGCTCTGATACACGTGTTCTCGATTCGCAAGTCGGCTCGGAAGTAATTTGCATGGCGCGATTTCCGCTTTCTTTTTTCTTCCAGCGACGCGGGGGGTCTTGGTAGCGAGTGAGAGAGGTTGCTTCGCAGCGTCGGTCGATAATTGAGTCACTCGGCGGGTGTGGCGTTAGAGGGCGGCGGTAGGCCCTTAGATCATCGATCTAGCGTAGCAGGTGTGCAGCGAGGCGAGACGGCTGAGGCGGGCGGTGGGAGGCGAGCACCGTGGCGAGGCGAGGCGAGCGTGGGCCAGGGACTTCGCGTCCCCTCACCGGGCTCGCGTATCTCCCTCGGCTTTGTCGCGCGCTCTCCCACTCGGGTCCGGTAGCGTGGTGGTTCCGTGTGACTGTCCAGCGGTGTCTCTTCGAGCCGTGCGCGTGGGGGGGCTGAGGGGAGGGCGTTCGCTTGATCTACTTATGGCCTATTCGTTCGCGTTGTGGTAGGCGTGTGAGCGGTGGACCCGAGCCGAGTCCAGGGGTCGCTGTGAGGGTTTTTCTCGAAGGAAAAATCGTCACAATAGAAATACGTCATTCAGTTTGGACGATTCGAAGGAGTGAGGGAAGCGGTCTGGCGTAGCTCAGTGGTCAGAGCATCTGACCGGCAATCGGAAGGTCCCGGGTTCGAATCCCGGCCTAGTAGCGCGCCGCATTTCTTTTCGAATTCGTCCAAATACCTCGTTACACAGCATTATTTATTAGACAAAACATTATTTCTTAAAACTCCACTTTTCATTATTTGAATATGGAGGCTGGGCGCTACTTAATCTGCTGACGCGCTGCTCTACTTATCCGCGATCGAGAATCGCTCGATGCGTCGATTGCTTAACCGCCCGTGATGCGCTTGATTTCGGTAATTATATTCGCGCTCGGCTCGCCCGCTGCTCGCATACCTCGGTTGTTGCGCAACGCATCTTGCGACAACAACCGGCGTACTCGGGGTACAACAGATTGCACACTTTTTATCTGGGCAATAACGCGTAGAATCAATTTGTATTTGGGTAAAATACAAACAAAGATTTAATCGAGATGTCGATTTTTTTTCAATTTGAAAATGATCCCTCCACAGGGTCCGCGCCCCGCGACGTATGAGCATCTGTGTATCGTCTGCTATGAAATTGTCATCTGCTTCCAAAGTTTGTCAGATAGAACAAAACGAAAAATTATATACTCGCGATTTTTTAAGTTCTATTTGTTAAATCATAATTATTTTGGATATTCGATGAATCTTTTTTGTGAATTTACAACCAATTTTTTCGGTGAACACGTGAAATTTATCATTTTTATTACGAATGTGACTAAAGTATGGTAAAATATTGTGAATGATTTTCGTTGAAAATATATTATTTTTGAAATAAATTGCGCAAACATTTGTGAATCTCTGTGATATTTCGTGTTTTATTTTTCGCAACCGAAGTTTTTTTTAACATGATGAAACATTTTTTTTTGGCTAATCTAAATAACATAACCTTTGAAGCAAAGCTAGTTATAACCACTTTTTTTGAAAAATGTTGTAATTAAAAGTAGATTTGTCGGAATGACTCAAAATTTGTTGTGCATAGTGCTTTCGATGCAATAAAATATTGTTGCGAAGGAGAAAAGAATTGGTTTCCAGGATTCTTAATTGGCACACTGTACGGACATGAGATGTGAGCAAATCATTTTTTTATGGAAAATTGTAATAAAGAAATAGTTAGAGATGTAGGATTGTCTCCAAATTTGCTGTGCATAGTGTTTTCGATGAAACAAAAGGATGCTGCGAAGGAGAAAAAAATTGGTTCGTCGAGTTCATTATGGTCACACCGTACGGACATTCGAAGGAGAAAAAAGAAACATTTTCAGCAATAATTGTTTAGAAAAAATACTCAAATGTCTTATATGGGTTTGAAAAGTGATGTGCATACTTGGCATTATATGAAAAAAGTGTCCTGCGAAAGAGAGCAAAATTGATTCATACCTTCCAAAGTTACAACTTAATACGGACGTCCGAGAACTAAATTTCAGGGAAAAAGCTATTTTTTGTGAACCGCAAGCTAAAATAAATACTTCCAGGCATCAAAAGTACTTAAAACTGACTACGCATGATGTTGGAGGTACACCGAAGTGAATGCTGAAAAAAATAAAAAATGTTGAGCATGCGCTGCGAAGAGTTTCATTGAAAGCTGTGCCTCGAAGGCTTCGCAGGTCATTGGAATGGGCACTCTTTGCCTATTTTTATAGTGAGTGCCTAAAAATTACGACAAAAATAGAAAATATTATACAGTTCAGGTTGGAGAATTTGTATACATTGAGAATGGTAATCGGTTAAACAGAAAAAAGCTGGACGAGTTGAGAATTGGGACCTACAAAATTTTGGGGAAAGTGTCAAATTCGATATATAGCGTGAATACAGGTTAAAAGAAATCGGAATCGAAATTGTTTCACATCTCAAAATTAATCCCAACGTCGAAGCCTGCGGATGCCGAAAAACATAATGTAAATCTTTGAAAAAAATTTGTTTAAAAATTATAACTTGTGATGCGGCTTTTACTAAAACACCGATAACCGCCGGGAGGGGAGGGTCAAAGCAAAATAGTGCAAAATACGGTAATATAGAATTTAAGGTAGTTCATGCATGAGATGTTCATTTCGCATGAGTTCGAGAAAATTGGGAGGCAATGGCAAACACTTCTCGATGGTATAAAAATCTGAAAAAATTCATACCCATTAAAGGTACTGGAAAGATTAATTTTGCATAATAACAATTGCAAAAAGTTATTAACAAATTAATGAAGAAAAAATCTTGTTAAACAAATTAACGGTAACTCAACCTTTTTTTCTAATGAAAATGATTCGTTCATTTTTCGGAAAACGTATGAATTTTTTCAGATTTTTATCTTCATTTTGATTTTTGCACATTTTTCCATGTAAAAAACAAGAAAATTCAAAATAAAGATGGGGATCTGAAAAAATTCATACGTTTTTCGAAAAATGAACGAATCATTTTCATTTAAAAACGGAGTTGACTTACCGTTAATTTGTTTAACAAGTTTTTTTTTCATCAATTTGTTAGTAACTTTTTGCTATTGTTATTATGCAGAATTAATCTTTTCAGTGCCTTCAATGGGTATGAATTTTTTCAGATTTTTATACCATCGAGAAGTGTTTCCAATTCACTCTCAATTTCCTCGAACTTATGCGAAATGAATATCTTACGCATGAACTACCTTAATGAACAAAGACGAGAAAATGTAGCATGGCTCGATACAATCAGAGAGAGTAAATGCGGGGGAAAAATTAAGAAAATTAAAGTAATACAAAAATAATTATGAACGGGAAGAATCGATATAAAAGAAAAATAATAACTGAGAAAAATAAAGCGGAAAGGTAAAGGGTGAAAAATAAACTAAATCGCACTAGGTAAATAATAATTAATAAAAAGAAATAACGCGAAAATAATAATAAAGAAGAAAAGAAAACGCAAAAATAATAATAACCAAAATCTCAACGATAATATCCGGCTCTCGGTGGTATGGAAAAATTATAAACTAAAGGGTGAAAAACGGTATCAGGGACGCGGGGTAACGTGGGTGAAAATGGCGGTGATTCGGGGAAAACAGGACTCACGGGCGACCAAAATGTCGAAGGGGAAAGGGAGCGAATAGCTCACGGGGCAAGGGGGAGCGACTGGGCGGTTATCACACTCAAAACTGGCAAACTAAAAATGCTGCAAAATAGAATAACAATTGGGCGCCAGTTACGAGTCGGCGTAACACCGTTGTTTGAACAAGAAAATGAAAGGAAACTAAAAGAAAACCAAACTCGTACTATGACACGCCGTCTCTACTACGGTGGGCCGGCTAGTCGCGGGAGAGTGGAGAGGGCTCAGGGGAGGGTAAAAATCCCGATCTTGCGGCTCACAAATTAATCGCGGTTATTAACAATAATTTCCGGAGCAATTATAGTCGGGGAGAGGGTTATTTTCAACGCGGGGGAGGCTCGGGGATCTCACTGGATATTTACTGACTAACACCACTCATCACGTGCTCGCTACCTGTACGGGCGAGTGCCGATGCCGCGACAATTTCCTCACGATCTATCACTCCAAATCTTTGCAAAATCCTAGAGAACGGGGCCGAGACGGAGGGGAAAACACTCGCACAGTCTTATAACGTCACTCACAAAATCAAGCGATCGATCTTTCGCGTCTCGACTTACAGAAAAATAATCGCACAGAAATATTACGCTCGCACACGGGGTATCGCTCGGGCCAAGAGTGAGTAATTTTCACCGGTTTCCGCTTTCTTCTTGATCCTTGCGCCGCGGGGGGGTCTTGGTGGCGAGTGAGAGAGTTTGCAACGCAACTTTAGTCGATAATTGGGCTCACCGGCGGGTGTGGCGTTACATGACGACGGGAAACTCATAGATCGCCGATCGATATAGTTTGGCGGTGCGAGGCGAGACGGCTGAGGCGGGCGGTGGGAACAAGTCACCTGAGCGAGGCAAGACGATCGTGGGCCAGGGACTTCGCATCCCCTTGCCGGGCTCTTCTATCTCCCTCGGCTTTGCCGCGCGCTCTCTCACTCGTGCTGGCTCGCGGGATTGTGACGGTTTTCGCTTAGGAAAATCGTTACAAACTGTAAACAAATTTTCTCTCCAGGGAGGGGAGATGTAAGGTAATGTCTTGCATTCCCTCAGTCCACCTTTAAATTTCCCACACAAAGTGTGGGTAGGTAAAACAGACACCTGACGGTGCGACTGAGAAAAATCGTGCGAACAGAAAGACACGTGGAGAGAAGTTTTGTAAAAGACGAAATTAAGAGGTGATTAACAATAAGAGAACATTTGTAAAAGAAAGAACATCGTGGAGAATAAACTTTGAATGTTGTTTCTTTGTTTTACAGGTAAAGTTTAGGATTAAGTTGTAAATAGTAGACATAAGTTGTACAAAATATGAAAAGTAAAGAAATTTTTGTTTTACAGAGAAACAATTCGTTTTATTCATTCGCCACTGCAAGAAGATAGAGAACACATTATATATGTTCCACGCATATATTCTTCCCGCGTCCGTCGACCCCGTCTCCGTCCGTCTTGGAGAATCTGAAACATAAAAATTCAAATCAATATTTTATCGCGTACAAATTCCATGAAACATTCGCTTATTTTTTTGTTCGACTCGTTCCGCCGAGTCAAACTCCGTCGCTTCGTCTCATCGACTCCACTCGTCGAGAGTTTTGGCCACCTCGACGATTCCCTCGACGATCCTCCAAAATCTGTAACATAAAATCATAGCAAATTATTAAAAATCTCTCTATATTATATAAACTAGCGGACCTGCGGGCTCGCACGCTACGCGCGCTCGCGGCCATGAGTTAAAGTCGACTCAAATATCTCTCTATGTGATATAGATATCTCACTACCGCCGTCGCGTACAAAAATTGAGAAATTAGAACCTTCATGCTTGCCCCCCCCCCCCCCCCCCCTTTTCTCCGGGAAAATAATTTAAGTCCTTAAAAAGGCCTTGACCTGAAATATCCTAAGTCCCTAAAGCCTAAGTCCCTTTAGAATATTTTTTCGAATTGTCTCATTCGCAGGCAGCTATATGGAGATAACTGAGATATCTCTCTACACGACATAGATATATCACCACCGCTGCCGTGTACAAAAATTATGAAATTAGAAGTTTCTGCTTGCCCCCCCACCCCGGCGAAAATATTTTAAGTCTTTACGGGGATCGTAATATAGAGAGATAAGTCGCCGCCGCCGCCGCCGTGTACAAGAATCGAGGGACTTAGAATATTTTTCTCGATTCCTGTAACTCCCGGAAATTATCCAGAATTCCAGGAAATTACCCGGAATTCCCGGAAGTTATCCAGAATTCCAGGAAATTACCCAGAATTCCCGGAAATTATCCAGAATACCAGTAAATTACCCAGAATTCCCGGGAATTATCCAGAATTCCAGTAAATTACCCACAATTCTCGGAAATTACCCACAATTCCCGGAAAGGTAAGGCGAAGGGGGAGGGGTCATCCCATAGCAACGGTTGCCATAGCAACGGTTGCTATACAAAAGAATCGAGGGACTTGAAATATTTTCGCCTGCTCCCCCTCGCCTTTCAGAATCAGAAAGGAGTATGTTCTTAGACGAACCCTCCTCCCCAGAATCGGAAGGGCGTATGCCCTCAGACAAAAAATTTATTTTGTGCCACGACCCCCGTAAAGACTTGATACATTTCTGCCGGGGTTAGGGGTGGGGCAAGCAGAAACGTTCTAATTTCTTAATTTTTGTACACGGCAGCGGTAGTGAGATATCGATGTCATATAGAGACATATCTCAGTTATCTCCATATAGCTGCCTGGGAATGAGAAAATTCGAAAAAATATACTAAAGAGACTTAGACTTTAGGGACTTAGGATATTCCAGGCCAAAGCCCCTTTAAAGACTTAAAATATTTTCCCGGAGGGCGGGGGGTGGGGGGCAAGCATGAATGTTCTAATTTCTCAATTTTTGTACACGGCGGCGGTAGTGAGATATCTATATCACATAGAGGGATATTTCAGTCGATTTTAACCCATGGCCGCGAGCGCGCGTAGCGCGCGAGTCCGCAGGTCCGCTAGTAATTATAAATGAATGAATTCGTTCAAACTTACCTTGTCGAGCCTCGGTGGTTCCACGGTTATTGCGTTGCTCGCCCTCCAGCGATCGACGCTCTCCACCGCTCGCTCCTCCGGCACCTGAAATAAAAAATCACAATTTAATTGAAAAACAATTAATTAATTTTTACTCACGTGAGTGTCGCAAACTCCTTTGGCACCGACGAAAACAGTTTTTCTGCGAGAAATACGAGCGCGAGTTTATTTTCTCGCGTACTGTCACTCGCGACAAACTTCAATTTTTACGACGTATTAAAATCTCGACCCGCCTTCACTCCCACACATCAATATTCGCACAATAATCGCGCACTCGCGAAACATTAGAATCGTTGTACCCCGGGTACGCCGGTTGTTGTCACAAGGTGCATTGCGCAACAACCAAGGTATGCGAACAGCGGGCGAGCCGAGCGCAAACACAAATACCGAAATCGAGCGCAGCGCGGGCGATTGGGCAATCGACGCATCGAGCGATTCCCGATCGCGGACAAGTAGAGCGGCGCATCGGCAGTTTAAGTAGCGCGGAGCCTCCACATTCCGTGGACGTACGGAATCTGGAGCGACGGAAAATAAACAGTCAATAATGAAAAGCGGAGTTTTAAGAAATAATGTTTTGTCTAATAAATAATGCTGATGCTCTCGCTCGATATATAATGATACGCGAGCGAGCATTCGACAGTCTGGTTTGACTCGAGAAACTGTGCGTCTGGTTCCAGGGATTCAGTATTGGAATCCAAACGGTATCATAGAGTGTTCCGGGCAAGGGAACGTATTAAGTGGCACTGGCGGGTGAGGGTCGGACCTGGATCCTGAGTGCGGAATTAAGTGTTAAAGTTGACTTGTGTAGTAACTTTGTAAAGTTGTGTGGAAAAGAGGCAAATTGAGAAGTGAAATTGTTTATTACTCTGTTTCTGTTGTGGTCCTCACTGGGGTTCCAACCCCTTACTGGTAACATCCCAAAATCTTCAGAGATAATATCTCACCCGCCGAGCACGGACTGATCACCCGGGCTCCGGCGGTACAACGGAATAAACTTTTCCCCGATTGAAAATCAATTTGACAACTCGAAAAAACTGTCAACGTCGTCGTAACAATAATAATAGCTACGCCGGCTGCGGTGCCGAGCGCGCCACCCTGGTGAATCGACGAACCGGTGTAGACGTTGACATATATATTTCGGACAGGACACTTATAATAGTTTGGACCCTGCTGGGTTTCTGACCCCGATATCTCAGAAACGGCTGAACCAATTGAATTGTAAATAGGCTCTTCGTAAAGATTGACCCCAAATTATGTGATAGAAATGGCCTTTAAAATTCGTGTCGTAGCGTTCCTAAGATATATCGATCGAAAGTTTCACTTCCGGCATTTTGGCGTATATATACCCTGTAGCGTTGAGCCACGATAAAAATCTTTTTTCAGTACTTGGCGTTGAGACGCTATCGCGTCTCTTAATAATGGGCCCGTAGAATAGAGTATAGGGCATAGAATACTGCGAGGAGTGTGTGGAACAGTATCGTGTGTGAAAGGAAAAGAATAGTGTGGTGTGTTCAATTCGTATCGCCAGTAAAATAATGGGGTGCGTGTTGGACACGGCATGGGGTGTATAGAACACTATCGTGTGTAAAAGGAAGATAATAATATGGTGTGTGAAAGAAAAAGATCAGCGTGGTGTGTTTGAATCCGTATACAGTATAAAAAATGTTCAACATGGTGTCTGTATACGGTGTAACGGGGGGTCAGTTTCTAAATACAATTACTTGAAAAGCGGGGTCTCGACAAGTCAGAGAGGGGGTGCGATATGGGGTTAGAAATTTAATACTGTAGATTTGGAAAAATAACAGAAAATTTAATTCACAGAATAAATGGGAAAACTCGATATAGAAAAAAGTAAATAATCGAAACAGGTAGGCAACAATAAACTATACCGATTCTCAAATGACGGGGAGGAAATAACACAAAATAATAATCGCAATTAACGGGGAGTAAATAATAGAGTATTGTCAGTCGACGCGTTCGTTGATCGCCAGTGCGAGGGAGGGAAAGAAGCTAAGACGAAAAGAGAATGAAAATGACGATATTAAAGAATAGTTGCCAACGGGATGAATCGCAATCGTCGTACAAGAAGTCCGTAAATCGGAGCGCAATATAACATAATCCAAAGGAGGATCGAACGGGGAAAAGTACTTCAAGTATTCAAGCGCTTGCCACGAGGCGATTCGCGGTGCGTACGTGACTCGCGACAAGGGAAAAATGGGTAATAGGGACGATCTGATTTCCCAGCGAGAGGGGCGATGGATTTTCAATGGAGAAATGTGCGATCTGGAGTGTCGGGGAAAATAATGCAGAATTTATTCACAGCCAAATCAGGAGAAAAACTATCACAAAAGCTGTTAATTTGGGCGCCAGTTACCTTTTACGGGGTATCTCGGTTTAACGCACGCCACCAGGCGTCGAATATTCTTGGTTACGATTATGTACGGGGCGGCCAGCAAGTTCACAGGAGGGCAGAGGGCTCAGGGAGGGTCAACCGATCTGTCGGCTCGCAATTTAATGCCTTCGGCTAATTAGGGACTTTTTGAGGGGCGTCGGGGTGATCAACGTGTGCACAATGCCGGTGAGCACAATGGCGGCATGCTCTATCGAACGATAGTATATTAAAAAGAGTAATTGTGCACAATATTGCCGTGTACATTTCGATTGTGCACAATAACGGTGGGCCTAATAGCGTTGTGCACTAATGATCTATGCACTATAATATTGTGCTCTATACAGTTCCCGCGTAGAAAATAAGAATCTCAGCGAGATTCTTGGCGGGAATCTCAGTGAAATTCCGCTGAGAATCTTTCCGAAAATCTCGCCGAGAATCTAAGTAAGATCTCGCTGTGAATGTCGCATGTGTCCTGGACCGTTATTCTTATACAATCTCAAAGTGCTTCTCCATCAGATTTTTTTAATCACGCACACAATCTCGCAGGGCTTCTACGCGCGATTCTAATTTATCGCGGCAGAGTAGACTAGCACAAACTCGCGTAAAAAAAGTAGTATAAGAATGCGTATTAAATCGAGTATGGGTTGCAACATGGATAATAGTACAGAAGAAAGTGAGGGGTCGAGTATAATTGGAATATGGGTAATTGCCTATTTCCAGACTCATCCTACACGCTTTGGTAGACTCTTTTCTAGTCATCGCAGAAATCCTCCGAAGATTCTTAGGGATCGATCCCATATGATGGTCCCGCATAAACAAAGTAGTATGGAAATGCGTATTAAGGGTCCTGAGTCACCTAAAAAATGTATTTTCTTTTTATTTTTTCGAGCTTGATTATGAATGTGTATTCAAGCGGAATTCCACTCACATAAAATACTTATACTTAACAACTTTAAAAAAAGTTTTTGGAAACTTTCAGCAGATTGTACCGCTGTGAGACCAAATTACAAAAAAATCACTTGTCGTGGCATTCGGGCCGCAAAAGTCAACGGATTTTGGCATTCGACGTCTCATTTTGTTCGTACCGGTAATCATTCCGGTCCGAATGTGGGATTTTTTTTTAATGCTCTCCGGATGAAACGACAAGCTATAATTTAAAAAAAACAATGTTTTTGAATTTTTTTTTAAGTTAAAAAAACAGGTAGCAACAACTCGACTTCACCTCGCATCCTAAATTTCCACATTCGGACCGGAATGACTACTGTTACGAACAAAATGAGACGTCGAACGCCATGATCCATTGACTCGTCTGGTCCGAAAGCTACGACAGGCGAAGAGAAATATACTTGTCGGGAAATGAATTTCTAAGTTTGGTGAAGGTGTTTTACTTTGGTGACTCAAAAAAAAAAAAAAATTTGTCGAATGAAAAACCAGACCAAACTTTCATTATCATTTACCCAAAAAAAATTGCTTATGAAAAAAAAATGATCTATTTTTTCTTTTTTTACTTGTTTATCTGATAAGCTCGTACAAGGTTTTATTACGAAATCAAAATATCGTGAAATTCGGGAAAAAATACCGTCGCGCTATTGACGTTTGAAAAATAGGTTATTGATTCAAGATTTGGTACTTTCGACAATGTCACGGTACAAATATTATTTTTAATATTTCACTGAAAAATACACCACCTATGACGATCATTCGCAAAAACCATAATCACTGCGCACCCGAATAATCGCAATTTTCCGAATGCCGGTTATTTTACGAGTTTGACAGATCGAGTAAAGAAATCATGGCTGCTGCAGTCCGCCGGTGTAGCGTAGACCGCGTAGACTTGACAAAGCGCGGTAGCGGCGGCAATCTAACTAGCATCGATTGGAAGTAACGACCGC
This sequence comes from Ischnus inquisitorius, assembly GCA_963924025.1. NCBI lineage: Eukaryota > Metazoa > Arthropoda > Insecta > Hymenoptera > Ichneumonidae > Ischnus > Ischnus inquisitorius. The sequence goes on from OZ001247.1 coordinate 18,406,222, forward strand.
AGAGTCGGTAAATCGTTACCGATCGAACGTATTTTTATAAAACGCTTCAAATTTCTCGGGAACTCAACTTATTTTCTTTATGAAAATGATCTGGTTATTTTTCTTAATGTATATGAATTTTTCCCGATTTCTAAATTGACTGAATTCTTTTTATATGAAAAAAAATGTGCAAAATCGTAAAATTAAATGTGAACTTAAAAATCTTAAAAAATTCAGACACATTCAAGAAAATGAACGAATCATTTTCATTAAAAAAAAATCCCATTGCCAGAAGATTTGTTGAATTATTTGTTTTTCATCAATTTGTTAATAACATTTTGGAATTATTATTGTGCAAAATTAATCTTTTCAGCACCTCCAATATGCATGATTTTTTTCTGAATTTTATACCATCGCGAAAACGCAATTTTTCAATAATACATGCAATAATTATTTGTTACCTTACTAAAATGCTTCTAATTTTGTCAATTTTTGGAATTTCGGTATGAAATTTGGTGTGTAGCTAGTACACAGTATGTACTTCGAGAATTTTTTTTTTTAAATCGAATTTTTTGAAAATTTAGGTGACCCAGCCCCCTTACATGAAGTATGGGTTGCAATATGGATAATAGTATGGAAAAGAGTGTGGGGTCGAGTATAATCAGAATATGAGTAATTTCCTATTCCCAGGCTCATCCTATACGCTTTGGTAGACTCTTTTCTAGTCATCGCAGAAATCCTCCGAAGATTCTCAGGAATCGATCCCATACGATGGTATGGATTCTGTCTTAGATTCTTGCGTAGAAAAAAAGTGGCATGAGAAAGTGGAGTAATGTGAGTATGGGTAGCATAGGGAGATCGTAAGGGGACCCGTACGAGAAGCGCTCGACCCAAATGTGAGTACTGTTTCATTTACATATTTTTTCCGCAGTCGTACTGTACATTCTAACTTTGTTCGAGGAACTCATATTCGTTGAAATACATTTTTTTTAAACATATTTCTTCATTTTATATTTTGTCCTTCGATTTGTCAAATTCTATTTTTTTGTCTCCTTCATTTTACGCATAACTATTTTTTTACCAATATTTCACCGTAAATATCGGCCTATAAAATATTGCGGGCGGAGTATGCAAACGGAACGATACTCATATTCAAGTCGAGCGCTTCCCGTACGGAAAATGGGAAACGGGAAACGGGTCTCCTTATGATCTCCCTATGCTACCCATACTCACATTACTCCCCTTTTCCATACCACTTTTTTTTACACGTACGAGATTGATTCCTAGAAATCTTCGGAGGAATTCTTTGATGACTAGAAAAGAGTCTACCAAATCGTATGGGATGAGTCTGGGAACAGGAAATAACCTACATTCCGATTATAGTCGACCGTTCACTCTTTCCCATCTTATTCCCCATATTATAACCCATACTCGATTTAATTTGCATTTCCATACTACTTTTTTCACGCGGGATTTCACCATGCGACATTCTCAGCGAGATCTTGCTTGGATCCTCGGCGCGATTTCCGGAAAGATTCTCAGCGGAATTTCACCGACCTTGTCGCCAAGAGTCTCGCTGAGATTCTTTTTTTCTACTCGCGTTGTGTACTTAATTTTTCATTTATTGGCATGTGCACTGTGTTGTACCCCGAGTACGCCGGTTGTTGTCGCAAGGTGCATTGCGCAACAACCGAGGTATGCGAGCAGCGGGCGAGCCGAGCGCGAATGTAATTACCGAAATCGAGCGCATCGCGGGCGATTGAGCAATCGACGCATCGAGCGATTCTCGATCGCGGATAAGTAGAGCAGCGCGTCAGCAGTTTAAGTAGCGCGGAGCCTCCATATTCCGTGGACGTACGGAATCTGGAGTGACGGAAAATAAACAGTAAACAATGAAAAGCGGAGTTTTAAGAAATAATGTTTTGTCTAATAAATAATGCTGATGCTCTCGCTCGATATATAATGATACGCGAGCGAGCATTCGACAGTCTGGTTTGACTCGAGAAACTGTGCGTCTGGTCCCAGGGATTCGGTATTGGAATCCAAAAGGTAACATAGAGAGTTCCGGGCAAGGGAACGTACTAAGTGGCACTGGCGGGTGAGGGTCGGACCTGGATCCCGAGTGCGGTATTAAGTCTTAAAGTTGACTTGAGAAGTAACTTTGTAAAGTTGTGTGTGTAAGAGGCAAATTGTAAAGTGAAATCGTTTATTACTCTGTTTTCTATTTCGTCAATAAATTGTTATTGTGCCTACGAGTTGTAGTCCTCACTGGGGTTCTAACCCCTCACTGGTAACATCCCAAAATCTTCGGAGATAATATCTCACCCGTCGAGCACGGACTGATCACCCGGGCTCCGGCGGTACAACATTGGTGGCAGCGGTGGGATACCAGAGTGAGGCTACGAACTACGAGGAATACATCGAAGTGAGAAAGCGTGGAAACACAGAGAGAGCGGCTCCAGGTGATAGGTGGAGTCGGGCAGCACACAGAGAGTGCGGCTCTAGGTGATAGGTAGAGCCGGGCAGTACACAGAGGGACCAGACGTGTGAGAGGGTGCCTGCAGCCCCTCTTGGAGGCGTCGACCCGGGTTAGGGGACGTATACAGTTTAAAAAGATAGATACATGAGTGGGCGAGGAACGCCTGGGGAACAACGAGAGGTTCCGGCAGCACAGGAGCTATCAACGTCCACGGACGAGGACGAGGGGGTAGCAGCAGGGTTAGAGACGGCATTGGCTGGGATTACGCAGGTTGCAAGGGAAAACCTGGCAGCGCAATCGCCGGAGCGAGCGGCGGGAGACGAGGAACAGTCACCAAACCCTTTGTACGGGGTGAATTTGCAGCGGGGGACCACATACGACGAGCTGGACGATATCGACGAGAGCTTGTTCGAGCCAGGAACAGAAATGGCAAACATCAGCCCCCGGGCGGTGGACAACGAGATCGAGCGACTACGTTTGCAGTTGCAAAACACCAATGGGCGGCATGCGAACGTCTTCGGGGGCGACCCAGGGCGAAACTGGACGGCCACCTTCGGGAACGATACCAGGGTGTATCCTCCTGAAGGGTTGGGCCTCGCAGGGGTTCGCCGAACTTTATTCAGGGACGTGCCAACGGTGGCAGGGCTGACCGGGACAGCAGCGGCGGCAGCGGCGATAGCTGCGGCGGGACAGGTGAATACGACAGCAGCGGTACCAGCAGAAACGGCTCCAGCGAGTCAGCCGAACGGGATAGCGGCAGTGCCAGTGGCAACGGGGCATGTAGACAGGGAAGCGGTGGACGAAGAGGCGAAATTCAAAGAAGCTGTCGCGAGGGAGGTAGAGCGAAAGATTGACCTCATATTGACAACACCGGACCTCCCACGAGTCGGGCGAGCATCACTGCACGCGGGGGAACGGGGGGGTGTGTACCTTGACGTGGGTCTCGGGCTCAGGAGTGTTCCGGAATTCGATGGGAGTGACCCTGGGGAACTGGATGGGTTCCTGCAGGCTTGTGAGGCAGTAAGGGGTATGACAAACCCCGTGGAACGGCCAATACTCCTTACTCTCGTGCGGAGTGGAAGGATCAAGGGTCGGGCGACCCGGGAGCTGAGACACAAGGACATCAAGACATTCGAGGATCTCAGGAGGGAGATGGAATCACTCTACGCGCAAAGGAAGTCACTATCCGCGTTGCAGTATGAATTCAGTCAGCTGCGGCAGGGGACGGACGAAGCAGTGTCAACTTATGCAACGCGCGTCGAGAAGCTGACAGTGGAGATGGTGGAGAAGCTCTGCGAGGGCGAGGAACCGCATGGTTCGCGTTACATCGAGAGGGCAACGAGGAAAAGTGCGCAGAGTGCGTTCGAGAACGGACTCAGCAGGGAAATACAGCTGATCGTGCGCTCACGGAACTACAGGGGTCTGCACGACTCCGTAGTTGGCGCTCTCGAGGTGGAAAGAATGATTGGGTCGGAGGGGAGCAACGGAAGCTCCAACGGGGGCCAGCCCCAAGCATCTCCGGATGCGGGAGATCATTCTCCAAGAAAATGTTATACCTGCGGGGAGGCAGGGCACATCAGGCGTGAGTGTCCGAGGAAATCCGGGCGACTCAGTCTCCCTATGCCGGGATCGGCGCGGGAGGTGCATCAGGTGAAGTTGTCTTGCAATTACTGCGGGGGGCAGGGACACTTCTGGAAGGACTGCCAGCTGAGGTTGCGGCATGTGGAAGAGAGGAAGTTATCGACAGGGGAACAACAAGGGAGCGGACAACCCTCGAAGACGGGGAGAACGTGGAAGGAGTTCATGGATAAGCCGCGCGCGGGAACGGCCGAAGGAGGCGAGACGCGTGAGGTGGGCTTCGTTACAGCGACATAGAGCGGAGGCACGGGGAACCTCCAGAATGATACGTTAATGTTACGAATTTGCTAAAGTTTCCAAAGGATAGTTCTTTTGTCAAAAATCACAAACAGGTCAGGTGAAATATCTGTGTGACACGAGGTGTTTGAATTTTGTTGGATATATAAATTCAGTGGTATTTCTGGGAGTTGTCAGGTGCCGGGGTTCCGTAAATGGTAGAATTTTGGTGAATATGGGAATTTTCCATGATTCGGGAAACGTTAAATATTTAGTAGTTTGCTGGGGATATTTGAATTCCGGAAAACTATTGAGTTGTGTTAACATTCGAAAATCCGAATTTTTCTGAGATAAATGAATTTTGTGAAACTGAGGGACGTGATTACTGGGCATGGATTTATGTAAAATATTGTCAACTTTGTATATTCGGGTTTTGATGAGAATTTTGATACGTCGGTTCGTTGGCTCGCCAGGAGACGAGCGAAAAGAAATTAGCGAATTTCTTTTCTTTCAAGGGGGGAGGAATGTTGTACCCCGAGTACGCCGGTTGTTGTCGCAAGGTGCATTGCGCAACAACCGAGGTATGCGAGCAGCGGGCGAGCCGAGCGCGAATGTAATTACCGAAATCGAGCGCATCGCGGGCGATTGAGCAATCGACGCATCGAGCGATTCTCGATCGCGGATAAGTAGAGCAGCGCGTCAGCAGTTTAAGTAGCGCGGAGCCTCCATATTCCGTGGACGTACGGAATCTGGAGTGACGGAAAATAAACAGTAAACAATGAAAAGCGGAGTTTTAAGAAATAATGTTTTGTCTAATAAATAATGCTGATGCTCTCGCTCGATATATAATGATACGCGAGCGAGCATTCGACAGTCTGGTTTGACTCGAGAAACTGTGCGTCTGGTCCCAGGGATTCGGTATTGGAATCCAAAAGGTAACATAGAGAGTTCCGGGCAAGGGAACGTATTAAGTGGCACTGGCGGGTGAGGGTCGGACCTGGATCCCGAGTGCGGTATTAAGTCTTAAAGTTGACTTGAGAAGTAACTTTGTAAAGTTGTGTGTGTAAGAGGCAAATTGTAAAGTGAAATCGTTTATTACTCTGTTTTCTATTTCGTCAATAAATTGTTATTGTGCCTACGAGTTGTAGTCCTCACTGGGGTTCTAACCCCTTACTGGTAACATCCCAAAATCTTCAGAGATAATATCTCACCCGCCGAGCACGGACTGATCACCCGGGCTCCGGCGGTACAACAACTGTAACAATATGCACAATAAAGCATGTGCACAAGAACGGTGCTGCTCCAAGCGGCTGCTGAATTAAATATTAAGTGCACAAACTGTATGTGCACTAAATCGTTTGGGTCGGATAACGTTTTTGCACAAAACTGCGTGCACAATAACGTGGTGTACATCTTTTTTGTGCTACAAAAATGTATGCCCTATCTCATCGTGCATAAAAAAATTGCGTACGAACGGCCCCACCGTAAGTAAATAACCTTACATTTTACTGTCAGTCCCGCAAAACTGCCATGAAATACACTGGATTTCCATACTCGGTACAAAAAGTATGGTATGCAGCAAGGGCCGAAAGTTAGCAATTGCGACGAGAGTGAGGTTTACTGCCCGAATGTAGCGCGTTGTTGTTTAATATACTATTAAAGTTCACTGGAGAAACATACATCTGACACGAAATCGTCTATTGGTGAAAGTGGATAAGAACGAATAATAAAAAAAAGGATAATAGCAAACACATGTATCTTCGCGACTGAGACATTAACTATTCGTCAAACGCTCTTTTCGAAGAGGTAGCAGACGGTATTTGACAGGATCCCCTAAAGCGAGTCACAGGTTTTGCTGCGAAGTTGTGACTTACGAGAGAGACGGAAGCCTGCTCTCGGCGTCACGAGTGAATCTCCGCGCGGAGTTTTATTTATTTTTCGTGGGCCACTTTGCTCCGTCCCCGAACGGGCCCGGTTTCTTGATACCTGAAAAAGGGGTGAAAGGTCTCGTAATAAAAGTATTGAGAGGAATTTTTGGCTAAACCGGAATATGAAAATATATTAAGTGAAAATATTCGGTTGCTGGATAATGTGGAGTTGCAGATGGTTATTTAATATAAGTGTGAGACGGCGTCGCATTCATTCTTACATACTCACACGCATTCACTTTCTCGTACTTACATTCATTATTTTCCCTGGCGGGGGTTCTTAGTTTTTACTACACACTACTTGGTTTATTAGAGTCTCTACAGAGTCCTTGATGATTTACACTTTATAAACAATCCCGAACTGGACACTATGGAACGGACTCGCGGGGTACGTTCCGATACTACTGCTATTATCTTTGTAGCAGTATCGGGTGTCGACCGAAGGAGAATTATTCGACCGGCGTGAACACAATTCGGGCCCTTACTTCACACGACGCGTTTTACTGCACGGCAGAACACACTTTGAAGCCACGCTTCCGATACTGCAGCCACTAACTTTGTAGCAGTACCGGATGTTAACCATCGAAGATTTATAGCCCTACGTGACACGCTGGCGCGGAGACCTCTAGACCGATCTGTCTTTGATCGCTGCTTTCTAGAGCTGACTCTTCTTTGATCTTGCGAGAATCTTTGCAATCCTCGAAAGCGCGAAAGAAGAGACAATCCCGCAGAATCAGCGTTTGCAATTCTGCAAGTTCCGAGGTACGAAGTCCACGCCACGCGCGTGGATCTTGCGATCGCTAAGCGTGCCGGAAACTTCATACCTCGCGATATCCGTTACTTTAGAATTATAAAAGATATACGAGAGGATACAATACAGCGCATCGCTTGAGCAGCTGCGGTGTGAAATCACACCCCAAATAAGCTCAGCTATGCGCTGTTGCTGAGGCGAGTTACGTCTCATCGTTTTTGGAAATTTTCCATCGGAAAATTCGCAAAAAGATACGGGACGTAACAAAGTCGTCGATGGTCGAAGCAACCGTCTCATTCGATATGATGGGACTGCGTGCTTCGTAAAATTACTAGGGGTGTGTGAATACTGAATGAATCGAATCGAATCAAATAGTACTATCCGATTCGATTTTCGAATCATTCGAAAATCCAAATTATTCGATATGTTCGAATAATTTGATATATTCGAATTATTCGTTCTATTCGAATTATTCGAGTACACAAAATAATCGTATTTCTTATTGATATACGAATAATATACGAATGGAACTCTGATTTGTATATTATCTAATACCCTTTTTCATGTTTACATGAAAAAGTTTACAAAACGTTAATTACTCGTGACCAATGTATAAAAGTGGTTTACATATAAATAATAAACGACGAAATCCCGTATAGCACTAAACGAGATGAGGCAAGTCGACTTCGATACGTTAATTCTACGACAATAACATGATTACGTGTTTCGTCAAAATAAGGTCTCATTTCCAATATGCACCAACGATAGGATAATCGTATACTAAACGTTTGTAAAATTCATTTATTTAACGTTTCTACACTAACGTTTTTTATCGGTTTTTTTAAAGCAAATGAAAAACGTTAACGATGACTGATAATGTGTTTACAATTTTTATACGTTGATAAGACGTATATGAAGACGTGGATATTGAGTATCTCTATTACCATACTTCAACGGTTAATCATGCGTATATAAAATGTCGATAAAACTGATTAATTGAACGTTGTTTTGACTACGTTTTGCAACAGTTTTGTTAGATGAAATTAAATTCGTTTATGCCAATCCATCATTATTATATATACGTGGATAACACGTATAACTCCACTAATAAATTTGCTTATGATTTTTGCCCCCTTCAACGGTTAATTATTCGTATAAAGTCCGTATATGTAATTAAGATTGAACGTTTTTTTATTTATCTATCTACGTCTATATAATACTGATATAACTTTTTCGATTTTCGACAATTTTTTCACTCTCTGCAGCATCGTTTTACTGCTTAATCATGTATTTTTATTTTTGACGCGCCTGTAATTTTTTCTGTAACGTGTATCCGCCTTCCTGTACCACTAGACGGGTGGACTGAGTAGCCCGTTGATGTGTTAGGGGACCTGGTGAGCACGAAATGATACGAAAGCATTTGACTAAGGCTAATGTGAAGTTCTAGTCCTCTTATGTACTTTGCCTAAGATCATTTTACGTAAATTCATGATATTTATAACTTTCTATTTTATACTTTCTCTCCACTCTGCACTATAACTATCTCTCCACTTCTTCTATAATTCTTGAAACACACTGTGAATACTTTGTTATATTTTATGTTATTGTTACGAACAGACTGTTACTCATTGTATATTGTATTGTTACCATCTGTAAATATGTGCCTTGCGCTTTTAGGGGACTTGTCCCAGAGCGCACCTTCACTTCATTTCGGCAGATGGGAAACTGACCACATCGATCGCAAGAATCCTCGCGGACCTCGGAAAACTCAACGGCGACGATCCGAGAGAGAAAGGGTTAAATCGCCGTGACCCCGAGCGGAAAGAATAAAGTATACAGCATTGTTGCCAAGTCACAACACCTAGAAGAGACGGAACTGGAGAATATAAAAAGGGGTCTAGCTAACCTCAAAGAAACCCTCCTGAAAACCCACGTGAGGAGCTTGCGGATCTCGCGCTCGGGGGACATCACCGACACTCTACCACCACAAGAACTCCTGCAGATCATAGACGAAATATTCCGCAACACGGGAATAGGCATCACTCTCTGCTACGGAAAGATTCAACTGCCCACCGAGAAAAAGCGCACCGAAATCATCGATGAATACCATAGCCGCCTGGCCGGCGGACCCTGAGGAGTTACGAATACGTACCGGAAAATCCGTAAACGTTACCACTGGCCATCACTACGCAATGAAGTATAAAACTACATACGAAGCTGCCGAAGCTGTCAAGAAAAGAAACGAACCCGCAGACGCACGCGAGAACCCATGATCATTACCGACACAGCAGTAGACGTGTTCGACGAAGTCGCGCTCGACACAGTTGGACCACTGCCAACAACGCCCAACGGCAACAAACACATACTAATGATGCAGGACACACTATCCCGATACTGCATCTCCGAACCGATTCCGGATCTAAGCGCAACCACAATCGCCGAGGCAATGGCACAACGCTTAATTTGCCACTTCGACGCCCCCAGAGCGATCCTCACCGATCGAGGAACGTCGTTCAGAAGCAGCCTCTTACGTGAAATCGGAGGATATTCAAGATCAAGCAGCTTACAACTTCAGGGTACCGCCCCCTAACGGATCTCCGGAGCAGAGCCACATAATGCTGATCGAATACATCAAGCATTACGCACAAAGCTACGATGACTGGGACCGACGTCTACCATTCGCCGAGCTCTCGTACGACACGTGCGTGCACGAAGCGACCAATTTCACCCCCTACGAGATGGTTTACGGAAGATTGCCAAGGTTACGCAGCGCCTTCTCAACCGAAAGCAAACTCGCGACGTACAGAGTGGAAAGAAATGTTTGGTCGCGATTTCGGGAGAAGAATCTCCAGTTCATGTCCGGCAAAGATCACTATAAATTTCGAGCCGCAAAATTGACCTTGACCTTGAAATCCAAATTTTTCACCGAAAAAAATTCTACGAGTCATGTCGAACAAAAGTCTTAATGGAACCATGAGTCGGAGATGAGTCCTTCAGCATGGAAAATTGAATTGAAGTTAAAAAAAATCAGAAATAATAGTTTTTCTATAAGATTTGCGTTGTAGCGAAATGTTTGATCGCCACTCAGGCAACAGAATCTCCCGGTGATGTCCGGAAAAGACACTTGAAATTTGGAGCCGCAAAGTTGACCTTGATCTTGAAAGTCAAGGTCAAAGTTTTTAGATGGCTTAAAAAATTCCGCGGGTCAAGACGAACATTAGTCTCGACGGAACCATTGGTCGGAGATGAGTCCTCCAACTTGAAAATCTGACTTGAAGGAAAAAAAATTGATGGTCGTGATCAACGATTGATGCTGAGGGCGATAGATGAGGCTTTCGGTAATTATGCCCGTGCTCGAGAAATCTATATTGAATTAGTCCGGAATCGCGCGGGCTGTCAACCGATACCTGGTGGTGGGATTCCTGATAGGCGCGAATTCCAACGCTTGGATCAACGCTTTGCGGATCAGGAGCAATTCGAAATGCTCCGTGCAGGACATCGTCGAGCTGGACGCCCATGAATCCACTGGCGAATCGAAGAACGTGTTATTGCCTTAGCGCGAGCCTTTCCGGTCATGGGACTCCGTCGGATAGCCGCTCGGTTTGGGACGTCGCATACGACGCTGAGAGGCATTATCCGTGAGGAAGGCTTGAGGCCTTATCGTGTCTAATATGTTGTAACGAGGCGCGAGAGCGCGGCTCGAGATTCTTCGCACGAGAGTCCCGCGATAGATCGCGCAACGTCGCTACACCGTCACGCCGGGCCGAGCAATGTATAACAAGAGCGCAATACTGCCGAGAGATCTGTACAATTGTGTTTCAGAGAGAAGTCGCGAAAATTCGGCAACGGCGATGAAGAGAGAGAGCGAACGATCGACGACGGCGAGGCTCGAGGCCTCGCGCGACCGAGGAGAGCGCTCCCCCTTCCCTCATAGGCTCGACGCCGAATTCGCGACACGAGAGGATCACTCTCGTGCGAGCAGTAGAACAGACCAGATAGTAGTGTCTAGTTGCGAAAAGAATATTGTACATTGCGATAGAGTGAGAGTCAGAGCAAGTGAGTGTGTGAGAGAAGCGACAGATCGCCGAAAAATCCTGTGGACGAACGAATCGCGACCCTCGACGGGATCGTGGAATAGAGAGACGATTGACGACACGGGGCTCGAGCCAGTCATGACGGGATTCAACGAAAAGGATTTTTGATCAAGGTAGGCGCACGTGGTGCCAGATTCTTATCTAAAATCAACGTGGTCGCCGTCCGTGGTTCACCCGAGGCTGTCTTTCTTGTTGTGTGTGTGCGTGGTTCGCTCGAGCGTACTCGAGGCGACCACGGGATAATTCGCGCGATTCCGAGCGGTGCCTCGCTCACCTTTGCTACCGATTTTTATTTAATAAACTCACAGTCTACGTTATTGTTATTTCAAACTGGGTCTTGAGAATTTTATTTGAAGTATTGTCGTGTCGTGAAGCCCAAACCCATTCCCATTGCTAGCCGGCAGTACGAGCAGTAACGGAAAGAATTAATTATACCCGCGGCAGCACGGGGAGGTTTTGTTGCCTGGCGCCCTTCAAGAGCGTTGGTGAGGGAAAGAATCATAAGGGCGTCATTATCGTGTAGCGGGCGCGCCTTGTAATTTTTGCGAAATTTTTTATTGCAAGGACACGTTACAATGTGCAGGCATTGCATCGAGGCGATCAACGCGCACGTGTTGGTTTTAGCAGGTGGGTGCTGCGAAAATTGGAGAGAAATCCTGGATTTTTGCAAAACATATTGTTTACTGATGAAACATCTTTCTCCAGTACCGGGATAATCAACAGGCAGAACCTCCGTAGTTGGGCATGCAGAAATCCTCACGCGATGATGCAACGCGTCTTTCAGGGTCGTTTCGCAATCAATGTCTAGAGTGGGTTCATCAGAAATTACATAATTGGACCTGTTTTCCTTCTGTTGCGACTGAACACGGCTCATTATCTAAGATTTCTGCGACATGACCTCTTGCACCGTTTCCGTGGAATGATTCCTGGCAACCATCGAAACGCTATTTATTCCATGCACGATGGAGCGCCGCCACACTGGGACTTGCAAGTGCTTTCCTGAACAACATATTCGGTGGCCGATGGATAGGAAGGCATCCAGCGCCGCATATATGGCCACCCCGCTCTCCCGATCTTAATCCTCTGGATTTCTTCTTTTGGAGGGCACTAAAATCCATCGTTTATCGTTCTCAACGCGAAATTAGGACCCTGGCCGATCTCAGATGTCGAATAGAAGAAGGAGTGGTGAGGCTATCCAGGAACCAGGATCTGCTTGCTCGTAACGGGAGCAATCTTGAAGAACGGCTACGAGCGTGTTTACGCAATGGAGGTCGTCACATCGAAGCAAGGGCCCAAGCGCGTATGCTGAGGGCCATTAGAGGGAACGGGTCGATTTTGTGGGTTCCTCGTCAACGTCGACGCCGTCAGAAGTAACGGGAGGGAACGGGTCGATTTTGTGGGTTCCTCGTCAACGTCGACGCCGTCAGCAGTAACTGGAAAATCGAACGCACACGCAAGCATGAACAAACGGCCCTTTTGAGGGCGACGAAATTCGAGTAGAACAACCTCCACGTGATGAATTCTGGGTAACGCCAATAGTTCTGCATTATCAAACACTAGCTAGATCGAATGGAACTTTCAATAACAAAACGGAAATGGCACATGAACACGCACGACTCTGCACGACGGTTCGTAATCGTCTCAACAATTGATTTCAATCATCAAGCGCCTAACGCTCCACTTCCACGTACTCAGGGTCGGTAACCGAGTGGAGATGAGTTTTTTTCCGAAGGACTCATCTCCAACCAATGGTTCCGTCGAGACTTCGTCTTGACACGCAGAATTTTTCAAGCCATCAAAAAACTTTGACCTTGACTTTCAAGGTCAACGTCAAGTTTGCGGCTCCAAATTTCAAGTGATATTTGCCGGACATCACCGGGAGATTCTATTGCCTGAGTGGCGACCAAACATTTCGTTCCAACGCTAATCTTATAGAAAGACTATCATTTCCGATTTTTTTTAAACTTCAAGTCGGGGCGCTGTCACAAGCCCGAACGGTCACAAGCCCGAACGGACACAAGCCCGAACGGACACAAGCCCGAACGGACACAAGCCCGAACGGACACAAGCCCGAATGGTCAAAAGACCGAATGGATACAAGACCGAACCGTCATAAGCCCGAACGGTCAAAAGACCGAATGGACACAAGACCGAACGGTCATAAGCCCGAACGGTCAAAAGACCGAATGGACACAAGACCGAACGGTCATAAGCCCGAACGATCAAAAGACCGATTGGTCAAAAGACCGAATGGTCAAAAGACCGAACGGACACAAGACCAAACGGTTGAAAGTCCGAACGTGTTAAGATGGAAAATATATATGACAAACGTGATTTTTTTTTTCACTTAACGGAAATGACCATTAAATCGCCGATTATTGCGCGCTGCATATCTCGACAATAATGAAGTGGGAAGCACCATCCGGGGAATCGCGAATTCCCGAATTTCTTTTAATTAATGCAAACAAAAGTCTAATAATAATAATAATAGATAACAATAACAATGAAATATTTTTTTTATTTTATCCGATGGAATAAACAATAGTAGTGGTAGGTTCCACTGACACAAACACGATTCTCATACGAGAAATTATATCATTTTTTCCGACGCACGCGTAAATTTGGTACGTACAGATTTTTATACAGGCAATACTTCTGTAACTTTCGAACGAAAAAAAAAGCTTATCATGTACAAAACAATCGTCTTCTTGTGTTGCAAAAAAATGTACATATCTCGCGAATCGCGTATCGTTTCGTTTCGACAATCGTCGTCTTGTGTAGCAAAAAAATATGCATATATCGTGAATCGCGTATCGTTTCCGTTCATTATTTCTCGCGGACGTTTCTCTGTCGCGACGAATCGACGAGTGAGAACGGCTTTCGCTGACGCCGATCGATGCTCTCGACGAATTAAAAATCCGAGGAGCATTCTTCTAGACTCTCAAGGAATTCCATGGCCTCGATATAATCTTCTGGAGTTAGCGTTGCACCGTTAACTCCAGTTTCGGCTGCGACTCCGACTTCGATTTCGGCTTCCACTTGAATTTCAGCGTCTCCCTGGAGCTGTTCGTCGAGAACCTCGTCGCCTAATTCTTCGTCACGTTCTAAATGGGTTTACAGGGAATTGGTGTCGAACAAGATGATAATGAATTGTGAAGGAAACGAGGAGGGAAGATGTACGAAATTTAAAATATGGGAAACTCTTTCGTTTACTCTCTTATGCGTTCGCTCGTTCATTTTCTTATTCGCTCGCATGTTCATTCTATTATTCGTTCGCACTTTCACTCTCTCGTTCACCCTCTCATGCGCTCGCTCGTTTATTCTCTCATTTGCTTCCGCCACCATTTGCTCAAACATTCGCTCTTGGAATTTCGCTCTTTCTTTTCACCGTTGACCACCGCCTCGGGTTCGACATTTTCAGCCTCGCGTTCGAAGTTTTCGGGAACGACAAACTCCAAGTCTCTTCGGAACTGACCAACGAAGTGCGTCGCGTTGACCAAAAATTCTCGAGGCGTTATTCCCCCATCTTCTAACCGACTCCAAGTCCGCTTCAATTTTGTCTCGTCGAGAATCGACTTAAGTTTTTGAATGCGCGTGACTCGTTTTCCTTGGGCAAGACTAAGCAGCCCACTGTGCGCGATCGCGATAATGTCCGCCAAATGTTCTATATTGTATAGAACGTTTGTAATTATGCACACATGTACGCACATATGCGCGTATGCGCATCGATACTTACTTGTCCAAACCCAAATTTGGAGGTGCGTTGCCATCTTATCGAGTAACATCTTATGATAAGATTCGATGGCATTGTTCGTGCGACGCAGACGACGAAACACGCTAACGACGTTGGGTGTCGTTCTTTGGAGCCACTGCTGCTCATAATACTCGAAGTACGGACGAAAAACGGGCTCGACATCGAGGGGAACGCTTTGCGTTACAAAATTGAAGGCGTTTGGAATATCTTCGGCGGGCAAAAGAGCGAGAGCCATGAGTTGGCGCAGTACTAGTTCTCCTCCGACGTTACCCTTTATCGCGGTTAGCAGGCCAGTTTGCTGAGCTCGTCTATATAGAGCCTACATACGATTCAGTTAATCTGCATTATCGCGGAGGTACAAAGTTAAACGCAGTAAGATTGTATTTCATGAAATGCAGGAACTACTTGGCAGTAGTGGAAGTAACAGCCATGGATTTGAGCGTCGGGAAACGTTTCCTGCAAAACATTTTGCAGCGCGGGCTCGAAATCCGTTATTACGTGTTCCGGCCGATATTGGGGAAAAGTCTCTTTAAATTTCTTGAGTACAACTGTGTACGCCTCCGTAGTCTTACTCCCCATTAGAGCCCATACGATCGGAATAGCCTAAAAGAGAAAATATTTGTTGTTTTCCTATCAAAACGGGATCGATTTCCGATTCATTAAAATGCATTTATTTTATTTTTTTCGTACGTGATCATATTTTACCCCCATTATCGTAAGCAACTGATAAGTGCCAGCCAATTGGGGCACGACTTTGTACGTGGCGTCGACGAGTAATTCGCGAGTATCGTCAGCTAAGCTGACGAATTCGTGGTTCCATAAAACGACGCAGTCTTTATTCCGGCGAGCGTTTCTCTGCATGCACTCAAGGAGTACTGCCGATATAACTCCCCGATCGTACTTAATGTACCCAGCCCACTCATCGTCGGTCATCGTTTGACCGAATTGGCGTAGAGTTTGTGGTATCGGGGGCTGAAAATTGCGTCTCCAGCGACGCATACTTCGCTCGATTTCGGGATACGGCACTTCGACGGCCGCGTTGGGGTGGCTATAATTTATTTCCGAATGTGATTGCTAATAATCATCACGATGGACAAAGAGTTGACTCACTTGGGCCGAACTTGATCATAAATATCTTTCGGTCGACCCATCGTTCGTTCGGTCTCGTTTATGAGTTCAAGCCGGTGATTTTTTTTTATTGTGGCCGTCTCACTGCTAGCATGATTATGTCCATGCGTGATGGCGAAACGACCATTTACGGCACGGATACCGCGACCTTTACACCCTCTCTTCTTTAAAGTACACGAGAGGTATCTGTGAATGGAATAAGGATGGCGGATATTGCAACTTAAAACATTCTAATAAATGACGATAAATATAATAAATGTATACGATTTTATTTCCCTCAGTGCGTAAAATGCAGTTTTACGCACGCTTCGCTTGCGCATATTCCGATTTTCAGACCTCGTTAACTAAAATTTCGTACGATACTCGTGCGATAAACCTTTTTCTGCCTGGTGTGATTGCAACACTCGCCCTTGGCTCGACCTGCAAACTCACACGCGTCAGAAAAAGTTTTATCGCACACGTATCGTAACGTACTATTTTTTCCCTAGCGATAATCGATATAAATCGAACTTGTATTATTTTTAGCTTCGGAAGAGTCGCTCAAGTCGAAGCGAACGCGCGAAAGAGTGACAGGGCGAGAGAAGGATAGGCGACAGGGCGACAGGACGAGAGAGCGAGAGAACGAGAGACCGAGAGACCGAGAAATCGAGAAAACGAAAGGTCGAGGCGGCGAAAGAACGCGAGAACGCGAAAGTGCGACAGGGCGAGAGAAGGGTAGGGCCCAGGATGAAAGGGTGAGAGAACGAGGGAGCGAGTCATCGAGAGAACGTAAGGTCGAGGCGGCGAAAAAAGGCGAGAACGCGAAAGAGCGAACGGGCGAGACAACGAGAGCACGAAAGGGCGAGAGAGTGAAGGGTGAGAAAGCGAGAGGACGAGAGGACGAGAGAACAAGAAGGCGAGACAGGGGAGAGAGGAAGCGAAACCGGGAAAGTGCGAGAGGGCTAAACCGCGAGAGGATATATTCCTTTTTTACTTACACACTTCCGTCCTTTCCAATCTTTTCCTTGAAATACGTGTAGCCGTCTACGATATTTTCGTTTATCCCTCGATACCGCCCCTTTACAACTCGTTCTCTTCGTCCGTCGTTTTGAGCCGCCATCACTTATCACCGCTCGCACTAAACTGATGTTTCTACGCGTAACTATATGAAACAAGTCGCATATAGTTACTAACGAACCATCAATTGTTTTTACGTGAGTTAGCGAAAAACGCTCGCTAGGCTTCATTTGCCCGGCGATGCATCGTTCGGTCTTCTGACCGTTCGGTCTTTTGATCAACAATCGGACTTTTGACCAATCGGTCTTTTGACCATTCGGTCTTTTGACCAATCGGTCTTTTGACCATTCGGTCTTTTGACCAATCGGTCTTTTGACCATTCGGTCTTTTGACCAATCGGTCTTTTGACCATTCGGTCTTTTGACCAATCGGTCTTTTGACCATTCGGTTTTTTGACCAATCGGTCTTTTGACCATTCGGGCTTATGACCGTTCGGGCTTATGACTGTTCGGGCTTATGACCGTTCGGGCTTATGACCAATCGGTCTTGTGACCGTTCGGGCTTATGACAGCGCCCCTTCAAGTCGATTTTTCATGCTGAAGGACTTATCTCCGACCCATGATTCCTTCGAAACTTTTGTTCGTCATGACTCGTAGAATTTTCTTCTGTGAAAAAAAATTTGACTTTCGATTTCACGGTCAAGGTCAATTTTGCTGCTCGAAATTTATAGTGATCTTTACCGGACATGTACTGGAGATTCTTCTCCCGAAGTGGCGACCAAACATTTCTTTCCACCCTGTACAGAATCGGGGCTTCAAAAGGTTGATGAACAAACTTGTTCCGGACTACGAGCCCCCTTGCCGAACAACCATTTCCCGTTCACTAATGCCGAAACTGTACAAAAAAAACGAAATAAAAAATACTGGACGAACTTAACCGTGATATGCAAGCTGGCGTAAATTGTATTTCGTATACGACTGACGGTTGGATGTCTCGCACCGGCCAATCGTATCTATCTCTGACGTTACATTATATATCGATGGAATTCGAAATGCAGAATATTACACTAACAATGTGTTGTACCGCCGGAGCCCGGGTGATCAGTCCGTGCTCGGCGGGTGAGATATTATCTCCGAAGATTTTGGGATGTTACCAGTAAGGGGTTAGAACCCCAGTGAGGACTACAACTCGTAGGCACAATAACAATTTATTGACGAAATAGAGAACAGAGTAATAAACAATTTCACATTACAATTTGCCTCTCTTGCACACAACTTTACAAAGTTACTTCACAAGTCAACTTTAAGACTTAATTCCGCACTCGGGATCCAGGTCCGACCCTCACCCGCCAGTGCCACTTTATACGTTCCCTTGCCCGGAACACTCTATGTTACCTTTTGGATTCCAATACCGAATCCCTGGGACCAGACGCACAGTTTCTCGAGTCAAAAACCAGACTGTCGAATGCTCGCTCGCGTATCATTATATATCGAGCGAGAGCATCAGCATTATTTATTAGACAAAACATTATTTCTTAAAACTCCGCTTTTCATTGTTTACTGTTTATTTTCCGTCGCTCCAGATTCCGTACGTCCACGGAATATGGAGGCTCCGCGCTACTTGAACTGCTGACGCGCTGCTCTACTTATCCGCGATCGAGAATCGCTCGATGCGTCGATTGCTCAATCGCCCGCGACGCGCTCGATTTCGGTAATTACATTCGCGCTCGGCTCGCCCGCTGCTCGCATACCTCGGTTGTTGCGCAATGCACCTTGCGACAACAAACGGCGTACTCGGGGTACAACAAATGCGATTGTTGGAGGGAGTTGGAATCCGGAGAAAATTTGAAACGAAAAGCCGACGAGAAAATTGCACTACTTATGAACGGCTCTGGCTATAATAAGACGATCACCTCGAGAACGATGCAGTCGTTGATTGGTCGCGCAACTCGTCGCACCTCCAAGAGAAAGAGATCTGTCGTCACGAAGAATAAGAAGAAGAAGCAGCAGGAAAAGAAAAGAACCACTGCAAGTGCAACATCACGAAGAAAGAAGAGAAGGACGACACGGGGAAAAGTGACTAAGACTCGAAAAAATAATAATAAGAGACGCCGCATTGATATTTTCGGTAGTGCCTAGATGTGTCGTTTCTAAATTCACACTCGTGCGAGTGTATGAAGTCGGAGCTCGACTTATTCACAATACCACCAACGCAGACGTCTATAGAGGCATCGCAATGGGTTCACTACAAGCCTGTCTCTTCATTGACGGACGACGGTCCCATCGAAATTGTGATACCCGGCCACGGCGAGGAATACCTGGACCTTGCGCACACGATGCTCGCTGTAAGCCTTAAAGTAGTAGCCAGTGGAGGCCACGCGTACAATGTTGCACCCGTATATAATTTCTTACACAGCCTCTTCAATCAAGTGGACGTGTTTTTTAATTAAAAACTTGTTGCACCGCCCAATAATGCCTACGCATATCGTGCGTACATTGAAACATTATTGAACTATGGCCCCGCGGCAAAAGCATCGCATCTCACTACGACTTTGTGGTATGCCGATACACCGGGTGCTTTCGAGTTATTGCCTGGCGCGAGCCCGAGCAACAATGGCCAAGACGCTAGACCAAGTTTTATCAAAGGAGCACGGACCCTGGATATGATTGGTCATCTCCACTGTGATGTATTCAATCAAGACAAATTTTTGCTAAACGGTGTGGAAGTACGACTACGGCTCGTGCGCTCAAAAGACGATTTTTGTCTAATGGAATCACGATAAAAAGATTGTACACACAAGATAATCATTCACGATACAACGCTGATGATAAGACGGGCGAAAATCAACCCCGGAGTGCTTATAGCCCATGCAAAAATGCTATCCAAGACAACCGCAAAATATCTTATAACACGTGTGGAGGTTAAGGCATTTACCATGCATAGCGGCATCGCTGGCGATACACTGGACAATGTAATACTCGGCCAACTACCAAAACGTATAATCCTTGGTTTTGTTAGCAACAAAGCATTCAACGGAAAGAAAACGGCAAATCCCTTCAACTTCCAGAATTATTCGATAAATTTTCTATCGCTCTATGTTGACGGCCAGCAGATACCTGGAAAGCCGCTACAGCCAGAGTTCGACACCAATAAAACTTGGATCGAGTGCTACCACACCCTTTTTTCCGGCACAGGTATACACTTCCAAAACGAAGGTATAGACATTTCACGAAGCAGTTACGCAAAAGGTTATTGTCTATTCGCTTTCGACTTCACGCCTTATCTATCTGCCAACTGTTTCACCCATTGGAATCTCGTGAAACACGGTACCGTGAGAATCGAAGTACGTTTCGCAAAACCCCTCGCATCCACGATAAATTGTATTGTCTACGCCGAGTATGACAATGTTATTGAAATTGATTCAACGCGTCAAGTTATCACGGATTTTAGTGCTTGAGCATACAGCCCTCCCACCACGGCGTAACAGATGATCACGCATTCTCCCCCTGAGAGGGCGCTATACGTATAGCCGGAACAGTATTTAAGATCCCCCAAAACTACTTTTTTCCAAAAAAGTGAAAAACGTACGCCAAGTACATAAAAGGTATATAAATAAGAAAACCGTTGATTCAAAAAAAATCCGAATTAAAAAACATAGCAAAATCATATGAGCCAAGTAATAGATGTTTTCTTTTTATATAGATGCAATGGTAACTATATAAAAAGTTTATGCTATCAAAAATAAAAATAAAAACATGCTTGGCACGCCTTTCAAATACAAATAAACGTTACTTATCGCATAAAAAAGGGGACGTGCCAAGCATGTTTTTATTTTTATTTTTGATAGCATAAACTTTTTATATAGTTACCATTGCATCTATATAAAAAGAAAACATCTATTACTTGGCTCATATGATTTTGCTATGTTTTTTTATTCGGATTTTTTTGAATCAACGGTTTTCTTATTTATATACCTTTTATATACTTGGCGTACGTGTTTCACTTTTTTGGAAAAAAGTAGTTTTGGGGGATTTCACTAATTTTTGAAAACCAGCAAGAAAACTAAAATTCAGATTTTTTTAAATCAAATTAATAATAGTAATTACTTTTTAGTTGCAATTGTTTATTGATTTCATTTTCTTTATTGTAATTATAATTATTATTTTCTTTTTATAAATTAAAATAACTATATCAGTTTTCTCAGTAAAACTGAAGCGACGGAAGATCGGTGTGGTCATTCTTGAAGAACCGCACAGTGATAGCGAATAAATTCAGATATCGCAGCATGGTTCATTACATTATCAAAAAAATCTGTGATTCTATTATCGATAGAACTGTATCTTCAGTTGTCTTGGCGGAAAGGTTCTACTGCCTCTTACCTTGGCTCTCGCAACGAGACAACGATACCGTCCGTTCCAATAATTCTCTCGACGAGAGAACTCTGCCATCCGTTACTTTGATATTTTCGACCGGATGAGAAAGAAATCCTGAATTCTCTTCTTCGATGCTCTTTGAAGAAGTACAGAATTTATTTTTTAATTTTCTCGTCCGGAGAAGTGAAATGAAAATTGGTAAAATTCTTTCATTGCAAGAACCGAACGAAGCGCTGGCGAAGTTGACTTATCCTGAAAGTCAATGAAAGAGTCCTGGGTAATTCCTCTGTCAAGATAACCGAAGACAGAGTTACACAATTTTTTTGTTAAAGCGATTACATTTTTTCTTAATGGTATAACAGACCTGCCGAGGAATCTTGATTTCTACACTATCAGCGTAGAAATGTGTTGTAGCGCTTCAAGAACACAACCACACCGACCTTCGACAGAAAAATTCTATTGATCTTGAGAACAGCGAAAAAAAAAAAACGAAACTGAAAACAATTATTTTTTTTTATTAAATCTTGATCATAACATTTTTCTTGACTTTAGTTTTTATTGTAAGGTTATATCATTTGCCGGCAATCACTAATCGCTTAAAAAATCGAATCGAGACGAACGAGACGAAAGAACACTTTTGAAATCACTTTCAAACATTCACCACTGTTCGGGAAATACATCGCCGCTGCCAGGCGCTCTCCACCGAGCCACTACGGGGCAGCACCTTCCGGGCCTCGCTCAGCAGCCGCGCGCGGGCTTCTCGTGGAACGATCGAGAATCGAACACGAGGCGCTCGCGCCGGCTACCGCTGTCCTCCGCCATGTTGCTTTTCAGTTACGTTCGATCATCGGTGCCGTGAACTTCTTGTCTCGTGCATAAAATTATCAACTCATTGTTTCACTCATCAATCAGTGCTCACTCTTTTCAATGCGTTAAACTCACGGGAATAAAACATTGATATTCTTAGCGTTTCTCGTACGGACACGACAAACTACATAACAGTACGCACTCACGTTAAACTCATACTCTCCTCGTGGTGCGCCAGACCACGCGCGAAGGCACGCTGCCACAGGGCATCTCACTTCTTCTCGTGGAATTAATATAATTCCTCGAGCTCGTCATTGTACGAACCTCATTAACGTGCGACTCAATAACTCAGCAAACCAGTATAATAAGTGTTATTTGTGCACTCAGCCATTGATTATTGTGAATAAAGTGTTCAAGTTTACGTTGACCGTGACCACGACTTTGTACCTTCCATCCTTTTCGCCATCCGTCTCTCTCTCAATAAATTTAATACAGTCCACTACCACACTCTCACCCGGCTCTAATCATACTCAAACAACCACTTTTCAATTTATTCATTTATTTATTTAATACCGGGCCCTTGCTTTGGTTACGTCGCCCGCTGTCAACCGCCGACGGGCCGGCACGGCGGACGGGCCGAGCGAGCACCGAACACGCACGACGCGCCACGATTTCACAATCTTCCGCGATGCCCGATGCTCCGCGAGCCCGACCCGATGTAGATGAGAAATAGACGGGCGTATCTGATACTATTCAACTCGTAAAATGGTGTGCGATACCGCCGTTCTGCTTCTCATCTACACATGTAGATGGGAAGCAGAAGGGCGTATATCCATGGCCGTAACCCGTTAAATGATAGGAGAGGATGCCCATCTGTTTCTCATCTACACATTTTTTTCTTTCAAGTATCGCTGATCGGTAACCTTTTGGGTCACGGCATCGATATCTCAGCAACGGCTGCACCGATTCAATCGCACCTAGGCGCATTCGAAAGCTGATGGCCAAATTATATTATGAAAGACTTGCCAAAAATTTGATTCGAAGTTAATCTTCCGAGAATTATCGAGCGAAAGTTTTACTTCCGGCATATTCGCGTATACTAAGAAGCGGCAGCGCCTCGGCCAGCCTCGTACGAAATTTTTTTTTTTTATGTACTTGGCGTCGAGACGCTACCGCGTCTCTTGATCGTCTACCAGCGATCATTCGACATCATTTCGTCTCACGCCTTCAGCATGGACGCAATAGTTGATATTCAAGCGCTATACGGTAAACATGGAGAGTTTCTTCCTAAGGAGATTGCTGTTACAACGCTTCAGGGCGAGCATATCGGCCATTGGGTCATCGATCCGCCCTACGATTTTGGCGAATTACCTAAAGAAGTGCGCCCAAGTAATAATCGCCTAACGTGTTTCCACCACGCCATCGAGTGGGTGGACGGCGATACACCATTGTCGAAAGTATACGTGGCTCTAAAGGCTATGTGCCGATACGCACTCCGCATATACACACGAGGTGTACAAAAAGCGGAAATTCTACGCGATGTGTTGGGTCGCGACATCGTCAACTTGGAAGATTACGAGGGACCCAGCTTCAAGGAGGATGCCGCAAAATGTGCATTAAACAACGTGGGAAAAATAAAAAGATGGCTTCAAACTCAGATTTTGGATAACGTTAGTCCCATTTACTCGGAACCAGTGGGCACCGCCGTGAAGAAAGATCGGACGACCGATACACCCCGAAAAGCGATACTTATCGATATTCCCAGCGATACAGATCACGACCCTAAGGGGGGAACCTATATAGCCAAGGTACCAAAGACAAACGACAGCACGACAACACGGTACCTGCGGAGGGTGAAATCGTTGCCCTTTACCGTAATAAACAACTCTCACCACCGCCACCACCGAAGCGCCAACAAACGCCCACAGTCTCCCGTGGCGCTCATCAGCATCAGTATCAGCATCATCAGCATTCTCGAAGACCCCCCACTCTGGCACAGGAAGCACCTGCAATGTACAGTTTGGAAGTACTGGAGGCTCTACGACATGTCTCAGCTCAGATGAAAGGAGTCTTCCCCGTCGATCGCATCCCGAGTCGCTGGTCTAGACCTGCAGCTATCGTCGCCAACACGGACGATCATACGAAACCTGGAACACACTGGTGTTGTACCCCGAGTACGCCGGTTGTTGTCGCAAGGTGCATTGCGCAACAACCGAGGTATGCGAGCAGCGGGCAAGCCGAGCGCGAATGTAATTACCGAAATCGAGCGCATCGCGGGCGATTGAGCAATCGACGCATCGAGCGATTCTCGATCGCGGATAAGTAGAGCAGCGCGTCAGCAGTTTAAGTAGCGCTGTTGCGAAAAGGTTGAGCGGATCGGAGGAGTGGCGGGAGGGAAAGTAAATTGGTGCGACGTCGATTTAACAAACAAAATAAACTCTTCATTTATTAACTAGATAAGTAGTGAGTAACAAGTAAAGAAAAAAAAGGTGAAAGTATAAAGGGCGAGCTCGGCGAGACGGTACGCGCGAGGGCGGTCGGTGTCAACCCGTCGCGGTCTCGTTGCTGACTAACTTCGCCCGCGAGATCGAGACAAAGTGACTCATCGATCGCCAAAGAATTGTTCCGCGAACGGTGTCTCAGTGCTGTGTTGTCGCAGCGGGTCACTGCCCCGAGAGCGACACCGAAATTTGCGAAAATGCTCGAGTTGCGAGACGGACTCGCCTCGCTCAGTAGACCGGAGAGAGAGGTGCCCGATCGCGAGAGAGACGGAGCGCGCGGCGCGGCCGAGGCGTGTTGACACCGCGCGAGAACAATACCTCGACCAAAAAACCGAGAAAGGCGAGATATTCTCGGCATATTTTCGCCGAGAGTCGATGACCCGTGGCCGTGGACTCGAACGCGTCGCGAGAAGCCTTCGACTCGCTCAGGAATCCCGAAAATAATAATTCGCGGCGAGCCGAGAAAATAAACTCCGAATTCTCGCGGAGAACTGAGGCAATCCCGAACAAGCGCGGAGCCTCCATATTCCGTGGACGTACGGAATCTGGAGCGACGGAAAATAAGCAGTAAACAATGAAAAGCGGAGTTTTAAGAAATAATATTTTGTCTAATAAATAATGCTGATGCTCTCGCTCGATATATAATGATACGCGAGCGAGCATTCGACAGTCTGGTTTTTGACTCGGGAAACTGTGCGTCTGGTCCCAGAGATTCGGTAGTGGAATCCAAAAGGTAACATGGAGTGTTCCGGGCAAGGGAACGTATAAAGTGGCACTGGCGGGTGAGGGTCGGACCTGGATCCCGAGTGCGGAATTAAGTCTTAAAGTTGACTTGTGAAGTAATTTTGTAAAGTTGTGTGCAAAAAAGGCAAATTGTAAAGTGAAATTGTTTATTACTCTGTTATCTATTTCGTCAATAAATTGTTATTGTGCCTACGAGTTGTAGGCCTCACTGGGGTTCTAACCCCTTACTGGTAACATCCCAAAATCTTCGGAGATAATATCTCACCCGCCGAGCACGGACTGATCACCCGTACTCCGGCGGTACAACACTGGGTAGCCGTATACGTCGACAACAATGGTCACGGGATCTTCTTCGACAGTTACGGACTGCCTCCACTTGTCAACAAACATCATAATCGACTACGAAGAAATACCTCGAGTTACGAGTGGAGCACCAAGCCCCTGCAATCTATCAAGTCTAGAGTGTGTGGAGAATATTGTGTTATATCTCTTGACTATATGTCTCAGGGCTACAGCTTGGGTGCTTTTAGCCAGCTATTCTCGAATAATAAGGTGAAGAACGATAATATTGCGCGCCGTTACTACAAAAATCTGTGTTATGTGCAACGTAAAAGACGCGGCACGCAAAACACACGACGAGCACAAATGTTAAAGGGTGCCGGTAATAGATGTGCAACACATTGTATACAAACATGTACAGCCCGTTTTGGCTGCCATCTGTAAAAAATAACGAATACAGGAATACCAACGGTGAAAAAAATTTGATCTCATCTCGATCTTCAACGCGCCCCTCCACCTACAAGCTCGGTCCCGTCTTCGGACAGTATAAAAGCCACGCCACGCATTCGAGAAGCCGCACTTCTGGACGATTCGTGGCACCGTCAGCAACCCACGACAAAATGGACATCATCACCGGAATACTCGTAATCGATTGTGGCAAGGACCCTTAGGAACTTCTCCCAGAGGAGCTCGAATATATACCAAAACCCTTGCTGCTGAGGCACTGGGGTGAATACATCGACATCATATGGAATAAACTGCCGGAACACATCCGTCAGGACTCTGAAGTCGCGTCGTACAGACATTGTAAAAAACATTGGGCCCCCGCGGATCTGCAAGCTCAACTCGAAGGGTATCCACCACTCCAGAGGGAATGCACAGACTGCCAGCAGGAGACGGCTCTAGAAGAAGAGTCGAACCCAGTCCCGCCGACTCAGTCCGAACCTTTGCCGCTTACAACCAAACCTGACCGTGAGCAAGACACACCACTGCTGTCAACAGACTCTACCACGACTCTCGAAACTATACCACTAATTACCGATATATAAAACTGTATACAGGGTGAATTATATATACAAAATGTGAATAAACGAAAACGTGTACTTTTGTAAACGTGTTTTTTGTCTGTACAACGCTACCATCAAAATAGTATAGAGGGAAACTTTATTACCGCCTGTAGAGCACGAAAACTTCATTACCGACTGTACAACGAACATCGGTAATTTACAGAGGGCGCCATGAGAACTTGACCGCTAACCAGCAGGGCCAATCAGATCGCAGGGAAATCGGACAGTAATATTAGTACTGAAAAGATGACGAAAATTTATAGAGGGCGCCACGGAAAAATCATTCGACCAATCACAGCTCGGGGAATTTCTCCCACCTTCTCTCTCATTGGTCCCTATAATGCAGCGCCGCTAGACTTGAGGCCCTCAGTCAGTGGGGGGTGGGGGAGTCTGCCGGACGTCGGCGAACACGTCACAACCAATCAGAGCCCAGAGAATTCTCCCACCCTCGCTCCCATTGGTCCTTATAATCGCTGGTGGCGGGGCTTAGGGGGTCCCAGACAGGGGGGAGGGGGTAGACGTGGAGGGGGTATGGCGCCAGTGTCCGCATGGAGGGGGTAAATCCTGTCTCCCTATAACCGTACACTACTACTGCTGTGCGTGAATTGCCTTGGACTGCACTTCGTTCGCGAGTGCCGCTCTCAAAGGCTCTGCCAAACGTGCAAAGCCAAACACCATACGCTCATTCACGACGCAAGCGCAAATTCGGCGGGATCCGGCTCGTCGCGTGTGAATCAGGCCCAATCCGCTCCAGCTGAGCGCACGGAGGCGTCTGCAGCTCCCGGCGTTTCGGCGCTCACAGCGCGTTGCAGCTCTTCGTCATCGGAAACAACGGTGCTTCTCGCCACCGCGGTCGTCGACGCGCTCACGGCGGGCGGCACTCCTGTTCGCGTTCGTGCGCTTCTCGACCAAGGCTACGCCGGCACATTCGTCTCCGAATCTCTCGCTCAGCGATTGAGACTCCCGCGTTCATCCGCGTCGGTACCCGTCGCCGGCATCGGAGGCAGAACTGTCTACACTCGAGGGAGCGTGGCCGTGAAGATCGCGTCTCGCGTCGATCCTTCGTTAGAGCTTGAGTTTGGAGCTCGCGTGCTTCCCGGGCTCACGTCGTACCTGCCTCCGAGGTCAGTCTCGCCGTCTCGTTGGGCGCATCTCGAAGGGCTCGCTCTCGCTGACCCGGACGTCTCGTCGAAACTACGAGTGGACATTCTCCTCGGTGCGCGAGCTGCTGGAGCTCCCGGAGAGGCGGTACATCGGTCGCGATACTCCCTTCGCCGAGAACTCTCGTCTCGGCTGGATCGTCTCCGGAGGAACTTCGCTTCGTGCCGGGGCAAGTTCGGCTTTCGAGAGCTGCCACGCGACGATCGACAATTCGCTATCGTCGTCTCTCCAGCGCTTCTGGGAACAGGAGGAAATTTCGTCGCCGTCGCCGCTTACTGCCGAAGAAGAGGAGTGCGAGGCCCATTTCGTTTCGACTCACGCTCGTGAGCCGGACGGGCGGTACACTGTGCGTCTCCCGCTAAAAAAGCCTGTATCATCGCTCGGAGACTCGTACGCTGCGGCTTTACGCGTGCTCTCCCGGATGGAGCAGCGAGCCTCTCGCGACGAAGCCTTCGCGAGCGCGTACTCCGACTTTCTCTCCGAGTACGAGTCCCTGGGTCACATGGAGCTCGCTTCGCCGCAACCTCGGGATCCAGCTCGAGTGTACTATCTCCCGCATCACGGTGTTGTCAGAGAGTCGAGCGAAACAACGAAATTTCGAGTCGTTTTTAACGGCTCGCAAAAAACGAGCCTTGACGTCTCGCTCAACGATTGTCTGCACGTTGGGCCGCTGCTTCTTCCCGATCTCTTCGACGTTGTGCTTCGCTGGGGGAGGCACGCCGTCGTTTTCTCCGCCGATATGGAGAAGATGTATCGTCAGGTTCGCGTGCATCCCGAGGATCGCGATCTCCAGAGAATACTTTGGCGAAGGGGCTCGGCCTCCCGTCCGGATGCGTATCGCCTCTGCACCGTCACATACGGCCTAGCGTGCGCACCGTATCTCGCTCTTTGCGTTGTTCGCCAGCTCTCGACGAGAGGGAGCGCTTTTCTCTCGGGAGCGAGACCCTGCTCGCCGACGTTTACGTCGACGATATTCTCTCGGGGGCAGATGACGTCGCTTCGGCTCTCTCGAAACAACGGGATACAGTCGAGCTCCTCAAGGCGGGCGGCTTCTCGCTCCGAAAGTGGACGTCGAGTTCTCCCGAAGTTCTCTCTCATCTCTCGCCGTCGCTTCTCGCAACCGGAACAAGCTTCTCCGTGCCTTCGGAGTCCTCGTTCCACATGCTTGGTCTCTCGTGGCAAGCAGCGAGCGACAGTTTCATTTTTCGTCTCAAACCACTTGAGTTTGAGTCGCCAATCACGAAGAGGAGAGTTCTGTCGGCCGTTGCAACGCTCTTCGATCCTCTCGGATGGCTCTCACCCGTCACAGTGAGTGCAAAGATTTTTTTGCAGTCGTTGTGGCTGCTGAAGCCCGGCTGGGACGAGCCGTTGCCAGACTCTAAGTCTCGAGAGTGGTCGTCTTTCTACAGTGAGCTTCCTCGCATCTCAGACGTTCGAGTCCCTCGCTGGCTCAACATACAGTCCACAACTCGTGACATCGAACTTCATGGATTCTCGGATGCATCGGAGCGAGCGTACGCCGCAGTCGTGTACCTCGACGTCGTCTCGTCGGGCTCAGTGTCGCTCGTTGCAGCCAAGACGAAAGTGGCTCCTGTGAAACAAGTCTCGCTGCCTCCCCGCGTAAAAAAAAAAGAATATGGGATTGATTCTCGCCGAGTTTCTCGGCAAGTAACTCGGCGTATCTCGCCGAGTATATCGCCGAGTATCGCGCCGTATCTCGCCGAGTAACTCGCCGAGAATAGTGCACTGTGCTCAGGCCAATATTTTTTTGGCAGCCTCTGAGAAGCTCGGTGAACCGTTCCCAGCTTCTTACCGCGATTATCGTGAAAGCCTCTGAGGAGCTTGGAGAACCGTTCCCAGCTTCTTACCGCGATTATCGTGAAAGCCTCTGAGGAGCTTGGAGAACCGTTCCCAGCTTCTTACCGCGATTATCGTGAAAGCCTCTGAGGAGCTTGGAGAACCGTTCCCAGCTTCTTACCGCGATTGTTGTAAAATCCATCTAGAAGCTTGGGGAAACGTTCCCAGCTTCTTACCGCGATTGTTGTAAAACCCATTGGGACGCTTGGGGAACTGTTCACAGCTTCTTACCGCGATTGTCGTCACACCCATTGAGAAGCTTGGAGAATCGAACCCAGCTTTTTTACCGCGATAATTATGAAACCATGTGTGAATAAAAGAAGAAGAAAAAGTAAATTTTGACAAATGGAAGGAAAAAGTAAAAAACGAAGAATCATGCTTAAAAACAATTTTTTCCGGCGGATATGAGTTCCTCGAGCAAAGTTAGGCCCTATAATCCATCATTGGCGGTTGAATTTCGTTTAAGGTCTCAAAAATATTGTGGCGCACTGGAGAAATCTTGGATAGACAAATGTTATGCCGCAAAAAGGGCATATTTAAAATTCGAGCGATAAAACGAAGAGTCGAAATATTCGCATAGAATATTTCGAGCGAAGTCCAATCGAGCGATTAAAAGCGAGCAACGAACTCGCAAGAATGTGCAAACGCAGCAAAGGCGAATGAACTCGCACTCCGATGCACGCAGCAACGAAAAGTGCGAACGCATACGGAAGCGCGAGCGCAGCAAGAGGCAATCGCCGGGCTCTTCCGCGATTGCGAAAAATGCGAATATTTCGATTCACAGTCCCCGACTGCGAATCGAACACCAATCAGTCTAATTCCATCGACCGAACTGAGAGGTTGTCTCCGAAGAGACAACGTAGACTCCTCTTGTAAAACTCATCTGTAACCGATATTCTAATAAACCTAGTAATTGAACAACATTATTCTTGGTGTTGGAGTTCCAACTCCTTTCAGACAGAAAAGATCCCCATAAATAATAATAAAATAAACGTTCGCTCTCGATCTCGCATCGAGCCGAACATAACATTGGTGGCAGCGGTGGGATCTGTCACACCGGAGGTAGGACGTTCAGTTACCAGGCAGGCAAACGAGTACAGTGAGTTTGGAGATACAAGTGTCGCACAGTGACGCACACGAGGGAAAAGGCGTGTGCGAGACCCCGTTGACACGCAGACGTTAACGCGGGATAGAACCGACCCAGCACGCGGAAGCTGAGGAACGGTAGCTTCAAGGCCCGATAGTCGAATTGTTGAGGGTTTTGCCGTCGGAAGGGACCGGCGGGGGGGCATCGAATTGCCAGTACGAGCTCCGCCAACGGAAGGTTTAGCGTTGAGGGGATCGTCATCGAGGATTGACGGTCAGGCCTCGTCAGCGAGGATCGACGAGGATATTGCCATCCGAGGATCGGCAAGGGGGCATCGCCATCGAGGTACGACGTGGGACGACGTCACCAGGGAGCGGTGGCGAGTGCAGAGCAACAAGGAAACGTCATCAGAGGACGTTGAGGACCGACAGATTGCAGCTCATCGTACTGTAAGTCGTGGAAAAGTTAGGAAAATTGTAACTGAAGCCAGTAGCGCAGGGTAGCGTAGGGCTGTTGGGAAAAATAATTCCGATGTGTGATAGGGCAGATAGGCCGACCACACCCGTGTTATCGCCAACTTTGCAAATAGATTTGCTCGCGGAACGAGACGACGTTACGTCAGGCGCGCAGCAGAATTTGGAGTTGACCGAGAACCGCGAAAGTAACCGATTTGTGAACGTACAAAGACAGACTTCGTACGACTCGATAGAGCCGATAGACTACAGCTTATTCGAGCCAGACGCGACAATCATGGCGACGGGCAGACGAACTGTCACAGACGAACAAGTCGACGCCGAGATAGCGAGAATGAGGGAAATGGCGCGATCACTCCGAGACGGAAACGCCGAGGAGCCGCCAGGAGAAGCCGCTGGCGGGTTACCTCTGTTCGCACGGGGGGCTAGCCTGCCTGCACGTGCGACCGGGGGAGGGGACCTCGGCGGGAACAGGCGAGCCGTAGGGCAAGGGGCCGTAAGAAGGGCCGTCAGCGCGGAACCGAACGGGATACTTGAGGACGGACGTCGAGGACTCCCGAGACAGAGTAACGTGTACGACGGGCGAGCGCACGATGTCGCCAACGAACGTGGAAGTCGCGAAGAGCGCCTTAGCGCTCGAGCGGACGAAATACAGCGACAACTCGAAGAGGTCGAGGCGATGCTGGGCAGACTGGGGCGTGACGTGAGGGCCGGTAACCATCGTCGATCATCAGGGGAACACGGGGACGCCGGGTACCTGAGTCTGGATTTGGCGTTAAAAAACATCAAGCGGTTCAACGGAGACGATCCTGACGAACTAGACGGATTTTTGCAATCCTGCGAAATCGTGTTCCCGAGAGTACACCCGCGGAACTACGAAGTCTTGCTAGCCTTGGTGCTGGCAAGCAAACTCGAGGGACGAGCGACACGCGAGATGAAACACAAAACGGTGCACACTCTCGCTGATCTAAGAGCCGAACTTGAAGGGCTGTACGGCAAGCGAAAATCCTTGGCAGCTCTGCAGTACGAGTTCAGTACTCTAAGGCAGGAGCAGGACGAACCGGTAAGCACGTATGCTACTCGAACTGAAAAATTAACGGTCGAGATAGTGGAAAAACTCTGCGAAGGAATAGATCCGAACGGCGCCCATTACATCGAGCAAGCGCAAAGGAAAAGCGCGCAAATGTCATTTGAGAATGGACTGAAAGACGAGCTGCGGATGCTCGTGCGAGCGAGAAATTATCATAGCCTACATGAATCCGTAGTAGGGGCAACGGAGATAGAGGGTATGATGAGGGGAAACAGCCAAGTACACGCACACAATAACCAACCACCAGTAGAGCATGGCAAACCACGACGCTCGCAGATGAACGAAGAAATTGCAAAATGCTTCAACTGCGGAAACCCAGGTCACAAGGCAAGGGACTGCCGCCGATCCACCGGACGGCAGAGCCAATCGGGAGCAGAGAAAGAAGTGAGTCAAGTTGGATTAATTTGCTACTACTGTGACAAAAGGGGACACAAAAGAAGTGAATGTAAGAAGAGACTCCGCGATCTGCGAGAAAGAGAAGAGCAATCCGAGGCACCGGAAAAGAACGAGAAACCCGTAAGGACACTCGGAGTGCTGAGCGTAAATATGATCAGGGTCACCAAGAAGCCCTCAGGCATCCAGGTAAATGGGGGTACAGAGACCAGGAAAACTCTGGGTATGCTAGAAGACGCAGGGGAGCGATCGACGAGCGTAATCACCCCGCGCAAACGCAGAATATTATACGTGAGCAGCCTTCAGAAAACCGAGGAAAATGACGTCAGCAACGACTTCCACATCGGGGCGGAAGAGTCGGAGGAAATAACAGTGACCTTGAAAGCCGATACCGGAGCGCAATGCAGCCCTGCAAGGAAAGGAATTCTGCAACCGGACATGATGATCACGGATGAAACCTTCGACGTCGAAGAGGGAAAAGGAAAAAGAATCACCACATCACGCATGGCGGAATTGACATCCGCCGATCCGGCAGTACAAATAAAGCATCAGCTCCATGAGGTGTCGGATGGCACACCATCGAGCACAGACGGAACGCTGGAAATGGAACTCAAAGGGAAACACCACGTTGATACTGCCGGGGGGAGAATAACAAAAATATATGGACACCGTATGCCGATAATCGACGTGCCTCGTGAAATAGAATCCCAGCCAAGAAGCGAGATGCCAATACACGCCAGCACGAAATGCAAGAAAGCGGGACCCGCGGAAAAACATAAACGCGGAGACGAGAACAAAACCGGGTTCAGCCTCACACCACCGAAAGGAAGAAGTCCAGCTATTAAAACAACAAGCGCGAGCGAGACGGAGACGGAGGAGGGCAGCCCGACGGTGACACCCGAACCGCTGGAATCAGCAGAATCGCGAAGCGTATCCCGGGTCAGGGATAATGAAATAAACGGCGCAACCGGAGCATCGATACCGACCCCCTGCTTGGTCGAGAAAATAGCAGCGATCCCAGCGGCGAAAGAGATACGTTGCATCCACGTGGAACCCGACGATGAACCGCCACATACGAAAGAAATTCCAGGGACAGAGTCCCCCAAGAAGCAACGCGGAAGCAAAACGCCAACGAAGGAATTGACGACGCAGCACAACGACGGAAAGGAATCCGACACCCACGGCGAAACGAAGAGAAGACGGCGTAGAAGCGCGACGAATGAAAAAATTTTGAAACGTCAAATTAGGGAAGAAGGCCGGGATAAACCCGAGCAATTTATTAACGTTCAGGTAACATTAAAACCATTTCTCCACGACACAAAAAATACAACACTAAGATTGGGACACGGGGGAAACATAGTCCCACGTGTCATCCGACTCCTCCTCGCTGTCAGAGGCCCCAGCGGGGCGAATGACGGTGCCGGCTGGCACCCAGGTGCGCCCAATCCAACGCCCCTCGGTCGAAGGAGGATAGCGAACCGCCGGCAGCGGACGCGACGACGTAAGCTCGCCTCGACTCCAACGGAAGTCGATCTCCAGAGGTGTAAGGACCCGAAGACGGGATGGCTGAGCGCGTGCAGGCTCAACCCGCCCGGGATCCAGAGGAGCCCGAGGCCTCGAGGCGCCACGAGGGTACGCCCGGTCATCGAAAACCGGCACAGGTGGAGAGGGGGTACCCGGGGGTACACCGACGCGGGTACCCTCGACACAGATACGCTAAAAAAAATTAGAAACGAAGGAAAAAATAAAAAGAAGGACAGAGGAACCAAACAAACCAAAAATAAGAACCTACAAACCTTGGCGGGAGGGCTCATCGTCGACAAAAAAGAAAACTCGGAGGACCACACGAGACGCAGGAACGATGAAAGACGTCGAACAAGAATGGGAAAAAGTGACCAGAACGCCGGAATTCATAAGAAGAAATATGCATGATCGACGAAAAAGGACCGCCGACGGAAGAGAGACGACAAACGAGACAGCAACAGACCGGAAACACGTTGCACAGGAAACACACGAGACTCACAAATGCGCAACAAACCAGAAATAAACCCGCGAACAGAGCGAACGATTAGTAGCGAGCGTAACCCTACACCAGCAAAGAACAGGTACACTGGCTTTAGTAGGATAGCGAAATCAGATAAGAAAAAAAAACCCACGAGAAGTGCGCGAAATACAGTGAATGTGAAATTGGACAAAAAATAGAGACAGTACGGCGGGTACAAATCTTTCGACAACATACATACATGCAAGTAAGACAGCCATCAGTGTAGGTAGGAACCGCGAGACGCGCAAAGTGCCGACGTAGGCAGACGTCCACGCGCGGGATGTAACCCGACACCGTGGAAAAGAATAAAAGCAAATAAATTCGAGTAATGGGAGTATTCAAAGAAAATAAACAAACAAAGGGAACTAGAAAAAGGGATTAAAACTAGAAAAGGGACTAAACATAGAAACAAGTCAAATTTTGAATGAGAAGAAACTTGAATCCAAGATTTCTTCTTCTTAAGGGGGGAGGGATGTTATGCCGCAAAAAGGGCATATTCAAAATTCGAGCGATAAAACGAAGAGTCGAAATATTCGCATAGAATATTTCGAGCGAAGTCCAATCGAGCGATTAAAAGCGAGCAACGAACTCGCAAGAATGTGCAAACGCAGCAATGGCGAATGAACTCGCACTCCGATGCACGCAGCAACGAAAAGTGCGAACGCATACGGAAGCGCGAGCGCAGCAAGAGGCAATCGCCGGGCTCTTCCGCGATTGCGAAAAAGCGAATATTTCGATTCACAGTCCCCGACTGCGAATCGAACACCAATCAGTCTAATTCCATCGACCGAACTGAGAGGTTGTCTCCGAAGAGACAACGTAGACTCCTCTTGTAAAACTCATCTGTAACCGATATTCTAATAAACCTAGTAATTGAACAACATTATTCTTGGTGTTGGAGTTCCAACTCCGTTCAGACAGAAAAGATCCCCATAAATAATAATAAAATAAACGTTCGCTCTCGATCTCGCATCGAGCCGAACATAACACAAATAAAAAGATACATGTGAGATATGTCCAATAGTTTGCAATATGTTTGGGACTTACTGGAATTTCGACCGCCAATAACATACAGTAGCATTTAACTTTGCTCGGGGAATTCATATCTGCCGAAAAAAATTGGAGTCGGGCATTTTTCTTCGTTTTTCAAATTTCCCTTCCATTTGTCAAAATCTACTTTTTGTTATCCTTTCATTTACACATGATTTCACGACAATCGTGGTACCAAGCTGGAAACGGTTCTCCAAGCTTTTTAGACGCTTTCACGACAATCGCGGTAAGAAGCTGCGAACGGTTCTCCAAACTTCTCAGACGCTTTCGTAACAAACGCGGTTAGAATCTGGGAACGATCCTCCAAGCTTCTCATACGCTTTCATGACAATCGCGGTAGGAAGTTTGGACAGGTTCTCCGAGCTTCTCAATGGGTTTCACGACAATCGCGGTGAGAAGCTGGGAACGGTTCTCCAAGCTTCTTAGACGCTGCCAAGAGAATATTGGCCTGAGCACAGTGAACTATTCTCGGCGAGTTACTCGGCGAGATACGGCGCGATACTCGGCGAGATACGCCGAGCTACTCGGCGAAATACTCGGCGAGAATCAATCCCATATTCTTTTTTTGTACGCGGGTCGCCTCGAGCTCTGTGCCGCTCAACTTCTCGCGAAGCTCGCTAGGCGCGTGCTCGATGTGCTTCATCTCGGGTGTCCGGTACATCTCTGGTCCGACTCGACAGTAACACTCGCGTGGATTCGCGAGCATCCCGTTCGCTGGAAGACCTATGTCACAAATCGAGTCTCGGAGATACAGCGCGTCCTTCCGAACGCGCTCTGGCGTCACGTCGCCACGAAGGATAATCCAGCGGACTGTGCCTCACGAGGAGTACTCGCGTCTGAGCTTTGCTCTCACGCTCTCTGGTGGACAGGCCCGCGATGGCTTCTCGCGCCACGAGAAGCGTGGCCGGCTCAGTGCACTCGAGAGCTTGTCGAGCCTCCTGAGCGTCGAACGCTCTCTCACGTCGCAGCTAAGGCATCCGAGAAACCGATCGAGCTCTTCACTCGATACTCAAACCGGGAGCGCTTGTAACGGGTCGTCGCATGGTGCCGCCGATTCGCCGTCAACACGAGGATTACCGGCGAGAGCAAGGAAGGGAAACGGAGTTTCTCCAAGGCTCTTCTCCCCGCCGAGCTCTCAGCTGCTCTCGCGTGCCTCATGAGAGTCGAACAGCGTCGTCTTTTCCGAGCCGAGGTAATATCGCTCGAGTCTCGCTCAGCATCTTCGAAGGGGCCTCTCTCGCGTCTCAACCCTTTCCTCGACGGCGAAGGACAGCTACGAGTCGGAGGGAGACTCAAGCACTCGCTTCTCGACTCGGATGAGAAACACCCGATTATCGTCGCGCGCGAGTCTCCGCTCGCGCGACTCCTCGTCGATTAAGCGCATCGGCGAACTCTCCACGGCGGCACGCAGCTGACTCTCACTACTCTCCGGCAGCGCTTCTGGATCGTCTCAGGCCGCTCTCTCGTCAAAACGATCGTCGGCCGTTGCTTTCGCTGCCTTCGTTTCCGTGCCGCTATAGCATCGCGGCTCATGGGAGCTCTCCCGAAGGAAAGGGTTACGCCTGCGAGACCCTTCTCGAACACCGGAGTCGACTACGCCGGCCCTGTTCTCGTGCGCACGTCGAAGGGTCGAGGGCATAAGGCAACGAAAGCGTGTGTTACGCGCCGAGTTAGACGAGGAGCGTCTTCTCGTGCACAAACCCCTGCAGTTTCGCTGCAAAGTTTATTATTATTATTTTTTGTGGGTATGCCGTATAGCCGTCCCATACGGGCCCGGTCACTCGGGGAAGGATAATGGGAAAGGTCACGTAATGAGCAAAAAATGATTGCCCTAAAACTCGACCTTTTTATTAGTCGTAGCAACCCATAAAAATCAATATCGGATCCAATAATAGTTTAAAAAACGGTATGTAAACCTTAATAGGCAACCCCTAAACCCAATGTAAATTTCTTAGAGATAATAATCGTTAAACCGGAAGAACGGACGCATTATCTAAACCTATACATTTAATTGTAATAATGATCCCCCAAAACTACTTTTTTCCAAAAAAGTGAAAAACGTACGCCAAGTACATAAAAGGTATATAAATAAGAAAACCGTTGATTCAAAAAAATCCGAATGAAAAAACATAGCAAAATCATATGAGCCAAGTAATAGATGTTTTTTTTTATATAGATGCAATAGTAACTATATAAAAAGTTTATGCTATCAAAAATAAAAATAAAAACATGCTTGGCACGCCTTTCAAATACAAATAAACGTTACTTATCTCATAAAAAAGGGGACGTGCCAAGCATGTTTTTACACGCTTGACTCGTCGCTTGACTCGTCATACACAGCATGACTCGCCATCCGTTACTTTGATATTTTCGACCGGATGAAAAAGAAATCCTGAATTCTCTTCTTCGATGCTCTTTGAAGAAGTACAGAATTTATTTTTTAATTTTCTCGTCCGGAGAAGTGAAGTGAAAATTGGTAAAATTCTTTCGTTGCAAGAACCGAACGAAGCGTTGGCGAAGTTGACTTATCCTGAAAGTCAATGAAAGAGTCCTGGGTAATTCCTCTGTCAAGATAACCGAAGACAGAGTTACACAATTTTTTTGTTAAAGCGATAAAATTTTTTCTTAATGGTATAACAGACCTGCCGAGGAATCTTGATTTCTACGCTATCAGCGTAGAAATGTGTTGTAGCGCTTCAAGAACACAACCACACCGACCTTCGACAAAAAAATTCTATTGATCTTGAGAACAGCGAAAAAAAAAACGAAACTGAAAACAATTATTTTTCTTGATTAAATCTTGATCATAACATTTTTCTTGACTTTTAGTTCTTATTGTAAGGTTATATCATTTGCCGGCAATCACTAATCGCTTAAAAAATCGAATCGAGACGAACGAGACGAAAGAACACTTTTGAAATCACTTTCAAACATTCACCACTTTTCAATTTATTCATTTATTTATTTAATCCCGGGCCCTTGCTTTGGTTACGTCGCCCGCTGTCAACCGCCGACGGGCCGGCACGGCCGACGGGCCGAGCGAGCACCGAACACGCACGACGCGCCACATTTTCACAATCTTCCGCGATGCCCGATGCTCCGCGATGCCCGACCCGATGTAGATGAGAAATAGACGGGCGTATCTGATACTATTCAACACGTAAAATGGTGTGCGATACCGCCGTTCTGCTTCTCATCTACACATGTAGATGGGAAGCAGAAGGGCGTATATCCATGGCCGTAACCCGTTAAATGATAGGAGAGGATGCCCATCTGTTTCTCATCTACACATTTTTTTCTTTCAAGTATCGCTGATCGGATACCTTTTGGGTCACGGCATCGATATCTCAGCAACGGCTGCACCGATTCAATCGCACCTAGGCGCATTCGAAAGCTGATGGCCAAATTATATCATGAAAGACTTGCCAAAAATTTGATTCGAAGTTAATCTTCCGAGAATTATCGAGCGAAAGTTTTACTTCCGGCATATTCGCGTATACTAAGAAGCGGCAGCGCCTCGGCCAGCCTCGTACGAAAAATTTTTTTTTTTATGTACTTGGCGTCGAGACGCTACCGCGTCTCTTGATACTCGGGGCCTCCACGAGATATTCGCTTCGCCCGTACTCACTCTTATCACCCGCAGCGGTTGCTGCGGCGAACGCGTCCGATAGCCGGAGTAGCTCCCACACACACACACACACACCACGGTCCCTAATATTGTGACTTTAGTGCTTCGGTTGGTTCACTTCACTGCTGTTCCTTTTAAAGTTGTTTTCAACACCTCTGCACTCCTGATTGTTTATTAAGTTCTATTGCTTGCTATTTTTATCTGATAGTTCGTTCCGTATTATATATTACGCGGGGACTGATAAGCGGTGTACACACACTCGCGCGTTTGTGTTTCGGTCGGGTAGAGAACACCGATCGCCCAATTACGCGAGATTTATCTGGTACGATGCTAAGCACCAACGCGGAGCTTCCTCTGGAGCGGACGCTACGGTTTTCAGAAGAAGACTAAACCATCCTTTCCCGTCTTCGCTGTCGAACAAGATAGTCGCTCTTGGGGGAAGCGGGAAGCGGGTATTTCTGAATTCGCGGTTTTTATTCGCGACAGTTTCATGTGTCTCGCGCGTGCTTTCCCCGGGTTGTTGCTGACTTCCCGTCTCGCCTTTCCGATGACGACAGAATTGCCATCGGAGAGGCCAAGAAGGGAAGATATTACATTTTCTGCAACTCCCGATCGCGATTCAAATTTCACGGCTTATCATTCCGTTTGTTCGGCGCGAGAGTTTCGAAAGTAACTTTAGCGCGTGGCAAACGCGCGCGTGTGTGTGTTCGTCTGCAATGCGTGTTCGCTGGGGGCCGTGTATCGTTCCCGACGAGGCTCGGAAAAATTTCCGACTCTCGGCCGGAACGTAACACGTGGATCGCCGTTTCCGTATGCTTCGCGACTCGAGCCGTTCACCTCGAGGCTGTGTCCGACTGCACCACTGACGCATTCCGCGCCGCTTACAAGCGCTTCGTATCCCGTCGAGGCCTCTGCAAGACCATCTCGAGTGACTGTGGCACGAACTTCGTGGGAGCTGACGCCGAACTTTGAGCTCTCTTCACTGCCGCCTCTGCTGACAGCACGAGAGTTGCGAACGCTCTCGCGAGCGACGGAATCGAATGGAGATTCAACCCTCCGTCCGCGCCTCATTTCGGGGGGCTTTGGGAAGCCGCCGTGAAGTCCGTGAAGCACCACCTCCGACGGGTTATCGGCGAGACAACGCTTATCTTCGAGGAGATGACGACGTTGCTCACGCAGATCGAGGCGTGCCTGAACTCTCGCCCATTGTGCGCGCTCTCCGACGACCCCGACGATCTGGGCGCCCTCACGCCGGGGCATTTCCTCACCGGAGCCGCGCTCTCTTCAGTGCCAGAGCCTTCCCACGAAGGTCTCTCGGTGTCTCGCCTCTCGCGTTGGCAACATGTCCAGCACATGCGAGACAGTTTCTGGAGCCGCTGGTCGTCGGAGTATCTCCACCAGCTCCAAGTACGGCCGAAGTGGATGAAGCCGCAACCTCCGCTGCAGACGGGGGATCTCGTGCTCGTCGTCAACGTGGTCTATCTACCCACGAAGTGGCCGCTCGCTCGCGTTGCCGCTACGCACCCTGGAGGAGACGGCCACGTCCGAGTCGTCACCGTGAGAACGGCAACGTCGACCTTCAAGAGGCCCGTGGTCAAGCTGTGCACGCTCGCCAAGAGAGGGGATCTCGAGAAGAACGAGGCGTGAGCGGCTCATTCGGCGGATATTTCGTCGTTCGACGAGGCGGGCGGAATGTTCGGGATTCGTGCAAACATCACTCCGCTGAGCTCGGAAAAATGCCGAGCGAATTTCGGGCTCGGGTCGGTGCCCTCGGGGCATTGACACCTGTCATATATATGACGAATCGAGGATTTATATTTTCCTCGTTCTCGGTGGCTCTCGCTTTCGCCGGCTCTCCTCGCGAGGGCAGTTAGGCTTGGCGACCCCGCGAGAGCACACCGAACAAAACACTCTTTTATTTTCGCGCGAATTCCTCGCAATTCTCTCTCGGAGCTATCCGAGCTATTTTCTTTTTCTTGTTGTCGTTTGAGTTTGAATAAATATAAAGTTTATAGTGTGTTAACCCATCGTGTCAAGTGCATCATTCTTTTCCCTTCCTCCGATCCGCTCACCTTCATTGGATCTCGCTCACCGCGAGTCGTTCAAAATATGCCGCGAGTCGATTATTTTTGCCGATCGCTTTTGTTTGTCACGCACAGACGATATCTATAAAACATATTTCCGGGCGTGAATTACATGGTCTATCGGAGTTCCCTGATTGGCGGAACTTCAATCGCCTCGCAATTAAACACCATTGCCGATAAATTTTTTTTCAAACGACGTTCGACTCCGACGAAAATCCCACATTTAAAAATCCCGGGTCATACAGGTATCCTGGATCACCCTATAGATTAAATACTTCAAACAATTCGAGTAGTTCGAATAGTTCGATTCGAACGATTCTAATTATTCGAACAATTCCAATTATTCGGGCGCTCCGAATTATTCGAATAGTTTAAATATTCGATTTAACTTTCGAATCGAATTATTCGATATTTCAAATATTCGCACACCCCTAAAAATTATTGTATTTATTTGAGTTTACCCTTAATCTTTGTTTTTTTATCGTCATGCATTCGTCATGGATTATAGTATCGATTTGCCAAATTTCATTTAAAAAATCGTTGTCTATCTCGAGATAACATGTGAAAACGAAAATAGAATCGATCAGCTAATGGCAATGAAACGCATAAATGCTTTCTTTTTTCCCTGCGGGCAGTCTAGAGTTGAATCAAATTTCGATACAAAAAAAATAATTGCATTACGTTGTTTAACACGAACTAAATAACTGAATAAATAATATTTTCTTCACACTACAATTTAGTCGAAATACATCCGACGGTATATCCATAAATCGAAGAAACTCATTTCGAGGCAGTAACGGTAGCAAAGACAGTTCCCATGACACAAGTACGAGAGTAGCGAAACGTTAATATTGCGACTCATCGATAACCCTAGAGAATCTCAGAACTGTGATTACTTCTTCATGTGTAGTATCTTACAATTATCAAAACATACTCTGGCCTGTTGATATTCGGGCATCATATAATGAAAAGGGTCAATTTTCCACTAAACCAATAACTATTTTAAACATCAGAAATATGCACATGTTGAAAATACATCCTCCCCCAGAGGAAAATTGTATACGGGCTACATCGTTACGGATATTTAAATATTCTGTTCAATTCATAGTTAGAACAAATATTTTGACTCACCTTTGGAATAAGTATACTGCCCACAAGGAGTATTGTTGTTGATCTAAAAAAATGTCGTTCCATCGGTGTTTGGAAAGGCCACTGTCCAAGATAATACAAGAGACACTTATTGATACGATAATATGAGATTTGAAAAACGTCTATTGTCATGCCGGGACAAGTCGTTGATTACTGCTGTTCGGTGAAGACGACCCTGTGTGCTTACAATAGACACGCTGTCTCATAAGGAGACGTTTGAAGCAGAGTAATATAAAC
Organism: Ischnus inquisitorius; assembly: GCA_963924025.1. Classification (NCBI taxonomy): domain Eukaryota; kingdom Metazoa; phylum Arthropoda; class Insecta; order Hymenoptera; family Ichneumonidae; genus Ischnus; species Ischnus inquisitorius. The sequence goes on from OZ001247.1 coordinate 18,449,209, forward strand.
GCGGCGAGCAGCAAGCGCTTCATTGCATAGCTAGTAATTAAACAGTACTTCAATAGGAACTTGAAAAAACCTTTGTACACCCTTTACCGCAAAAATATAGGTATTCCTTGTATGTGCAATCGCCCCTGACACTCATTTACTACTATATACTGTTCATTAGGAATTCTCTCAGGCAACGGACACTTTCCACTCTCTTTTTTGTTCAATTCGTTAAACGCGCATCTCTCCTTTCTTTGCCTATCGATCCAACATAATGTGTCAGTTGAAAGCAGAAGGGAAGTGTAACTGCAGACTGTACAATGCCAATGCTATTTCAAATACAGTCATTGTACTATACTCGATGAATTATCCATGCTACCAATGTCTTCGTTCTAAAATCAGTCTAGCCATGTCCGTAAACTGAGAGGTGCTACGTTTGAAAAGTTATAGTTATTACGGAAAAAGCTTTCGAGCGCGCAATATAACATTATATTATTTTCATACTTATTACAAACAATAATATTACTCAAGTTCAACAAGGAAGCAAAACCCGTGAACCACGATATCTAAGCTAATGGTTGTTAGAACATACTAACTAAATAGTATATCAAAGTTTAATCGTGTTTTGAACAGTATTAATACATGTAAATAATGTATTATTATGCGAATAATGTATTATTACTGACTTTTAGTTTAGACATCTTGCGCACAGAAGATAGACATGTATAACGACTTTGTGTCTCCCCGAGGTGAATACATTTTTATAATGCAAAAGTTGATTTTTTTGCAAAAAAGTAAAAAAACGTATGCGAAGTACAGAAATCGTACATAAGCCGTTTATTCCAAAAGGATGTCTTGAAAAAAAAAAACGAAACAGAAATCATAAGCCAAACACCTGCACGTATTTATAAATATGGAATGTTAATCATAAAAAAAAAAATAGGCTATCTATCTTCAAAATAACTTTAATGATAAGTCAAAAATAAATTGAAAAAAAAATAGGAGGCAGCGGGGAAACCACAGACGGACAAGCATACGTGTACCGGCAATCTGTGGAAAAATTCAATTCAATTCAATTCAATATCTTTATTGTAAATTATAAGGCTAATGCCCGTTTACAAGGGGGTTGAGCGCACATGAGAATATTTACTTAACTTAGTACAAAAGACAGAGACAAGTGGCAGAGTTTTTACAATAAATATATAAAAATATTACAAACTATTACATAAAATTTACCGCTCTTATATTTAATGCGATGAGCTTATCTTCTGTTTATTATTTATTTCGTCGGTCAATTATTTTTGGTTACTTTTAATTACTATACCTCAGTTGCATATTGTACTGCAATATGATAGCTTTAAACGTTCAGCGAGAATGCTCGGATTTTTAGGGCGTTAACGCAAAACTGGAACAGATTATTTACATCGTCGATGGTAGTAACTGCGAGGATTTCTTTCATACATGTCTTTTCTTTTAGGTAGTGATTTCGTGGGTTTTCGGTTGCAGGGCATTCTAGCAAGAAGTGATCTAGAGTATCGCATTTTCCGGAGTTACATAACTGGCATAGACTTTCTATATCGAGACTATATTTGAAGCCGTTCCAGTAAATTTTTGGGTATTTTTGTGAAGCGATTCTAAGTTGGCTGACTATGCGCCATTTGTGTAGATGAAAATTTTTTCTCAAGTATTTGTTCTGTCCTAGTATGTTTTGATAGACTGAGGAGTACGATGAATTACGAGCGCTTATAAGATCTTCCTCTTTTTTTTTTCTATTGAAGCCGCTATAATATTTGGGTGTTCGTGTTTAATGAGATTTACGTCCTGCCTCGTAAAAACATGGTGAAATCCCAACCCGAGTAATGTTTTTTCTAGTTTCGAGACCCAATTGAAATGTTTTTTTACGTTCTCTAAGGTGTTTAAATAGTGAAGTTTTCGATAGCATTTTTTTGGGAGTCTTTCTTCTGGCATTTCTAAGAGCTTAATCCACCAGCTTATCATATTACTAATTACTGTTGTCTCTAGCTTCGGTTTACCGATTTCCAATCGTACTATATAGTTTGGAGTGTTACGAGGCCAGTGCAGTAATGCTTTGTAAAATTTCATCTGCACCGATTCGATTTCTCTTAGGTACTCGGATGCCCAGATCTCCGAGCCATATAGTAGAGTTGACTTTATGATCGATTCGTATAGTTTGTCGGCTGGATCGATAGATTTACATTTTGATTTTATTAGGGATTGTTTGGTTGACCCTATCGCTATATTCGCCTTCGGGGTTCTCTCATGCATGGCTGATTTAAATTTACCTGAGCTGGAAAAGACGATTCCTAAATACGTGTAGTTTTTGACTGTTTCAATTTCTTCGTTTCCGAGATAAAATTTAGGGAATTTGATGCAATTTGGGCTTTTGTGAAACGGTAGAACTTTCGTCTTGGCTGCATTTACCTCGAGACTGTTTATGTCGCAATAAGTCTTTAGCGCATTTAATTTGTGTTTCACGTCTAACGGTGATTCAGCTAAGATTACAATGTCATCTGCGAAGGCAAGCATCAATATTTCTCGGCTTCCTCCAAGGCCGAGCCCCGTTAGTCCATTTGTTCTAAAGAATGTTTCAAGGTCGCTAATGAAAAGTAGGAAGAGTAATGGACTAAGCGGCTCGCCCTGCGGAGTTCCTTTGCTTATTGGAAGTTCTGCCGAATGGCTTCCATTGATAAAATAACGCATTCTCAGTGATTTATATAGATTTATCACGGCTTGTAAAAATTTGCTGTGGAGATCGAATGTTAGTAGTTTTTCCCAGAGTTTTGAGTGAATAACAGAATCGAAAGCTTGTTTAAAATCCACAAAAATCGCATACATATATTGACCCTTCTTCCAGATTGTGCATTGTACCGCCGAATTTAAGTAAAATAGGTTGTCTGTGCAGCTTCTCTTTTCTCTGAAGCCGCATTGATTTTCTGGTAGAAGGTGTTCATTTTCTGACCAAGTTTGAAGTCGTTTAGTTAGGATTTGAGTGAAGATTTTCGATACGTTATTAAAAAGTGATATAGGTCTATAGTTTTTTGGCTCTTCTCTACTTCCTTTTTTGTGCAAAATTATAGTTCTAACCTCTCCCCATTCCGACGGTATATTTCCTGTTTGCAATATTTGATTAAACATGAATATTAGGAACGGTTGCCAGGCCTGTGGTAGAGCTTTGAATAATTCATTCGCAACTCCGTCTGGGCCTGGTGTTTTCCCGTTTTTAAGATGTTGTATGCATTGTGTTAGCTCTTGGATATCTATTGTTCGGTCTAGAAAGAAATGTCGGGTAGCCTGGGCTAAAGGATAGAAGTATAATTGTGCATGAACTCCGTTTGCTGTATAGTAGTGCTCCCAGGTATCAATCGGAATCGGGCAAGGTATTTGTTTTTTTCTATTGTACCTATTTATGGTTTGCCAGAACGTTTTAGCGTCTTTTGTATTTGTTGCTTTCGCGATTTCGTTTTCGTAGTGTTTTTTTTCTTTCCCGCTAACTAAGCTTTTATGTTTCTTTTTTAATTCGATATAGTTCGATAATTCCGGTTGCTTGAACTGCACTAATTTGGCTTGTGAAAAGGCTACTTTCATGGCTTTTTTTGCTTCTCTCACTTCTAAATCGATCCAAGGTTTTCGCGATGAGTTTGAACGTGTTCCAGTGTAGATCGTCTTAAACATGTCGCAATATACTGCTGCTACTTTTATTGCTGTCATCAATTTTTTGCTCAGCGTTTCTATCGATTGTTCTAGGCTGTAGTTCGAGTCGGAGGAACAGAGGTATGTTTGAAAGAGTTCCAGTTTTTCGTCATTCCAAACTATTTTTTCTTGTAGACTTCCGCGTAAAATTACTGGCTCTCTTGCATTTGATGACTCTAAGCATATTGTTATTTGTTGGATTAGGTGATCGGTTTTTTCTGTGTGATGCAGTATTTTGCTATCGTGGCATAATTCTAGTCCAGCGAGGTTTATCCATGCTAAATCGATCGTACTTTTACCCATCGGTCCTATAAAAGTATATTACGCGGGATTATCTGACATTGTTCTTCCGTTTATTAATATAAGTCCGCATGCTTCGAGTTCTCCCACTAGTAATCGGCCCCGACGATTGATTTTTAAGTCCAAATTTTGACGTTCTTCTGACAAATTAGAATTTTCTATTGAATTTGCTTCTAACTGGTTTAAGTTGCCGATCCTCGAATTAAAATCGCCTCCGATAATAATTGGAATGCCTGTGTTATTACGAGTAATTTCATCGATGCTTTCCGTGAACATATTTAACGCAGTATCAATATCGAGATCCGGTTTAAAATATACTAATCCTATAATTAAAACAGTGTCCTCGAGTTTTAGTTTTATAAAAATCCACATATTAGTTGTTTCTAGGATGCTTACAATTTGAATGTTGTTTCGAACGAGAAGTGAGAGACCACCGCTCGCCCTTCCAATACTGTGATCTCTCGTTGCTGCACTCCGCACGGTTCGATATTGGCTGAGGTATTTAGGGATTTTTGTAGCTTCCGTTGTTTGCCATGTTTCCGTGAAGCCCAAGATGTTGTGTGTTGTTAAAATATTTTGCGTATCGTGGTCCGCTGAGAGTAGATTTCCAAGGCCGTTGATGTTCCAGAAGGTAATCTTCGCGGCTTGTTGATTTTCCTTCGTAAGAGTTTCGCGGTGTCTCTCTGTTTTTCTATTCGGATTCTGATTCCTCGTTACACTCGTGTAGTCGATCGGTACGGTACATGCTGGTATTGCCGACGCTGCTGCCGCTCGCTGACTCGGTTCGACGAAAGTATTCGTCGATGTGTTTGGAGGCTATCGGTTTTTTTGGCATCTGTTTCACGTTATTGACGAGGGTTTGCTCCGGAGCGTGAACTGCTTCGTTGATATTTTCTTCTTGATCTTCTTGTCTGCTTCGTTTTTTCGGTCTCTGGTTCGAGTGGATTATATTTTTTGCTTCTTCGGCGTTGAGCATCTTCCCGTTCACGCTGATGTTTGTTCCCGCCAGTCGAGCTCGGTGTCCCATGTCTCTCAGATCCTTGATTATCGGTTGTAGATTTCTCCTTTTCTCCAAAGTATCCTTGTTGAAATCGTTCGAAACGTAGATTTTTGTACCTTTCAATGCATTGCAATTTCCAAGTATCTCGTATTTCTTGTCGAACGATGTCAGAGCTAGTAGGATTGGGCGACTTTGTCTGTTGTTGTTGTCGTTGGCTCTTCCGAGCTTGTGTACGTAATTTATATCGAAGTGTTCGAGAATAACGTTTAGTTTTTTTTCAACGAAGTTAATTATCGTTTGCTTCAGTTGAATTTTAGCGTCGGGCGCTTCAAGTCCATAGATTTCGAGATTGTTTTTCTTCCCTTGATTTTCTGCATAGTTTCTTTGTGTCTTGAGTTGTTCTGTTAGCTGTTTGTTTGCTTCCCGTAATTCTGCGATCTGCTCATTATGTTTCTGTAGCTCATCCTTAATCGGCTTTATTTCGGCTGCCACGGATTTCTTGATATTGGATGCCATTTCGTCAAGTATCGATTTCGAGATTTCTTGTTTCCAGTCGAAAAGCATATTTTTAAAGTCGGTGATAGACATCGCGGCGATGGTGTTATTGCCTTGCTTGTTGTCATCGGCCATATTCGTTACGTACCACGTATTATACAGCTGGCTCCGATTGTGTGTGTCACGTCGGTGTTATCTCCGTTTGCTTTGATGGCGCTGTACGACGTGATTTCACCGTTCTCGGGTCGATCCGAGTTTTTGTTCGATCGATATCAGTTTTCCTTGCACGCACAATGCACCGTTTTATGTCTGAGCAGGTTCACTCTTGTACGAGGCACTCACTAAATGCACTTTTTTACTCGTAAGTGGTTTTTCTCATTGGTGAATGACGTTTAATCGAGGAGCTATGCAGAACACGTCTATCGCGACAGTTGGCCAGTGGCGCCCCCCCCCCCCCCAATCTGTGGAAAAATACAAACAATACAGTTCTCCATAAAGCCATCGACAGGAAAACCACACAACAGCAAGATAAGTACCAGCGAAACACAATATACAAGTAAAAACAGACACACTCACTCAATAACATCGAATAGATCCTCAAAACCCAGTGCACAGCAAAATTTAGAGGTTAAGAGGGCGGAGAAGGAGCAGGGGGGCGCAGCGCGAACAAAACGATTGACGCGCCACCAAGACCCCACGCGGCCGCTGGAGAACCAAATATCGACCTAGCAGAGCCGATCGATAACGCAGATAGCAACAAGGACAGCTTTTCGAATTTAAACGCCACAATGTCCACTCCACTCCACTCCAGCAAGCACCAAAAACCAGCGTGGCAGGCCGTTGAAGAGCACTACTTTTGGCAAGAATAGAACGAACTCCGACGCCTCTGTAAATGAACTATTCACAAGAAGAAAACGAGGGTTGGAAAAAAGTTTTGAAGAAAAACTTGACAGATACGTCTCACCACTAAAGAAAAACACGCGGGACACCACACAAAACGAAGACAACGAAATTTCATACCACGAACTACCTGTAAAAAATATCGAACCGGAACCCGACACGAACATGCTCATGAAAGAAATAATCAGCCGAAGAGAGGAAAACAAAGAAATCAAGCAAAGATGCACAAGCCTCGAATACCAACTGCGAACAAATCATCTGGAATACGGCATAGAACTGAAAAAAAACTCCTCGATGAATTCAATAACAAAGACAAATGGTGGAATGAAAAATAGGACGTACCAATGAAAAGGATAACGGCTCTCGAAGATAATAACGCTAACGGAAAAACCATAACAAGTATCGCTGCAACCAAAGAGGCCGCCCCTGTGCTACTGGACGAACAACGTGAAAAAATGACCGCCACTATAAAAGAAGAAATTGCAGAAGATCAGGCTAAAAAAATTAGAAAAAACATCATAATAAAGGGATACGCACAGCAAGACATGAGTATAAAAAAACCAATTGAACAACTTATTGCACTGAAGTTCGAAATGGTGGATTGTGTAGACGAAATCAGACGGATAGGCCGAGACTCAAATATAATACGGGTCAAACTTAACTCTTCTGAAGCGAAGACTGCAATATTTCGATGAAAAAAAAAAAGGCTCTGGCTGGCACAGACATATATAAGTCCCTCTATATTATATAAAAGTTTCGCCGCCGCCGTGTTCAAGAATGCAGAGGGGGGACTTAGAATATTTTCGCTTGGCCCCCTCCAAGGGGGAGGGGAGGTGCCTGGGCCCAAAATATTCTAAGTCCCTATTCCATGTAAGGGGGGGGGGGGGGGGGGGGGGGGGGGGGGGGGGGGGGGGGGGGGGGGGGGGCAAGCAGAAATGTTCTAATGTCTCCATTTTTGTACACGGCGGCGGTAGTGAGATATGTATATCACATAGAGGGATATTTCAGTCGATTAGTATAATAATATAATAGTTTAGTAGATTACAGTTTTGATTATTCCAAACCAATTTTTTGAGCGAGAGAACAGGCAAAAAAGTGGGGGGGGGGGGGGGGGGGGGGGGGGGGGGTCAGGGTGGCGGACCTCCCTAGTAACGATATAATAAGGAATAGTTTGACTTCGAGACTTTTATATTGTAAGTTCCTAGGCGCAGCGCCGCCGATGATTACCCGGGTTCTTACCGACGTAGGCGACATCCTAGAATACACAAGCCTTACTCCTCAACCTGGGGCTCTAAGGAGGCTGACCCCATCCCCAGCTGACTACATTAAGGGATGCGTAGGGGCCGCGGACCTGGCAAGGATACCCTGGAGGCATCGGGCAATACCCAGCAGGATCGCTGGGAACCACTGGGAGGCACCCCGGGAGACCGAAAGAGGCCCCCGGACGGCTCGCAGGCCTACGAAGGATTGCTTGTTGGGGACCAGGGGACTGGCCGAGGCTCCTGTGCACCCAGTAATCCCTATGAGAAAGGTGTCAAGGCGCAGAAGAACGTGCGAAGTTAGGGAAAAAGACCTGAGATAAAAACGCCTGTCCGTTGTAGCTCCGCGTCTGAGGAGCACAACGTGGACAACTAGGGCACGGGTATACAATGGGCCAATAGGCCTGCGTGTCGGTGGAGTTGCGACCACAACCCGTTAGACAGACAGACAGACCAGGGTTTTTGGTTTCGTTACTTGATTCAAGCTCTGGGCGGTCCAGATTTATCGGTAATATTCTGTCGCGTCTAGTTTCTTTTATCGCCTCAGATTTTGCACACACAACATGGTCCGAGAACCCTGTGTCGTATCATCACCCGCTGGGGATTGGGTAATGACTTTATTGTCTGCTTTATCATCAAATCGAAGATAGCTTATGAATCGATCGCGCGTATTGCCTATCGGCCCTTAACAGCGGTGTCGAACTCGCCCGTGCGACTTCCGCACCCCGCTTTCTATGAACTTGGTTTAACCCGAGTTCACGGGTTTATTAACGACTCGCCTCGGTCATAGGAAAATAATTCCGGTATTTAGATAAATTTCTCCAATTCACAAATTCAGCCGCGACTCAAGACGAGCGACGGTTGGAGCCTACCCGTGCTCAGGGATACTACACGAATTTTTGGAACCTCTCGTGTTTCAACGGCTGCTGCGATGCTCGGGCGATAAAACACAATTCAAGCTACCTCGTCGCTCAGCAGCTGCGATGCTCAAGCAGCGACGAGTTTTGAATCTACTGCTCGGAATATATATTTTTTTTGTTTTTTTCTTTTTTGTTTTTTTTTATGAAGTTAGTCACGCTTGTACTGCCCGCGTCGGGGCGTACCGTATCTCACCGAAAATTCTACGTTATGACGAATGCTAATATCGATTACGATCAATTCTCGATTCCTCAAGTACTACCTATATGCGATCGGAGCTTGGGCTTGCTTCGAAAGGAGCTGGGCTTGCTCAAGAGTACAAAAATTTATATTAATAATTACGTGAAAGGTTGGGCTATCCCTCGGTTCCCGTTCTTATTAAGATATCTTCAGGGAGATTGGGCTATTCTCGGGAGTCTTTACGATAGGCCAGTACTTTCTGGGGCTCGCTCAGACAGGAGTGTATCGGTGGGTAGTTGGATGGAAAATCAGAGAGCTATCGATGATTCCTCGCCCTTTTATACGGTTGGAATGTCCCGTTACTCGCGTCATCGATCGTACGATCGGTGACGCCCGGGCAACGGCTAATTTGTCTTCATTCAATTTGATTTCGGCTCTCAACGGCGCCTTTCGTTTAAGGTAACGCGCGGTACGCGGACAGGATCGTCGTAGGCGTGGTCTCTCGTTCGCGCTCGGGTCTCGGACTCGGTCAAGCGTGACTACCGGCTCCCGCGCTCGGCACTCTCGTCGAGGCGGGCAAAGGTCACGTTACAATATATTGTAACGGTACGCTTTTGGAGTCTTACAGAACTTTGCTCCGCAGCGGCGTTATGTGAGTATCTTTGCTCATTTGTGTGTGAGGGCAGGTGCTGTAAATTATAAAACTGAGGTGTTGATTCGAAATGTCAACAATTATTGATTTTTATTCAATTGATGTCGTTGTTCAATATAAGATTAAGTTTGATTTTACTCGATAAGATTTGAGTTTTGTTTGATTCGCGATACAGCCCGAAAGGTTATTTTATTAAAGGATAAGAAAAGTTCGATTCTACTCGACTCGCTCCTTCTTAGATCATAGAAACCGCGAAAGCAGTCGCCGAGGTCCCCCAAGGCAGTCGCCGGCACGGCCACGAAGTAAGAAGTCGCACAATTCACGATTCTACGTTAAACGATTACCGCCAACTGTCGTTCACGAAAGCGGTCGCCGAGGTCCCCCAAGGCAGTTGCCGGCGCGTCTTACGAATTGGCGGGTTGTTGCAATCAAATTGACTCTATTAATTAATCGGGAATCGATGGGTAACCGTCGCGGTAGCGGTCGCCGAGGTCCCCCAAGGCAGTTGCCGACACTAGGTTTTGAGGAAAAGGTAAACTCCGACCGAAAACAGTCGCCCAGGTCCCCCCAGGCAGTCGTCGGCGGTCAGGTTCGGATAGGAAAAAAATATTTAAATAAAGGGTAGGCTGTTCGCTGAAAAAAGATAATTAATTAATTTTTGAAATGGCCGACGATTCTTCCTTCTTTGGGATTGGCTCGTCGTTGGTAATGTGTCCCTTGCTTCCTCTTAGCGTCGGGATTCTGTCGAATAGAGCAACGCTCTATCCGAAAACAAAAATGTGTCCGAGCTCGACTAGTAAAGATAGCTTATCTAGCGAGATCGTAGATCCTTCACTCAAGTTCAAACGTGCCGGAGCCGCGCATGAGTATCGTCCTCGTCTGAGGATAGGACCGAATCGAAGTGATTTCCGGGCTCTGGCGCGGGCCTTTTATACCCGAGCGCGTTGCGCCAAAATTGCGTCAGATGATGCAATTCGCGCGCCGAGATCTTCCGTCCCGTGTTATCTCAGGCCGGGGCGTTCTGACTCGGCTGATGCAAGTCGCGCGTCACCGTGACGCGAGAGCCACGGAAAAATTCCTCAATCGACCGTTCATGTCGATCCATGACGCGGTCGATAACCTTACATATTATCGTATGGTAAATGACTTTGTACACTAATTTTACCCTACGTCGATTTTTATCTTTATTCATTGAGGCGCGATTTCGACCGTCTCAACGCCCCCCCGAACTAAAGTGTGTCTTACTGAATACTTTTGTTCTATCACTTAAGGTAAATCGACTTCGCTGTAAATGAATAAATTCTTTTTCTTCCTTTCTAACAAAAATAACCGTTTTATTTCTTTCTTCGCCTTATCACATGATTGTCTTAGAGTTAGTTTGTACTCAGTCCTTAACCTATTATCACCAAGATACTATAAATAATCAGTCTCTCTTTTCCCACAGGGACTTCGTGTTTGTAAAAAAGAATTCTCGTGAATCAATTATTCAGGCACGCTAGCCTTCAAGACGCAAATAAATTTGTACGACCTCGCTCATAACAATCGCCGGATATCTTTAAATGAAATTATTTCCAATAGCCAACATAAATAGGCGATCGCAGTATTTACTTGAAAAATAACAATGATTTTTGCTTCAAAACACAAATTTTCTCAAGCAAAAGCTCACGTACGAGCTTCCCTCGATCGACAATCTCGCGTTCGCGCTTATAAAAAAAAAATCTTTTCTCGAAGACATCATACAGGCGAGGGTTCACGTCGTGACCCTCACTCGACGTTTTTTCGGATTCGCTTTAAAAAAAAATTTTCTTTTGCTGAAATATTACAGGCGAGGGTTCACGTTGTGAACCTCGCTCGATGTTTGCGCAAAAGGAATTTTTCTCAAGAAATTATACAGGCGAGGGTTCACGTGGTGAACCTCGCTCGACTTTGCGCAATTGCGCCTAAAATAAAAAATTCTTTTTCCAACCAAACTATTACAGGCGAGGGTTCACGCTTGTGGACCTCGCTCGACTTTTTGCGCATTCGCGCTAAAAAAAAAACCCAGTAATCTTTTTCTTTAACGAAAATTCTGCAGGCGAGGGTTCGTGTGAACCTCGCTCGGCGTGTGCGCACTTGCGCTCGTAGAACACAAAATTTTTTTTTTTTTTTTTTTTAAAGAAAATCGTACATGCGAGGGTTCGCACCGTGAACCTCGCTCGATGTCTTGCGCATTCGCGCTTGTTAACAAAAAAAAATTTCTCTCTAATCGAGAATTTTACCGGCGAGGGTTCTTATGAACCTCGCTCGACGTTTCTTTTGCAAAAAGAATCTTTCTCAAAGTAAAATACAGGCGAGGATTCACGTCGTGAACCTCGCTCGGTATGTGCGCATTCGCGCTTGTAACGACAAAATGTTTCTCAAGGAAAATCATACCGGCGAGGGTTCGCTCTTGCGAACCACGCTCGACGTTTTGCGCAAAAAATAAAAAATTCTTTTTCAAACAAAATCTTACAGGCGAGGGTTCACGTTGTGAACCTCGCTCGATCGTGTGCGCATTAGCGCTCGTAAAAAAAAAATTTTTTCAAGGAACGTCATACCGACGAGGGTTCCCGCTCGCGAACCTCGCTCGACGTCTTGCGCATTTGCGCCTAAAAAAAACTAATAATTTTTTTTCAAATGAAGTTTCTACAGGCGAGGATTCACGTATGAACCTCGCTCGACGTGTGCGCGTTCGCGCTCGTAAAAAAAAAAAAATTCCTTTTAGGAAAATACTGTTACATCCCCGTAACGCCGCCACACAGCGCCTGCGGACAAGCAACCCTCCAGGCATGCACACAAGGCTCATGCGTGGGCCTTGGGTAGTAGCTAAGGGAAGGGGGATGCTTGGGCCCTTGTATGCGTAATAGATAAGAGCGATTTTCCCCCATCCTTCAGGAAAAGTAGGAAGTGGAAGACGGGAAATTCAGGGCCAATAGGCTACAAGAAATTTGCCCTCTCCAACCCCTATGTTTAGATAAAGATAGTGTACGCATTAGTATATAAGACGCAATTTTCCACCTAAAAAGACACTTCTTGTAAAATCTTCAACCTCTCTGGTTCGAGCTAAGATTTGTACAGCTCTCCAGAAATCTTCGTCAAAATTCAAGTAAAAGTAAGTTCAACGAAATCTTCGAATTCTTTCTGAGCTGCGCGGACCACCGCGAGCTCTCCATCATATTCTTCGAAATCAGGAGTTGCGCGGACCACCGCGAACTCTTCAACAAATCCTCTCAAACTCAGTGAGTTGCGCGGCCCACCGCGAACTCACATCCTTCAACAAATCCATCGAGTTGCGCGGACCACCGCGAACTCACCGGATATTCTTTTCCCTCAAACTCAAGAGTTGCGCGGACCACCGCGAACTCTTATCCTCCTTAAAAAACATAGTTGTTGCGCGGACCACCGCGAACTTCTATTCCTCTCAACCTTGGGGTTCGCGCAGTCTGAACAGTTAAATTCATTTTTAAATCAAATATCTAAAGTAACTTTCATTTTAGTGGGAAAACGTAAATCGGGTGGCCGCAAGAATCACCTTCGGAAAATAACCGCTGAATACAGCGGTTACTCAAGGAACCATCAACACGGCTATTGCACTGAGGAATTCATAAAAGCACTCTTCGGTCACAAATCCGAAGAGATAAAATATAAACTAAATAAAATAGATTTTGTGATCAAATTCTTGCACCCATCGAGGATCCCTGAAAACGATCCTCGACGAAACATTTACGAGAAGAGACTCTCCCAATGTAAAGACAATTTATTAAATAAATAATCTAATGATTAATTGTAAAACTAAATTTCCTCTTTTATTTTCAAAATCAATCAAACTCCGTTAGCCCGTTTCCCAGACTAATTAGCCTTTGCTAAGGTCAAAAATAGGGCAACAATTTCATGTTACTCGGACGTAACATACTTTTTGGTGACAGCGGTGGGATAGAAAAAAACGGTAGTTTGATTAAATCATGCCATTAGAGCATTCTCCACAAAAACTTGATTCGTCCAAGGTTCAGACTGACGAAACGCCAGGGGGTAGTACTCAACCCCAAGAAACAAACCTCACTCCTATTGATCCAAAGAACGATACCTCAAACGACTCTGACAATAGTTCAATAAATTCAGCCGAAACTATCTTTCACGAAGATACAATGCCTGTCGGTAATTCGCAAATAGTTTCCCTTAAAGACGCCGTTGAGGTCGTAGTAAAATTCGATGGAACGAATATTCCGGTCTATCAATTCATAGACAGCTGCGAAGAAGCATTAGTAATGCTTCCTTCAAAAGTCGAGAGCAATCTAGTCAAACTAATAAGAACTAAAATCACGGGAGAAGCAAAAAAATCAATTCAGGGTATGAAATTCGAGAAACTCAAGGAGTTGACAAATCATTTAAAAGAACTGTTTTCACCCTCGAGAACAGTTAATCAAGTACGACGCGAACTAGGAACAATGGTACAAAAAGACAACGAAGACGTTATAACATATATAAATCGGGTTCGCGAAATCGGAAATCTAATATTGGAAGCATATAAGAGCAACAATGCAGGCGAGGTAAGCGACGAAGAAAAATCCTCGACCGAATCAGAGTGTATCGAAAGTTTTCTTGACGGTCTTAAACCGGAGATACAGCTGAAAATGAAAACGACGTACGAGACGTTGAACGGAGCCGGGACAGACGCGATAAAGATAGACCGCAAACAAAAGGCAATAAACGAGCTCCGGAAAGGGCAGCGCGAGGGTAAGCCGGCGCCGCGCCGAGAGACGGTAGGCACAGTGACGCAAAATACGATTAGTTGTCAAATTTGTAAACGCAAGGGGCACGGTGCAGATGTCTGTTGGTTTCGGAACCAAAACGCCGAAGGCAATAAAGATAAGCCGTCCGCTCCAAATACAAATAATAAGCCGCAGGGACAAGCACAACAAACTGGCACACAAGAAAAATTCTGTCGGTATTGTAAGAAGACGGGACATACTATAGAAGAATGTAAGAAGCGCGAATATAATAATAAACGAAGGGCTCAGGGAAACTCCAACAGTCTCCCAAAGAACGGGGCGAACTCGGAGACTCAAAGCAAAACAGCCCCGCGCCAGACACTGGTTGTAAATCAGGTCCAGCCGGAAGACGAGTCCGAGTAGCCCACGTGAATCTACAACAGCGTTGTCGACCTCCTACAATCAAGATAGAGTCCTTAAGCCTGTGTTCACCAATACATTTATTGGTCGACACGGGATCCGAGCCCAATCTCGTCAAGGAAAATTCGGTCATACCAACCGCGATAATCGATCGCTCAGATATTCTCGAGCTGCATGGAATAACGACAATACCAGTTAATACCTTAGGGTCTTTAACGGTGGATATCTTAGGATGTTCTGTCAAATTTCATGTGGTTGGAGAGTCTTTTCCGATCAAACAAGCGGGTATATTGGGGAACGAATTCTTCGAGAGATACAAGGCGACGATAAATTACAAGGAACATTGTTTGTATTGGCGAGATAACCGCGTAGAGTTCACGAGTCCAGAGACCGTGATAATTCCAGCTCGATCTGTTTCCTCTTTCTATGTTAGAGTGAAAAACAGCGAGTTAAGCGAAGGATATTTACCGCGTTTTAAAATCGGAGACGGTATTTATTTCGGAAAAGCGGTCGTTTCAAATCACCGGGGTATTGCATATACTCGGGTTTTCAATACGCGAGAAGAAGAAATCGAACTCGAAGTTCCTACGTTAATACTACAGGAATTCGAGGAAAAAGAAAAAAATGAAACTAAATCCTCAAAATCATCTAAATCAACTAAATCCTCTGAATCTTCTAAATCTTCTAAATCTTCTAAATCTACAAACTCTTCTAAATCTTCTAAATCGACAAACTCAGAAAAATCGTACGCGGATTGTTTAAAAATCGGTACATCAAATGAAAACAAAAATCGCATCGAGGCCGTAACTAAATTGCTACGTCTCGATCATTTAAATAAAGAAGAACGCGAAAGTATCGATGAATTAATTCACGAAAGCGCGGATCAATTCCATCTCCCGGGGGATACACTCGGAGCAACAAACAAATTGGAGCATGAAATCGTCACCGTCGACGATCATCCAATAAATACCCGTCAGTATCGCTATCCACAAATTCACAAGGAAGAGATAACTCGACAGGTCAAAGATCTTTATGATAACGGAGTGATTCAAACCTCTGAATCGCCTTATAACAGTCCTGTATGGATTGTTCCAAAAAAACCAGATTCTCACGGAAATAAACGATGGCGAATGGTGCTGGATTTCCGAATGCTTAATGAAAAGACTATCGGAGATTCATACCCTTTGCCCAATATCACTGAGATACTTGACCAACTCGGAGGAGCCAAGTATTTTTCAGTCTTCGATCTCGCCTCTGGGTTTCATCAAATAAAGGTTAAACCCGAGGACGCTCATAAAACAGCTTTTTCAACTCCGTTCGGACATTATGAATTTTCTCGAATGCCGTTCGGATTGAAAAACGCTCCCGCGACTTTCCAACGATTAATGGATCGCGTATTAAGCGGTCTACAGGGAACCGAACTTTTCGTCTATCTCGACGATATAGTTTTGTATGCATCATCGTTGCGAGAACATCAAATCAAATATAAGAAACTCATTGATCGTCTAAGAGACGCAAACCTAAAACTTCAGCCGGATAAGTGTGAATTTTTGCGAAAAGAAGTGACTTATCTGGGTCATTTAATAACAGAAAACGGAATCAAACCCGATCCGAAGAAAATCCAAGCTGTAAAGCACTATCCAGCACCGAAAAATGTTAAAGAAGTAAGGGAAGCAATGGGACTATTTAATTATTATCGTCGATTCATTGGGGAATTCGCAAGGATCGCAAAACCTTTGACGAATTTACTAAAAAAAGACGTAACATTCCTATGGGGAGAAAACGAACAAAAATCCTTTCAAACTCTAAAAGACAAACTCTGTGAAAATCCCGTACTTCAGTATCCCGATTTCACGCGACCTTTTGTCATAACGACAGATGCGTCCGGATACGCGATTGGAGGAATTTTATCACAAGGAGAAATCGGAAAAGATTTGCCGGTTTCATATATTTCTCGAGCCTTGAACGATGCTGAAAAACGATACTCGACTTACGAAAAAGAGGCTCTTGCAATAGTCTATGCGGTCAAACAATTTGTAGCGAGAACTCAAAAACACTGTGGATAGTTGCGGTTGGAGTTGGGAAAATTTGAGGAGATTGAGAGAACCTTTCACGACACGTTTAGATAGAGTTGAGAAGAGCTTTATTCCGAGTAACGCGTGCGAATCGTCTCGATATTGTTGTGACACTGAGCGCTGGTCAAGGGCTCTCGCCGTTCGGACGAGAGCGAGTATGATTGTGTTTGTATGTACAGGTGTTATTGTGTGAATGTGTGTGTCTGTGAAATAAAGAAAATGTAACGGCTTGATTTCGAGAACGTTCGCGAGAAATATAACGGTGAGGCCGATATCTGTCAATTCGAAACTGCTACGAGAGCGATGGTTTTGCCGAAACATTCCGCCCGCCTTGGCAATCTCGACGAGATTGGCAACAGTGACGACGGAAGACCGGCTGCTTCTATGTGTAGTGTTCGTTCGTTGAGACTGGCAGGAGCACGAGTTTGACAATCGGTCGCTTATATACCGATTGTTGCGTCCGAACGGTAGCGACGCGGACGAGGTTGTCTCGACCGGGATGGACGTCGATGACTCTGCCGAGAGCCCACTTCGATGGTGGGTATCGTTCGTCCTTGACTAAGACGAGCGATCCGATTTTTAGCGAGTTGAACCGATGCTGCCACTTCGTTACCGTTTGAAGGTGTTGGAGATATTCTGTGCCCCAGCGATGCCAGAATTGCTCGAGCATTTGTCGGACGAGTTGCCAGCGAGACAGACGAGAGTTTGGCAAGTCGATGATTGCTGGCTCTGGGATTGTATTCAGAGCGGAGCCGATGAGGAAATGTCCCGGTGTCAGCGCTGATAAATCAGCTGGATCGTCCGAGAGCGGGCACAGAGGCCGCGAGTTCAGCACTGCTTCAATTTGCGAGAGCAATGTAGAAAATTCTTCATATGTTAGTCCGGTGTCTCCGATAACGCGCTTGAGATGGAACTTCACAGATTTTACTGCAGCTTCCCACTTCCCTCCGAAGTGTGGCGAAGACGGAGGGTTGAACTTCCACGCCGTGCCATCGTTCGCAAGAATGTCGGCGAGAGCTGCAGCGGTTACCGAGGATGCTTGGAAAAGCTTTCGAAGTTCTTTGTCTGCGCTGATGAAATTCGTCCCACAATCGCTCGTGAGCGTTTCGCAGATGCCTCTTCGGCTCGTGAACCGTTGATACGCGGCGATGAATCCTTCTGTCGAATAGTCGGTAGCCATCTCTAGATGCACTGCCGACGAAGAAAGGCACACGAATACGACGATATACCCTTTGTAAGATTTCGCACCTCGACCTCGGAAAGTGCGAAGAGTTAAAGGTCCTGCATAGTCGACTCCAGAATTGAGGAATGGACGTGCGCGAGTCGCTCGAGGTTCCGGGAGCTGTCCCATAAGCTGTTGTCCGAGAACAGCGCGTTGACGAACGCACTGCACACATCGATGGATGAACGAGCGTATGGGTACACGGCCGCCGACGATCCAATAACGGCGTCGCAAAGTCGCGAGAGTGACTTGAATTCCTCCGTGAAGTGTACGTTGATGAGTGTCGTCGATCACGAGAGTCGAGAGCGCGGATTCTCGCGGTAAGATGAGCGGGTGTTTCTCATCGTGATCGAGGAGTGAGTTCCTCAGTCTTCCTCCAACGCGTAAGAGGCCTGATGCGTCGACGAAGGGTATAAGCCTGATGAGAGGGCTCGATCGCGTGAGCTGGTTTCCTCGAGAAAGCTCGTTGATTTCGTTTTCAAAATGTGCTCTTTGCGTCCTCGTCACCCAGAATACCCGAGCGATGTCGAGCTCGGTCGGCGTGAGCGGCGAGGATGCGTCTCCACTTCCGTGGAGATCTTTGAATTTTTTAACTGCACGGAGGCACCGTGCAGTAACACGTAGAAGCGTCCTGAGACTCGAGAACCGTTCTACGAGATCCCAGATTTCCTGAGGCTCACCTTTGTTCGCGATGTTTGCTGCCGTTTTGCGAACCTCGAGAGCGATGTCTGGATCGAGCGACGGGATCGAAGAGGGCCATGAAGTCGAATGCTTCGATAGCCATGGCGGACTGGCCCACCACAGAGTTTCTTCCTGAAGTTGCCGAGGGGACAATCCACGTGATGCACAGTCGGCTGGATTCTCCTTCCCTGGCACGTGATGCCAGTGAGAATTCGAGAGCTCTTGGATTTCGGTGACTCGATTCCTCACGTAATCGGCCCACCGACGAGCTTCTCCTCGGATGTATGCGAGCGCGACTGTGGAATCCGTCCACAGATGTACCGGAGCGTCATCGAGATCAAGCGTTTTCCGTACGCTCGAGATTTGACGAGTTAACAGCAACGCGGCTGATAACTCAAGACGAGGTATCGTTACTTTTTTGAGCGGAGCGACTCGAGTTTTCGCGGAGACGAGTGTTACGCGAACATCGCCGAGATCCGAGAGTACGCGCAAATACACAACAGCACCGAGAGCTGCTTGAGACGCGTCCGAAAATCCGTGGAGCTCAACGTCGAGTGACGATACACGAAAACCGAGCCATCGCGGCACTGATAATTTTGATATTTCTTCGAGATCCTTTTCGAACGTTCGCCATCGATTTGCAAGTTCTTCGGGAAGCGGATCGTCCCAACCGAGCTTCGCTGACCAGAGTTCTTGGATGAAGATTTTTCCGCGAACGATAACAGGCGCGATCCACCCGAGCGGATCGAATAGCTGCGCGACACGCGATAGTACGAGACGTTTCGTTATTCGCAACGATTCTTCAAAGTTGAGCGATGTAAACACGAATGAATCTGATCGCGGTTGCCACAACAGCCCGAGAGCGCGAAAGAGAGGGTCATTCTCCAAAGTTACCGGCGAGGAGTGCTCTTGATTTTCTTGCGGGATGTTCGTCAATAACTTTTCGTCGCTAGCTGTCCACTTTTTCAACGGGAAACAGCCAGCTTTGAGGCATTCATTCACTTGCCGAATTTTCTCACGACCTTCTCGAATATTGTCGGCTCCCGAGAGCACGTCGTCCACGTAGATTTCGCGTTGGATAACGTCCACGGCGAGGGGAAAACGTTCTTTTTCGTCAGCCGCGAGTTGTCGAAGTGCGCGAATCGCGAGATACGGAGCACTTGCGAGCCCGTACGTTACCGTGCAGAGTTTATACGAGAGCGGAGGGTTAGCGTCGTCTTCTCTCCATAAGATGCGCTGCAAATCCCAGTCGTCTTCGTGAACGCGGATTTGACGATACATCTTTTCGATATCCGCGGCGAATACATAAGCGTACCGCCGCCAGCGAGTGATAACATCAGCGAGATCGGTTTGAAGTTTCGGCCCAACGTATTGTAAATCGTTGACCGAAATTCCGAAATTTGTGCGATGAGAACCGTTGAATACTACTCGCACCTTCGTTGTTGAGCTGCTCTCGCGTACAACGGCGTGATGCGGGAGATAAAACGCACTTCGAGGCGGCGAGACAGCATCCGGAGCGAGAGTCATATGACCGAGAGCTTCATACTCACTGAGAAATTTCGAGTACGCAGATTTCAGCGAGATGTCCGTCGAGAACCGCTTCTCTTGCCGAGACAGAGCAAACAGAGCAGGCTTGTACGAATCTCCGAGATCTTCCGGACGTCGTTTGAGCGGAATACGCACGACGTAGCGTCCTTCCGGCGTGCGCGAGTGAGTATCGCTGAAATACTGCTCGCACTGTGATTCTTCTTCAGACAATGTTGTTCTTTCTGCAAGGTTTGGCTCTTCTTGAACCCAAAACCGCTGCACGAGATCGAGAAGCTCGTGATCGATCGAGCACTGTAACCCTTGAGCGGGGCGAGAGCGATCGTCTGAGCTTGACTCAGATGAGACGGATCCAGAGAGAATCCATCCGAGAGCGGTTTGCTGAGCGATCGGGCTGCCTGGGCCGCCCTTTCGAAGCCCTTCCTCGAGAATTATGCTGTAAACTTCCGCTCCGAGAATCAAGTCAATCGGTGTTGCTGACGAGACGTCCGGATCGGCAAGCTCGAGATCTTGTAGATGCGGCCATGGATTCCGAACGACGCGAATCGGTGGCAAATACGATGTGAGTTTCGCGAGTACGTACGCGTCTATCGAGAGCGAAACTGTCGGATTGACGCGAGAACCGATAACGAAACTCATGAGCCCACGCGAGAATGTAGAGCGTTGAGCACCGATGCCGTTGATTGGCAACGAGACTCGTTTGCGCGGTAAATTAATACGTTGCGCGAGAGATTCCGTGATAAATGAGACTTCCGAGCCTTGATCGAGAAGGGCTCGAACTTCGTATTGTTCGCCATAGCACGATGTTATTTTGACGAGAGCGGTAGCGAGCAATACAGGCGTGTACTTTGTGGACGTTGCGAGAGCGAGATGAGTCGATGCCGATGTTGACGGATTTTCTTGACGCGGAGGCGCGAGTGTTTGGCTCCCGGGAGCTACTGTTACCGGTTGTTGCGATTGCAAACTCGATGCTTGAGCGTTCGGCGCGGCGGGAGCTTGCGCACTCGCTGTGTTACCCGACCGATGCAGCGTTGTATGATGCGTATTGCCACAGATTCGACAGCGTTTTGCCGATCGGCAATTTCGAAATTGATGCGGACCGAGGCAGTTAAAACACAAATTTTTCTGCTTCACGAATTCTTGTCGTTGTTCAACCGATTTACCGCGATAGTCTTGACACGCCGAAATGTAGTGCGCAGAACTGCACAACGCACACGTGAGCTGAGCGAGTCTCGTTGCACTAGCTGCCGAACTGTCACTTGTTTGATTGGCGGTAACTTGGTGCGACTTCGCGGATGTTTGACTTCTAATCGCAGCAGGAACAGTCGGTTTTGATTTTCGCGGCTCAGCACTGCGTGCAATTGCTTCGAGAGCACGTACACGATTTACGATGAACTTCTCGAGATCTGCATAGCTCGCGGAGTCAGTTGAAGGACTGATTTGTTTCTCCCAATCGATTAGAGAATCCGCGTCGAGTTTTTGCGAAATCACATACACGAGAATGCAATCCCACGATTCCGTTGGACATCCGAGAGAAGCGAGCGCACCGAGAGCCTCTTGCACGTTACCGAGCAACGCTTTTAACTCAGACACCGATTGCTGACTCACCTTTTGAATCGAGAACAGCGAAGCGAGATGCGTATCGATGAGCACTCGCTTGTTCTCGTAACGATCGACGAGAACTTGCCACGCGCGCGCGAAACTATCACCGGTAATGTCAATGTTTATCACGAGTTGTGCCGCTTCACCTGTCACACTCATCTTGAGGTATTGCATTTTTTCCACGCTCGAGATCTCTTGATTTGTGGAAACCATTGATGTGAAGAGGTCACGAAACTGTCGCCACTCACGATACAACCCCGAGAAACGCGGCAAATTAATTCGCGGTAGCTGCCGAGAATTCGGCGCGAGATTCGCACGAGGTGCGGCTTCTCCACTACCCGATGCTTGTTCGGCTTTCTTTTTGAGTTCGTTTAAATACGCACATAATTCACCCTTCGCATCGACATACTCCTCTTCGCACTCTGCATAATGTTCACCGGTAAAATAGTCCAACGCGAGACGTTCATCTGGCTTTAACACCGAGAGCATCTCGTGGTTCGATTGAAACTTTTTCCAATTCGAGTCGAGAACGTCGATTCTCGCTTGAATCGCTTCAGGAGTCCTTTTCCTTGTTTCTAGTTTTTTCGTATTTGCAACTGCCCGTACTATTAACCCGCGAAGTTCCGCCTGCTTCGCGGTAACGGCTGATACCGGCGCTGCCATTTTATTAAATATATAATTATTGCAAATTCACAAGAAAGCACGACACGAGAACGAATTTGCAAAGAAAAGCGCGAGAACGAATTCTTTTCGTACACGAACGTCCCGAGATACAAGAGAGCGCGATACGACGGTTCGGTATACGCGTAACTGTGCGTGAGAGAGAGTCGAGGCGCTGTCGCTTGAACGGTTGAGCGGCAGCGAGAGCGCGACTACCCGAGTCACGCATAGAGTCCAAGCGCGATAACGAGAGCACGATTGCGTGTCTATCGGTCTTGCTATAACCCGCGAGTCTAAGCAACCGACAGCGAGAGCGCGCGTCGCGGGGCAGAGTGAGAGAGAGCTACCGTTAACTCTTACCTCGCGCGGCTTGCTAATATCTTTCGAGAGCACTTTTCACACTTTTCTCTTTTACTAATACCGCACTTTTCCACAGTATCCGGCAACGAAGGACTAAAAAATGTAGCGAGAACTCAAAAACACTGTGGATAGTTGCGGTTGGAGTTGGGAAAATTTGAGGAGATTGAGAGAACCTTTCACGACACGTTTAGATAGAGTTGAGAAGAGCTTTATTCCGAGTAACGCGTGCGAATCGTCTCGATATTGTTGTGACACTGAGCGCTGGTCAAGGGCTCTCGCCGTTCGGACGAGAGCGAGTATGATTGTGTTTGTATGTACAGGTGTTATTGTGTGAATGTGTGTGTCTGTGAAATAAAGAAAATGTAACGGCTTGATTTCGAGAACGTTCGCGAGAAATATAACGGTGAGGCCGATATCTGTCAATTCGAAACTGCTACGAGAGCGATGGTTTTGCCGAAACACAATTCCATCCATATATTTATGGCCGAAAATTCACTGTCGTGACAGATCATAAACCATTAGTTTGGTTTCAATCGTCGCAAGATCCCGCTTCACGGGTATCAAAATGGAGATTGCAGTTAGCTATGCATGATTTCGATGTCGTTTATAAATCCGGAAAAATTAATGTTAACGCCGATGCTCTCTCGCGAAATCCCGTAGAGTCGAAAGACGTTCATTTAATTCAAGAAAGCGAAGAGCCACAGAAAAATATTATCGTTACTCAGGCGATGGTTCATCAAATTAACGAACCACAAGAATCCGGTGAACCACCGTTAAGAAGGAGTCAGAGAACTAAGCAAAAGCCTCAGAGACTTATAGACGAAATCGCGAAGCAAGCGGAAATAATCGAAGAACAGGTACAGGTTAGACGAAAAACTCGCAAATCTAAAAAGTCAATGATGGAAAAAGCTGACGAAATTCGAAATCAATCCAGCGATTCTGAGACTTCAGATAGCGATAGC
Source organism: Ischnus inquisitorius (assembly GCA_963924025.1). Classification (NCBI taxonomy): domain Eukaryota; kingdom Metazoa; phylum Arthropoda; class Insecta; order Hymenoptera; family Ichneumonidae; genus Ischnus; species Ischnus inquisitorius. Next base: position 18,472,857 of record OZ001247.1, read on the forward strand.
GAAATTGAGGAAGAAAAAGAAAGAAATAATGACGAACTCGATGAAATACATAATGAAGAGGAAATACGCGAAGAAAAAGAAACAGGAAACGTATATTCGCAAAATTTAATCGAGTCCAGAGATCAGCTTTTCATGAGAAAGGATAATTATGCTTATTTTGTCTATATCTCTGGCGAACCATGCGATATAGGTTCAAATCAATTGCACTCTCGAAACGATTTTCCCAAGTTCAGAGACTTACAAGCAGGTAAAGCGCAAATGAAAGAACACGCAAACAAAATTCATATAGCTCTACCGATACGACGACTCACCGAAGGATTGACGATAGTCGAGTCAGATATAAAAGAATCATTACACAGTCTCGGGGAAATAATTAACCAATTACAATTAAAGACTGTCAGTATAGCAAAAACACCGGAAATCGAATCGGTAGAGTGGAAAAAGATTAAAAGTCATTTGTGCGCTTTAGCCGAATCAGTAGCAGCAAAAATATTAATCTGTACTGGGGTGATTCAATACGTTGAACCCTCTAGTCGGATTGACATTATCAAAGAAATTCATTGTTCAGCTCTCGGAGGCCATAAAGGAGTATCTAAAACATACAGCAAAATCAGGCACCGTTATTATTGGGAAAATTTAAAAAAGGACATCCAAGCCTTCATACGAAGTTGCCTAGGGTGTCAATTAAAGAAATTGGTCAGAGTAAAACACAAAAATCCGATGATAATTACGGATACTCCCGGATCAGCTTTCGAAAAAGTAGCTATGGATATTGTTGGACCTTTGGCTGAAACCAAGGACAATAATATCTATATATTGACAATTCAGGATCAGCTAACAAAATATTCGTTAGCTATACCTTTACCAAACGCAACGGCAAGCACAATAAGCAATGCTTTAGTAAAACGATTTATTTGCACGTTCGGAGCACCAAGATCAGTTTTAACTGATCAAGGTAGCAATTTTCTTAGCAAAGTATTAAAAGATTTAGCAAAACGTTTCAAGATCAAGCAATATAAAACTACTGCTTTTCATCCACAATCGAACGGCTCAATCGAACGTTCGCATCATGTACTGGGAGAATACTTAAAGCAATTTTCAAATCAAGACGAAGAATGGGATCAATGGCTTGAATTGGCCACTTTCTCATACAACACGAGTACACATGAGGGTACTAAACATACTCCATTTGAACTGGTGTTCGGTAAACTCGCAAGACTCCCTTCGAGTGAACCAATAATAGACGAACAAGAAATTACGTACGACGAATATCTCGTCAAGTTAGTAACAAGACTACATGAGCTTCAAGCTCTAGCGCGAGGAAATCTCATTAGCGCTAAACAGAAATCAAAAGAAATTTATGACAAGAAAATCAATCCTCAAACCCTTAAGGTCGGTGATTTCGTTTTTCTTTTAAAAGGTCCAAAACCGGGCAAGCTAGACGATCATTACACCGGCCCACATGAGGTTTTAGAGATATTCTCGAAAGGAAATGTAAAAATTAAAATTAAGAAAAAACCCCGCATTGTAAATATAAACAGACTAAAACTCTCATATATATCAATTTAGTCAACGGGGTAGTAGTTAATACAATTTATTTATTTTATTTTTCAGAACAAACGGAAAATAAAATATTTAAATATTTTATCATCATGTACAGAAAGACGTTGACAATCGCGTTATTGTTATGGGCGATAACAGGCACAAAGGCGATCATCGGGTACGATTGCGGATCATCGAATCTTAACATAACAACATTATCATTAATTGACGTAGGAGACTGCGATATAAAGAAACCAGAAGTAATCGCGAGTCCTGTGTACATACAACTACTACAACTAAATGAGTTTATCGAAAACAGGGTAATTCAATGTAAAGTCGAAATTCATCGAGCGATTTACCACTGTGGAATGAGTTCTCACATCTCGGTCGTAGCACATGGGCAATTAGAGTATTTAGCCGACGTAACTCGAGACGCATGCGAGGAAATGCACAAAACTGGGCTCTATAGACTCGGAAATAGTTTGATCACTGATTTGCGTATAAATCAATCCTCGACTCGCAGTATAACGCTAGCAGGAACAATTAAAAACGACGGCTCATGCTACGGAACTCAGTATTCAGATCCTTACGGAAGCTGGGATGATGTAGTAGTACAGGGATCCGTAAAAATAACTCTCGTTCAGTATCAAGCAGCAGTAAATTTAAATACGAATCGCATTAATCTTAAATCTGGAATGACGTGCCTATTAACGAGCCAAAGCTGTATCGACCTTGAGGGTGGACAAACTTTTTGGAATTCACTTCCCGTAGATAATTGCAAATTTAATCGATACGATGTACTGTACGAAGGAATGGCGAAGAAAATTAAAGATATAGGACATAGCTACCCTCAAACCGTCTATACGCTCTCAACTCAAGATATAACTTTCGCTTTAACAAAGAAAGCAGAACAGCCGTTGTGTGGTTATACGTTAATACGCACAGAACATCCGAAACTATTAATATTCGAGACTAGGAGGGGTGAAACTTTCGCTAAGCCAAAGCCGATAGCTGTAGAAAATTTAGATATCTTTGCGTATGTAAATTCGAAATTTGTATTCGTAGAAAAACACATCCGAAATCAAATTAATCAATTATACCTTGACGTGTTGACTCAACGTTGCAACCTGGAACAACAAGTATTAAAGAATGCTCTCATCATCGCAACTCAATCTCCGGACGAATTCGCTTTCCATCTCATGAAGGGGCCCGGATATATGGCAGTGATCGCCGGTGAAGTCGTTCACATCGTAAAATGCATTCCGGTGGAAGTCAAAGTGCGAAGAACTCAAAATTGTTATCATCAACTTCCAATTACGAGAGGCAATGAAAGTTTCTTCTTGTCACCTCGAACACACATCATCATGCAAGCTGGTACCGAGATGACGTGTGATCCGTTGCTACCAACGGAATACCTTCTCGGAGACGCTTGGTACAAATTACTCCCAGGACCAGTCCAAAGTATGCCGCCAACTATAATCAAACCGATGACGAAGCCAACATGGAAATACACCAATCCAGCATCTCTAGCAACAAGCGGAATATATACGCAAGAAGATCTCGTGACGCTAAGGGATCACATTATGTTCCCAGTCGAAAAACCAGCCGTGCTGAACACTTTGGCTCGAGGGATCAGTGGACAATCCATTGGAAATCAAGATCTCTCATTCTCAAATATGCTGGGAACTGATGGGCTTAAAAATCTCGTCGACTCTGTGTGGGAGAACATGTGGGGTCGATTCATGTTCTTTGGAACCGCAAGTGCTGGGATCATCGGAATCATGCTACTAATTCGAGGCATCAAACTCATCGTGGACACTATCATACACGGCTACGCACTTCATACCGTGTATGGATGGTCAATCTTTCTCATCGGAGCTATCTGGGACTCAGTAACACATTTGTTACTTCATCTAAAAAGAAATTTGAGCGAAACCCCGGAAATGCCACTTATTCCAACTGAATCTCACGAACTCATATCTGTACGGATTCCTACAGTACAAGAAGAAGTACAGCGAGTTCAGGAACAGACTGAACCAGCATCCTCCACTAAATCATCAACATCATCTGGAGCATTCTCGCTAAAGGGATGAAGACATCGAGATCAACAGCAGCTCAACGCGACACGTTGAGGCTATTAATTGATTGATGAATATATTTGTATAGAATTTTTATTTTTATCTTCGATTTCGTTTTTCTACCTATTTTTATTCACAACTTAAATGTCGTTTCTCATTAAAAATATACGGACATTTAATCTCAGGAGGGAGGTGTTACATCCCCGTAACGCCGCCACACAGCGCCTGCGGACAAGCAACCCTCCAGGCATGCACACAAGGCTCATGCGTGGGCCTTGGGTAGTAGCTAAGGGAAGGGGGATGCTTGGGCCCTTGTATGCGTAATAGATAAGAGCGATTTTCCCCCATCCTTCAGGAAAAGTAGGAAGTGGAAGACGGGAAATTCAGGGCCAATAGGCTACAAGAAATTTGCCCTCTCCAACCCCTATGTTTAGATAAAGATAGTGTACGCATTAGTATATAAGACGCAATTTTCCACCTAAAAAGACACTTCTTGTAAAATCTTCAACCTCTCTGGTTCGAGCTAAGATTTGTACAGCTCTCCAGAAATCTTCGTCAAAATTCAAGTAAAAGTAAGTTCAACGAAATCTTCGAATTCTTTCTGAGCTGCGCGGACCACCGCGAGCTCTCCATCATATTCTTCGAAATCAGGAGTTGCGCGGACCACCGCGAACTCTTCAACAAATCCTCTCAAACTCAGTGAGTTGCGCGGCCCACCGCGAACTCACATCCTTCAACAAATCCATCGAGTTGCGCGGACCACCGCGAACTCACCGGATATTCTTTTCCCTCAAACTCAAGAGTTGCGCGGACCACTGCGAACTCTTATCCTCCTTAAAAAACATAGTTGTTGCGCGGACCACCGCGAACTTCTATTCGTCTCAACCTTGGGGTTCGCGCAGTCTGAACAGTTAAATTCATTTTTAAATCAAATATCTAAAGTAACTTTCATTTTAGTGGGAAAACGTAAATCGGGTGGCCGCAAGAATCACCTTCGGAAAATAACCGCTGAATACAGCGGTTACTCAAGGAACCATCAACACGGCTATTGCACTGAGGAATTCATAAAAGCACTCTTCGGTCACAAATCCGAAGAGATAAAATATAAACTAAATAAAATAGATTTTGTGATCAAATTCTTGCACCCATCGAGGATCCCTGAAAACGATCCTCGACGAAACATTTACGAGAAGAGACTCTCCCAATGTAAAGACAATTTATTAAATAAATAATCTAACGATTAATTGTAAAACTAAATTTCCTCTTTTATTTTCAAAATCAATCAAACTCCGTTAGCCCGTTTCCCAGACTAATTAGCCTTTGCTAAGGTCAAAAATAGGGCAACAATTTCATGTTACTCGGACGTAACAATACTACCGGCGAGGGTTCGCTCTTGCGAACCTCGCTCGACGCTTTGCGTACTTACGCTCCAAAAAAAAACATTTTCAAGAAAATTGTACCTGCGAGGGTTCACATTTGTGAACCTCGCTCGACTATTTTGCGCATTCGCGCTTTTTAACAAATAAATTTTTTCTTTATCTCAACGAGAAATTTACAGGCGAGGGTTCGTATGAACCTCGCTCGACGTGTGCGCGTTCGCGCTCGTAAAACTAAAGAAATTCTTTTTAAGGAAAATAATACTGGCGAGGGTTCGCTCTTGCGAACCTCGCTCGACGTTTTGCGTGTTCGCGCTCCAAAAAACATTTTCAAGGAATCACATAGGCGAGGCTTCACATTTGTGAACCTCGCTCGACTTTCTCGCGCCTTCGCGCTCGTTAAAAAAAAATTTTCTCTTTAAACAAGAATTTTACAGGCGAGGGTTCACATGAACCTCGCTCGACGTTGTTTTTTTTTTTTTTTTTTTTTTTCCCGCGTTCACGCTTCCAAAAAAAAACATTTTAAAGAATTTTTACAGGCGAGGATTCACGTTTGTGAACCTCGCTCGACTTTCTCGCGCATTCGCGCTCGTTAAAAAAATTTTTCTCTTTAAACAAGAATTTTACAGGCGAGGGTTCACATGAACCTCGCTCGACGTATTTTTTCGCGTTCACGCTCCAAAAAAAACATTTTAAAGAAATTTTACAGGCGAGGATTCACGTTTGTGAACCTCGCTCGACTTTCTCGCGCATTCGCGCTCGTTAAAAAAAAATTTTCTCTTTAAACAAGAATTTTACAGGCGAGGGTTCACATGAACCTCGCTCAACGTTTTTTTTTCGCGTTCACGCTCCAAAAAACACATTTAAAGAAATTTTACAGGCGAGGATTCACGTTTGTGAACCTCGCTCGACGTTGTTTTTTTTTTTTTTTTTTTTTTTTTTTTTCGCGTTCACGCTTCCAAAAAAAAAACATTTTTTTTTTAAAGAAATTTTACAGGCGAGGGTTCATGTGAACCTCGCTCGACTTTTTCGCAAAAAAAAATTTCAGTACAATCGTACATGCGAGGGTTCACATTTGTGAACCTCGCTCGTCATGTTTGCGTGAAAAAAAAATCTCAAAGAAAACTTACAGGCGCGTGTTCACGCTCGCGAGCCTGTGAACTATCGTTCGTTCCTCTTCTTATTTTTCTTTCCTGTGGCGCTACGTTTTGTTCGCCTCGTTTTCCTTTTCTTTTTTCGGCTCTTCGTTTCGCCCTTGACTTGTCTCGTTGTTGTTTTCGTTCCGGTGCCTTCGTCGTCTGTCGAGGCATCGTCCTCGCTCGTTGTTTTGCTGACGTTGTTATTCTCGTCCTCGCGTGGAGTGGAAATGCTTTGGATCTGGGTGGCGTAGCCCTTCGCAATTAGCCACTCAGAGATTTTTTTTTGTGGCCTGCCCAGATGAAATAAGTCGAGACGGAAACCTGCGTCGTCTTTGGCCATAACGAGCTCTCGACTTCGCAAAAACGTATGTAGCTCCGTCGTTGCTTGGTCGGCATCCAAGTCGTCGCTCGCCTCGATCCCTGTAATCCGGGCCATGATGGCGTGCCACTTTGGTAGGGCAAAGTATGACGGGAGCTCGAATACCTGTTGTCTCGGCACATCGATCATTGTTGCAAAGTCGCCGGCGTAGAAAAAGCACGTGCCGTCTCGTGTTCCGACGCACTTTGCCCGATGCGCCGAGGTCCCCCAGACGGAGCGCGTACCAATTGTCCTTGATGGGACCACTCGATATTGGGTGCGCTCTTCTTGTCTGGCTCTCGAGACACCGTTGCAGAGCCAGCGTCGCCATAAATAGCGTGGGCGTTGTGACGCATAGCTCCGTCACAGAGAGACAGCGGGGAACGATAACTTCAACCCGAGCCTCGAGAAGCGACGGGTGGACCTCATCCTCGATGAGCCTGATAAAAAAAAAATTTTTTTTTTTTTTTTTTTATCTACACCGCTGCATCCAGTTCCTCCTTTTCTGTTTTTTTTTTTTTTTATATACAGAAGAAAATTTTTGAGACGGAAAACTAACCTCATCATGTCGAGGTTTGTCTCTTGTCTCGTCGTCCTGGCCGCGTCCGCCGTAGTCGCCATGGCACTTGTGCACTTTCTTATTGTTTTTTTTTTCTTTTTACTCGCGTCGCGACACTTTTTGTTTGTTGTTCACACGTCTCGTGTGCTCGTGCGTCGCGATTTCGCACGCGTCGCAGTTCGCGGCGCGATGTTTTTTTTTTTTTTTTGTTTGACCGTTTTTTCCCGTTGCACGTTGTTTAATTGTTTTTTTTTTTTTCTTTTTACTCGCGTCGCGACACTTTTTGTTTGTTTTTCACACGTCTCGTGTGCTCGTGCGTCGCGATTTCGCACGCGTCGCAGTTCGCGGCGCGATGTTTTTTTTTTGTTTGACCCGTTTTTTCCCGTTGCACGTTGTTTAATTGTTTTTTTTTTGTTGTGATTGCTCGTTTTATTGTTCTTGTTGATTTATTGCACGTTTTATTTTCACTTTGTTAAGTTTTTTTGTTTTTCGTTATTTCGTCAGCTGTCGTGACCGGCCGGCAGAACTCCGCGATGAACAATGGCGTCTCGGCCGGTCGCGGCAGACAGCGTGGCGTCGTAGGCTCCGCGTGCCCGCCACTTTCCGTTGGATCCGCGACTCTTTGTATTCGTCACGCCCGAAAATCTTGACTAATTTGTCCGAGATTTTTTTATTGGGTATTTTATTACTCTCTTTATCGTTTTCAGGCGTTTTTTCGTGCACTTTACGCCTTTTTCGTATGTTTTCACGGATTTTTTCTTCCGTGACCCGTGATTGGCTGGTCGGTTCCGGCCAATGAAACTCGCCCGGCTTCCACGTACTACAATCTGATGCAACACTCGTGATTTTTCTTTGTTCGTCCTCGCGTTTTCCATTGTCTCTTGCCGGACTCACCGGAAATGGGGATACTCGCGTCGGAACTGTCGTCATTTGTAGCAGAATTTCTTCTATCTCGTCGTCTTTCCGATGTAACTCTAGGATATAGGGAAGATAGCGGGCGAAATTCGAAATTTTGTCCGGAACGGCGATTTCGATCAATCTCCACTCGATGATTTTTTTTGTTTGTGTTGCTCGATCTTTCGTCGATTGCCTCATTGTCTGAGACATTTGCCAATTGACAAGTTTCATTTTTGACTCTGTTGTCTGCCAGAGTTTTGGAATGATGATGATTTCCCTCTTATCCCGGGCTCCGAAAGTTCCCCAATTTCCTTTTTCGCCAGTTTGCATTTTAAAATGCCTCGTGATGGAACGCGGGTCGGTTTGAGTTGCACTCTCCATACTGGGTGTTATCCTCTTCGGATTTCCACTGTGACTGATATGGTCGTAGTGTGGTAGATCCTTACTCTCCCCTTTTCTTACTCGTTCGGATGTTTCGGGCGCATTTTGACAGGACTATTTCGTCTCCGGTGTCGCAAGCCCCTCTCGTGAAAAGTATCTTTTGAGATTAGCTGCGTGATACATCCCGCGTTCTATCTTTGTCTCGATACCTTCGAGGATGAAAGTTGCGGCGGCAATTTTCTTTTTTATCCGATATGGCCCTTCGTAGATCGAGAAAAATTTGGCGACCATTCGGTTCGCGGGATCGCTGACATTGCACGCTTTTGCTAATACTAAATCGCCCACCGCGAATTCGATTAGTTTATGTTTTTCGTCGAATCTTTGCGCTCGAATGCGACCCTTTTTCCTAATTCGTTGAGCCACAAGCGTCAATTTCTGCTCATACTCTTCGACCGTGTTCTCACTCTGGAGATCTCGCATAGTATGGATCCATTGTTTCCATACTCGCGTTGGTTTTTTATTAAATTGTAGCTCGATTGGCGTAAGTTCCGTTGTATCGTGGTATGTCTCGTTCATACAATCTTGTATAACTTGGACCCATTTCACCCACGACGAGTGTCTTTCGGTCAAGAGCGTTCGAAAGAATCTTCCGATCTCTCGGTTCACTCTTTCGACAATATTCCCTTGGGGATGGCGGATCGACGAGAATACAGCTTGAATATCCTCTTCTTTGAGTTTACTCAGCCATTTGCGAGAGGTGAACTGCGTTCCATGATCGAATTGCAGTGCTTTCGGCTTTCCATACGTTGGAATATAATCATTAAAGATTTTGTTCATCGTTGCTTGGGCCGTTGCTGTTTTCAACGGGTAGAGTACCACGTACTTAGAAAATGCGTCGATCGTTACCAGAAGATATTTCATTCCTCCTACCCCGGCGGGAAGAGGTCCGTAAAAATCTATTGACACTAACTCTCTCGGCCGTTCGGGGGTGATATTTTGTTGCGCCGCATATGACTGCTGATTTGGGACTTTGTTCCTTTGGCAGCTATCGCAGGTCGCTAAAAGTTTCCGAATTACTTGATAGAACTTCGGATACGTGAAATTTTCTCCGACCATTTTCCAGACTTTTTTAGCCCCCGCGTGCCCGTACATGTGATGTGCTTCCCAGATTAACGTTTGCATCACAAACAGCGGAAGTGCAACACGCTCGTGATTTTTCGCCGAGATCTTGAGTAGGACCCCATCTTGTAAACGGTATCGTCGGCTTTTCATCGTGCCTTTTCGTAATCCGAGCATGTATTCGGCTAATCTGTTGTCGCGGGCTTGATATTCTGCCAAGTGACGCAATTTTTCCTCGAGATCTCGAGAGGGTTTTTCGGCCAGTAACGTGGCGATTGTTATTTGTTTGCCTTTTACTCCCCCTGGATCCGGAACGGAGTGTCGGCTGAGTACATCTGCCACCACATTTCGTGTTCCTGGGCAATGCTCGAATGTGAGGTCGTAGTCTTGTATGGCTAAAACCCATCGAGTTAGTCTCTCGTTTAGTAATTGACAATTCTTGAGGAAAATTACCGCCTTGTGGTCGGTAATTACTCTTATTTTTGCTCCGTACAAGTACGTGCGGAACTTTTTTAATGCCCAGACAATTGCCAGGAGTTCCTTTTCGGTAGTTGTGTATGCGAGTTCGGGCCCTTTAAGAGGCCGACTCGCAAATACGACAACACCTAACTCGCCATTGTCATCTTTTTGAGCTAGAGTGCCTCCGAGCGCGTAGTTACTCGCATCGGTTTGGAGAATGTATTCTCGGTTTGGATCGGGGTGTTGGAGTAGCACATCCTCGATAAACAATTGTTTAACCTTTCGAAACGCTTCTCGCTCTACCTCACCCCACCTCCATTTCACACCCTTTTTTAATAGCTCCAAGAGTGGCAACGTTGCTTCGGCGTGATGTCGTGCGAACTTGGTGTAGAACACCGTTAATCCGTTGAAACCACGTAATTGTTTAATGTTTCGGGGTTCCGGAAAGTCCTGAATTGCCTTTATTTTATCGGGCTGAGGTTTGATCCCTTCCGTCGTGATAATGTGCCCGAGAAAATCCATCTCTTGTCGAAAGAACTGTGCCTTCCGCAGTTTGATGGTCATTCCATGTTCGTTCAACCTCGTGAGAAGTTGTTCCAAATGTTCCATGTGTTCATCAAAGTCTCGGGAGATGCAGAGTAGATCATCCACGAAATTTATTATGTTTTCTCCGAGGTCTCTCAAAACAATGTCTAGTGCACGGAGTAAGCTCGCGGTGCTTGTCTTGAGACCAAACGGAGTAACGATGAACTCATACACCTTTCCTCGGTGACGGAACGCCGTGTATTTGTATGAGTCAGGGTGTAATGGTATTTGCCAAAAACTATTGGTCAAATCCAGACTTGACATGACCCCAACTTCATGACAGCGTTGAAAAATTTGCTCAATATTTGGCGTACACTCATGATCGTCTGCTAAAACTTGATTAAGCTTTCTCGCATCGAGACACAGACGAACTGACCCATCCTTCTTTTCGACTACCGTGAGGGGATTCACCCACTCACTAGTCGAGCGTTGGATGATTCCATGTTGCAACAATTTTTCGATCTCTTTGTCGACTTTGTCTTTAAACAACATGGGAATCGGGTATGAGTGCGCCACTATTGGCTTATCGGTGTTCACTTCGAGGCGGTGTTGGTACACTTGGACCAGACCAGGCTGTTTACGGAAGACATTTCTATGTTTCCATAAAACCTCTTGTAACCTTCTTTGTTCTTTCTCAATTAGGAGTGGACTTGCTCTGATAATCTCGTTAATTTCTTCGATCGTGATCTTAGGATCATAATCGTTTTGTGTAATGGCTGTGATTTGGAGATTATTGGAGTCCTTTGTATCTTTCGGCTGTTCCTCGGGTTTTTTAGATTGTTTTTTCGGGGATTTTGCTTCGTTTTCCCAGTTAGGTCGGCGCTCGGAAATACCCTTTTGAGTCTCGAGTGTGCCATTTGGTATTTTCATCGTTGAGAGTCCCTCTCTGGGTCCCAACTGTGTTGTTACCGTTTCGGTCACCTCGTTATATTTGACTCTGAGCGTATCATTTTCCACGTCAATCAAACTTTTAAGAGGATGAAGCGTATCTATCCCGAATAATACGTCTCGTATTAGTCCCGAAACGACCAGATACCGAACGTATGTTCGAACTTGTCCAATTTCGGTCGTAGCCATAATCTGTTTGGTGATTCGGCACGGCCTCCCTTTTATCGCGCCTTTTACAGTGACCCCCGGAACCGGGAGTATCGGGCAATTTGTTAGAATATCCCGATTCTCCATGAAGAATTCCTCTGATATGGCGGTAACTTTTGCTCCGCTATCAATAAGGACAGTCACTGGAATTCCCTCGATTTTTGCGTATATCTCGGGACATTCTACGATGGGTACTGCTTCTTCTTCATTTATTTCGTCTCCAATTAAGAATTCTCGGGTGTCCGAGAAGATTGTATTAATTGGAAACCCCCTATCTTCCTCCCGTTGTCCGTTAATCGTTTTTACCGTTGTACTCCGCGTTGTCTCCTGACGCTCTATCTCCGATGCGGGTACAACGGATATTAGTTTCCCGCTTGGGAAGTCGTGGGTTGTGTTTTGTCTACCTCGGTGACCACGGCTTGAATCGTCTGATTCTGTTGTGTTTTTGGTGGACTATTCGGGTTTGGATTCGGATTCTTTTGCTTTTGCCAGAACCCCTTCTGCCCCCCCGGACCTTGGTGATTTCTCTGCTGATTGTTCTGGGAGTTATTACCCCCAGATTTGTCACCTTCGGTATTTACAGGGTTCTCCTTCGACTCTTCAGACTTCTTTTCTGTTGAGTCCTTGTTGCGTTTGGCATTAATCGGGCCTCCCTGTTCGATCTTTTCGAGAAAACACATGATTTCTTCGAGAGTCTCGAAACCTCGTCCGACGATTGTCGCTTGGATCTCGTCCGTAAAGTGTTGTGCTAGTGCACTGACGATCTCCTTGTCGGTTGGAGGGGGAATTAGGTCCCGAGCGCTGCCAAAAATTCGTGTTGCGTACTCGACTTTATTTGTCTTTCCATCTTTGTTGTAGAACCCGAATTCGAGATTTCTTCGGATTTTACGTTGGACATCTTTGCTCCAGTATCGTTGGACAAATTTTGTTTCCAATTGTTCGAGGGTCGCCACGGACTCTTCGACCAGAAGCCACCATTCTTTGGCTGCACCCTTAAAGCATTGGCCGATTAAATATTTTAATTCAGCTGGGTGGGGTTGCATAACCAAGCAGTACTGCTTGAATTCACGCAAAAACTTCATGGGTCTCTGACTTCCTGACGCGTCGAACGTAGGTGGACTTAAACGGATATTATTTTCGGCAGCTCGCCGAGTTTGCGAGAGCGTATTCACGCCTTCTTGTTCAGACTCATGATCTTCTTCGTGAAAATATGTGGTCTTTTTCCGGTTTTGATGGTGCATGATGATCCGAGTACTTTCGATATCTGGTCGACTGTCTATTCGTTCAGCCAAATCTTGCAGTTTGTTCTCCAGATCTTGTTGCATCAGCCTCTGTTGTGCTGAGTTGACCTCGAACAAACTCATCCTCTCAGCATTGTCCTGGACTCTAGCTTCGATGTCCCGAGATTTCTCCTTCAGTGGAGCGGTGATTTTGCAAACTTCATTTGCCATGTGCGTCTGGAAGATTTTCATTTTCTCGGCCATTCGAAGTTCGACAGTTTCTAATCGACGGTCGACAGCCTCCACGAGCGCCTTCTCCATATTTTCGATTGCTCTACTCGTTTCTTTACGGTGAGCGGCGAAATTTGTGTCCAGCGTCTCGCAACGTTTTGTTACGTCGATGACCACTCGGCCCAAGGCCCTCCATTTTCATCGAGATGTCTCGAATGGACTCTCGTATCTCTAGGAGAATCTCCTCGCTTAGCGTTGACTCTCTTAATCGGGGAGTCAATCGTTTCGCCGGGATTCGTTCGGAGAGAGGGTTCGTCTTCTCCCCGAAATTCGCGTGTTCCTCGGAGAGAAAGACCTTAGCTGCCGGTAGTGGGAGAGTGATGTCATCTTTGGAGACTCCCACTCCGGAGTCGAGCAGTTCCTGCACTTCCCGATCTTCCGCGGATTGACCCTGGATCTCCTCCCGGATGATTTGGATGCTGTCCTCCGGTCCATCGAAGGTTTTTTCTCCAGACTCCTCCGGAAATTTATCGCTGCCGTCGGCCATTTTATCAATAGTTTTATTAGCGCACCTGCCCCACGTTGGGCGCCAGTTGTAACGGTACGCTTTTGGAGTCTTACAGAACTTTGCTCCGCAGCGGCGTTATGTGAGTATCTTTGCTCACTTGTGTGTGAGGGCAGGTGCTGTAAATTATAAAACTGAGGTGTTGATTCGAAATGTCAACAATTATTGATTTTTATTCAATTGATGTCGTTGTTCAATACAAGATTAAGTTTGATTTTACTCGATAAGATTTGAGTTTTGTTTGATTCGCGATACAGCCCGAAAGGTTATTTTATTAAAGGAGAAGAAAAGTTCGATTCTACTCGACTCGCTCCTTCTTAGATCATAGAAACCGCGAAAGCAGTCGCCGAGGTCCCCCAAGGCAGTCGCCGGCACGGCCACGAAGTAAGAAGTCGCACAATTCCCGATTCTACGTTAAACGATTACCGCCAACTGTCGTTCACGAAAGCGGTCGCCGAGGTCCCCCAAGGCAGTTGCCGGCGCGTCTTACGAATTGGCGGGTTGTTGCAATCAAATTGACTCTATTAATTAATCGGGAATCGATGGGTAACCGTCGCGGTAGCGGTCGCCGAGGTCCCCCAAGGCAGTTGCCGACACTAGGTTTTGAGGAAAAGGTAAACTCCGACCGAAAACAGTCGCCCAGGTCCCCCCAGGCAGTCGTCGGCGGTCAGGTTCGGATAGGAAAAAAATATTTAAATAAAGGGTAGGCTGTTCGCTGAAAAAAGATAATTAATTAATTTTTGAAATGGCCGACGATTCTTCCTTCTTTGGGATTGGCTCGTCGTTGGTAATGTGTCCCTTGCTTCTTCTTAGCGTCGGGATTCTGTCGAATAGAGCAACGCTCTATCCGAAAACAAAAATGTGTCCGAGCTCGACTAGTAAAGATAGCTTATCTAGCGAGATCGTAGATCCTTCACTCAAGTTCAAACGTGCCGGAGCCGCGCATGAGTATCGTCCTCGTCTGAGGATAGGACCGAATCGAAGTGATTTCCGGGCTCTGGCGCGGGCCTTTTATACCCGAGCGCGTTGCGCCAAAATTGCGTCAGATGATGCAATTCGCGCGCCGAGATCTTCCGTCCCGTGTTATCTCAGGCCGGGGCGTTCTGACTCGGCTGATGCAAGTCGCGCGTCACCGTGACGCGAGAGCCACGGAAAAATTCCTCAATCGACCGTTCATGTCGATCCATGACGCGGTCGATAACCTTACATATTATCGTATGGTAAATGACTTTGTACACTAATTTTACCCTACGTCGATTTTTATCTTTATTCATTGAGGCGCGATTTCGACCGTCTCAATATACGATATAATCTTCGATACTATCACGCAATAACTGTTTTTAGAAGCAAATTAATGAGTCAAGTCATCGTACGGCCACCCGGAAATTTGTAAAGCCTGCGTGCTTCTGTCGATTTACAGGTCGAAGTAATCCTTTTCCGTTCTCAGAGCAAATGCGAGGTAAGAAATTCAACCGGTGCGAAACTGTGATCAACACGAACATAAAAATTGATCTAGTATTCAACAAGGAATTCACAAATAAGCCGATGCTTTCCGTCTTAAGTGGGAAATTCGCCCAAAATCTCAAACTGCAGAGGCAGATACTTGCTGCTTGCCTCTTTAACGTTTCGTTGCAAACTTTGTCTTTTAACAAGCTCAGAGCCACTGTCCGCCGGTACTGAACCGAACCGCTCACCACCTCATGCGATGTGCCTAAATATGCTGTATCTGTTGTGACGAAATTTTTTTGGAGCGTCACAGAATGTACGGTAGAGAGATCGGAGCGGCGAGCTTCACCATCTTCAGGGTCCCAAGCAATTTGGAGGGCATAATTTAGGTGAGACTTTCTTGTATTAATCCACAGATATTATTTTGGTTTTTTTTCTAATTTGGTACGGGGTACGAGGGAGTAGAGCCGTCATCTCTGGGACACTTTTATAATAGTTTGGACCCTGTGGAGTTTCTGTTCCCGATATCTCAGAACCGGCTGAACCGATTGAACTGTAAATAGTCTCTTTGAAAAGATTGACCCCAAATTATACTCTAGAAATTGCCTTTAAAATTCGTGTCGTAACCTTCCTAAGATATATCGATTGAAAGTTCCATTTCCGGCATATTGGCGTATATACAGTGAGGTTTTCTTGAAACTAGACGGACAGAATCTGATTGGCTGCCGCCGTGCGCTGGCAGTGCGGCTCAACTCGAACCTGGCGTCAGAGGGGATAAGGGGGGTAAAGTAAGGGCACACCGTGGTAGGGATGAGGGACGCGACGACAACGCGAGCAGCTTGATGGGCCGCGTGTAAACGTTTCGGACTAAATACAACTTGGCGGAACTTTTTGAAGTCAATACGCATGTTGAAAATCCATAGCTACAGTATCACGCATGCTGAGAAGAAGATATTGCATTTACTAAAAAGGTCCATAAGGTTTTTATCGTTCAAATTGTTGCACGTAGGTTGTAAAAAAAATTGCGAATAAACAAATTAATGTTATACAATAAAAGAATTGTAGAATATTAAAAAAATTAATAGTAATATCCAATTTTTTACTATGATAATGATGCTTGATGAGATGTACCATTTGCATCATCGAAAGGAATAATATTGTTTTGCATTTTAACACTATCATTGATGAACATGACTCGTGAGTGACTCTCTCACACAAATTACCCCAAAAGTTGTGTTCCTGAGAAAATGTTGGAGACTTTTATTTGCAACTATTTAGAAAACAGACGTAAAAGATCCACAATTTATTAATTGCACATATTAAACCACAATTTGTTAGTTAGTTTCAACAGTTGTAAATTGTTTTGAACTATTGATTACTTTTATAAATTTATAATTGCAAAATTGGATTTTTCCATTTGGCATTATTTTTCATTGATTCCTCGCAAGAACTAGCGTAATGAAGCTTGAATGGAACTTTTTTTAAAATGCAATGTACTCAACGGTATGAAAAAAGTAGTGAAAACGCGAATTTCTTATTTTTTAAATGTTTAAATGGTTTTGTAATTCTTTACTTGCAAAAATGAATTATTGTATTCGGGACTATTTTTCCCCAATTCCTTGCAATATTGGATAAAGGGATGACATTTTAATGGAACATTTCATTACATGCAATCCTTTTATCAGTATGCACTGTGACAAAGTCGCAATACATTTTCAGCACGCGTATTTGACAAAGTTTTCCTTTTACGAGAAAATCGATTATGACCTTTTCGATTCGAATCGATGAACAGAAACAAAAATGATACGAGATGTTCTTTTTGAATCGGTGAAATATTTTTTTAAACCTCTAATTGCAAAAATGAATTTTTGCATTCTCAACTACTTTTTCGGAATTGAGTGCAACAATTTGAAAGATAAAGTTCCTATGGCACTTTTCATTTGCTTTAATCCTTTCATTGAATGGAATCTTTTCGATTCGAATTCATGAGTTTTGTTCCAAAACAATATTCTTTAATCTTTATAAATATACTGAAACGTTTTGTAACTTCGCGACCCGGCGTATTGCTCTCAATTACCCGTAACCCAAGTATGTTACTGTCGCGATGTCGCAAAACTCAACTCTCGGTATTTAATTTACGAGGTTCGTGTACCGGACCGGGTGTCGGACCTACCACGCCGTACCTACTTTATGTTCTCGATAGCCTCAGTAGATTCGATTCACTCACGTTTGCCACGTTAACGAGTGTCGAGACTCTTCATCATTGGCTAAGGTTTTTGTTTTAATGATTCTATCCTGTTATTATCCCGATATACCTTCTATGTCTCGATCATCCAGGTTCCGGGTGATGACAAACTTCTGGGAAACATCCTCTCAGGGTTGACAATCGGCCGTAGTATCCTGTTCTCGAGTATCAGAGGGAGCGCAAGGTGGACTCCGCTGTGATTCCACCAAACGGAGTTCCTCTCGTGTTTGCAGACGGCTCGCACGAGTCCTTAATACTAAGATTACGCAAAAGAAAGGTTATTGATACGATTGGGTCACGGTGATACTTGTGTACCCAGTTTGATCCAGTGGTTTGAATGACGCGCTCAAATTATTCTAATCGAAATTTTAATTCACGACACAGACACGATGCCTGTGCTGAGGAGCTCTTTGCTCAGTGCTAATTTTGAAATTTAATGTTGCTTCGAGAATCCCTGTGCTTCTACGTCGTACCGGAATCCTCAGGCCCTGCCTCTCGTTCATCTCCGCGAGTTACATGGGGCTCCAGCGCACAGCACAGTGTGAGATATACTGCGTGATTTCCTTACGACGTTACACTGACAACTAGTATGTTGGAAACGCACCCGACGGTGCGCACCAATGCGTGATTTCCGAGGGAAACCATCCGCCCTGTAAGAGCAACGCAACTATTAATATAGCCATATTAATCTTCAGTTTACTTGCCAACGAACTACCAAGGCTCGGGCTATGGAAAAATCCACAACCGCTACCTTGCTGGCAAAGGTAGAGAGCGCTTTGGTCACCTCGGTAGGCCGGCTTTGTCGCGACAGGAGAGACTCCGGACGCAACAAATACACGACCACCCAAGGCGTTCACGGGGATCCTCGGGAAGGCGCGCTCCGATACTCAGCGCGAATGTCCAGTCTCGAGTGCCCGCGCGACTGCAGCCGAAGGTGGAGTCCCACCAGCACCATATGGCCTGTGATGACCTATGTGGCACAAAACAGGAGACGAGGAGAACGCAGATGCGATCTCTTCAACCCGATGCACCCAACTCCACATAGACCACCAACACCACGGCACCCCCGTCGAGAGTTTGTTTGTTGCTAGAGACCGGTACCCGGCTACTAGTTTAACAGCAGAGACCCCGAGAAGGTCAAACTCAGCGACTTGATTGTGAGAGGCTTTGGTCTTACGCATCAACGACCCAAGTACTGAAAAGTACTCTCTGCTCGTTACACTGACAGGATGGCTTGGCTCACGTATTCCGTGCTCACGGGAATCGTGTTCGTTTGACCACTGTCTCGCGACTTTAACGAGATTTTTATATCGCCCTTATTCGCAACAAGCTCTTTCCACGTCGGTGTTTGTCAGATTATTCACCCAGTACCTCTCCTACGACGTGTGACACGTTATTTAGACTATGCAGTGCTCTGGAGGAGAAGCCGACCACACTTCCGGAAAATTATCCGGGGGTGGTGCTCGCGGATACAATCTCTGTGGTCGCGAACTTCCGAGAAATTATTCGGGGTCAACGTACCAGGAGAGGTCCCTAAGCGCTCGTAATTATCCTGACAATTAGCGAGCGATAATCGAAATTAATTGCGTGATAGCTCAATTAAGAATCGACGGATTTAGATGTAACTTTTAACGTAGTTTATAGTTGAAATCGAAGTGAAGTCTCGAGGCCTCGCGCTCGCTGCTTATATACTTTTTTCGTGGTTATGTAACATTTTTATGGAAGGGGAAATGTGGCGTGATGTCACGTGACGGGTCCCTATCCTTAAGCATGGGTGACGTCAGCTCGTGAGCTCAGGGCCGAGTGCCCCTGTTGCCAAGGCGTCGTTGCGCCCCGCTGTGCTTGTTACGTAATCCTTCCGTAGGGAAGGGGAAAAAGTGGCGTGATGTTTCATCATCTTTCTGGGCGGTGGGGCGGATGACTCAGCGCCCGGGGCCATTATCTCTATCTCGTAACACGTGTCACGTGACGCTTGGGCCCCCAGTACCGTGCTTGCGTGGTTCCTCGCGTGTGCGGTACCCTCTGGGCAATGTTACCGAATGATTTATTTATTCCCACTGTTCGTGTTGCTGTTGTTGCTGTTTTATGTGTATCGCATGTAGCTGTTTCTTTTTTGTTTGCTTACATTTCTTGTGCACTTCAGTCTTTCTCATTAAGTACTATTTTCTTGTTGTTCTTGATGCTTTGTCCGTTGTTGTATTGTTTTTAGGCCCTCCTGGCACTTGTGCTTTTAGCTCGTCGTTGTTGCACACGAGGTGTTGCATGTCGTTGCTATCCGTGGTTTATTTATTTCTTTCCGATGTTTTTTTGTTGTTAATTGTCGTTCTTTTTATGTCGTTGTTTATTTTCCTCTCTGGAAATATCTTCGCCTCCTGGGATGCTCTTGATTCATTGTCTAGTTATTGTTTTCTAATAGTTGCTGTTTATTAATGGCGTATTTGTGCTTTTCGTTTCTTTTATCTCGTCTGTCATTTTATCTCGTTTGTCTCCTCGCTACTTTATCGCGTATTCCGGCGTAGTCCTGAGATATCGATCGTGATTGCGTTTTTGATAGTAAACGTCCTACGGGAGGTATCCCGACAACGTTACGGCTACCTCCGAGAGGTGTAGCAAGGTGTTCAGGCAACCGGTCATCTCATCGAGGGCCGTCCGTTGTGCGTGGGCCTGTTCTCACCGTTCTGGTGGGCGTGGCCTATAGCGCGAGGGCCGATCTCGGTCCCGACATAGTGTTTCGTCCCATTTCGGTAGCCAGACCTCCTGCGGAGTCTGCGCTCCTGTGACGCTCGCGACTCTCCTCTCGTTGGCTCTCGCGGTGGAGGGTTGCGAACCGTCACAATACATTATTATACATTTACACTGTTCCGAAGCGCAAGCGAGCCCTCGAGATTCTTCGCACGAGAGTCAGGCGATAAATCGCGCAACGTCGCTACACCGTCACGCCGGGTCGAGAAATGTATAACGAGAATACAATACTGCCGAGAGGTTTGCCAAAACTTATGTTTCAAGAAGAAGTCGCGAAGATTCGGCAACGGCGATGGAGAGAGAGAGAGCGAACGAACGATCGACGACGGCGAGGCTCGAAGCCTCGCGCGAACGAAGAGAGCGCTCCCCCTCCCCTCATAGGCTCGAAGCCGAAATCGCGACACGAGAGCGTCACTCTCGTGCGAGACATAGTAGCGTATAGAGCGTATAGAATTCAGACCGGCGTTTAGAGTATTGCGAAACGTCTACTGCAGGTGGTGGATTTTTTTGTTTGCAGATTTCTTGTCGTATTTTCGATTTATTGTTTTGGCTTGCGCGTTGCTGTTTCGGACGTTTCGCAATTTTCGATTTATTACCTTTGGAGGTTGAAGCTAAAGGTGGTTTTTTCGATTCGGACTTTGATGTTTTTACTGCGGGATTTTGATCTGGAATTATTACGGTTTCGATCGGAGAATTTGTTACCGTTCTCGAAGTTTCCGAATCCGAAATTACTAAGATTTCGGGTCCCGTTTTTTCCGATGTTTTTTCTGCAATTCTTTTGCTGCGTCTAGTTGGTTCGCAATGTACCTTCGGTTTCCTGGTACGTTTAACGATTTTTTGTGGAGAGTTTTTTGTTGGAGATCTGAACGTTGGAGTCACTTCGTCGTTTTTACTTGCTCTTCCTGCTATCTCCGATGTTTGCGGTTGAGCAACCTCGCGAAAACCCGATGTTGATGGTTGAGGACTTTGTTGTCGGTCCTGTTGAGAACGTGAAGGTGATCTGAACGTTGGTTCCGGTGGCGGTTCATCATCGTCCTCGTTGTCGGTTGAGTTTTGAACGCTCATCGGCAACGGTTCAGCTTCGCGTTCCATCGGAGTTTCGTCGTTTGTTTCCATTTCGATTATCAATTCGTTTTCCGTAATTTGCTCCATTTCGTTATCTTTTTTATCGAGATCGATGTGCCTTTTCGGGCTACCATCTTTACGTTGCCTGCTTGGGCTATTTTCCTTATGTTGCCTACTTGGGCTATCTTTATGTTGCCTGCTTGGGCTATTTTCCTTACGTTGCCTACTTGGGCTATCTTTATGTTGCCTGCTTGGGCGGTCGCTAGCTTTTTCGTCCTCTTCTAGCTCCGTCGAGCTATCCTCTTCCACCGTTAGGAAATATCGGCCAGTTATTCCCTCGGTCTTCCAAGTGCGCTTTTCGGTCTTATCGCTCTTGGATGCACTTTTGGTCTGTTCTTTAGTGACCCTGTCCTTTGGTCGCAATCTCCGCGTCCAAAGTTCCAGTTTTTTGCGTTTTACAAAACTTTTGAGTCCTTGCCCTATGTCGTTGTCGGATGTTTCTGATGTTGGTGAGTCGTCATCGATGGATGAGTCAATTAAAGGTTTGCTCCCCTTTATTTTTGTGTCTGTCGGTACTTGTTCGGTTTCCTGTGTAGTCTCTTCCGGTTGTTGCAAATTCTCTTTCGGCTCAGTCTCCATCGGAACAGTTTTTGGTTGTTCTGGAGTTTCTGACCGTTCTGTCTGTCGATGTGTGGCTTCATTGCCATCTGAGTTGTCTAAAGAAGCTGGATTGCCAGAACCTTCGTCCGTCGATGAACGATATCTCGGCTGATGTGTTTTGTCCGCTATGATCTTTGGTTTTTTCGAGTCAGGCTTTTCGCAGTCTTCCGACGAATTTTCACGAGGTCTGATCGGCATTATGTCAGTGGGGTTTCTCGACAATGCGTTTTGGTTAAGGACCGCGCCTATCGCGTAATCCGAAGCAATCGGTCGTCAGCGTGTAAGGTTTCTCGAAATCTGGATAAACGAGGATTGGACGTTCTGCGATTTTTTGTTGTAAAGTCTCGAACGCGTGTTGGCATTCGTCTGTCCAGCTGAACTCCTCATTCATCCGTAGCTGTTTCGTTAGTGGAATCGCGATTTTCGCGAAGTCGCGAATAAATCGGCGATAATAACCTGCAAGCGCTAGGAACTGCTTTATTGCTTTTTTGCTTTTTGGTTGCGGAAACCATAGCACTGCGGTTACGTTCTTTTGATTTGGTCGTATTCCGTCTTCGGAAATTATGTGACCTAAGTACGTCACTTCTCGGTTGAGGAAGTGGCACTTTTCAGTTTGAAGTGTTAGTCCGGCCGCGGTAAGTCGCTTCGCTAAGCCACTGAATTTTTTACCATGGTCCTCGATATCAGTAGCGTAGATCACTATATCGTCTAAGGAAACGAATAGATCTGTGCCTTGGAGTCCAGAAAGCACTACGTCCATTAATCGCTGGAACGTTGCTGGTGCGTTTCGGAGTCCAAAAGGCATACGCTGATACTCATAGTGCCCGTGAGGTGTAGAAAAAGCTGTTTTGTTTTGATCTTCCGGGTGCAGTGGTATTTGATGGAAACCAGATGCTAGATCGAAAGTCGAGAAGTACTTCGCGTTGCCCAACTGGTCCAGAATATCTATGATGTTCGGCAGTGGTACGCGTCTGGCGTCGTTTTTTCATTCAGTTTCCTGAAATCGATAACCATGCGCCATTGTTTGTTGCCTTTAGCGTCTTCTCTCTTCGGTACTGTCCAAACTGGGGAATTGTACGGGGAGAGAGACGGTTTGATTATGCCCTTTCGAGCAAGTTTCGTACTTGTTTTTGATTTCCGAGTTTGTGAGGTTGAGGGAAGCGATATTGCTTCGTATTTACCGGTCTATCATCTGTTGTGGGAATTCTGTGCGAAACTATCGTTGTGGATACAAGGGTGTTTCCTGGAAGACAGAACAGATGTTGGTATTCCTCTATCAACTGATGTACGTGTTCTTTCTCTGCGTCGTTAAGGTGGTCGAGTTGTAGCAGTTTTTTCAACTCCTCGATCCTACCTTTGCTGTCGGTTTCAACAGAGCAGATTTCTGCGCTGTGAATTTCCGAGGCGATGTCGTATGGGAAATCTGAGATTTCCTCAAACGGATGTAAGTGTAGTGGTTGGAGGATGAGATTAACCTCATTTGCGTTTGAATTCATTACGCAGAGGTACGCTAGACCGTTGTTATTTCGGAGTACTGCGTTTCCCATGTATATGTTTTTTCCTGCATCGATTTGGGATATGTACCCTTCCTCAAGATCTGTCGGCCTTAACCGAACCGGTATAGCGACTTTCGATCGAGGGGGTAGCGTTACTCGTTCGAAAGTTTCGAACGGTACCGTATGATTTGCGAATTTTATACATGCCTCGCTATAGAGGAGATCCGCGGGAGTGTCTCTAAAGAACACATCACCGAGGATTGCGTCCTGCATAATCGGAAAATTGTCGTCGATTGCATGGAATTCGATTGTGAACTCCTCTATGCGGATGTAACACCGTCCTAGCGTGCGCGCTTTCCCAGAGGTGATGCCAGAGAGAACGTATAACATTGTCTCATCTACCTCAGTACTTTCCGCAAGGCTGGACCTCTTCACGAGGTTTATCTCGGCTCCGGTATCTACGAGGAACAGCGTTTCCTTCGTGCGTAGATCGGGCGAGAGGATTGTCACGGTTGGTGGCTTATGCCTTTTCGTTAAACCTAAACTTATTCTAGCTGCCTTAACTATTATTTCTACATTATTTACATGTTTTGCAGTCGTTTCGACTTGCAAAGTTTCTCTCAACTCAAGGTCTTTTGGCGCGCTTAACTCTGGCCTCCCGTCGCGCTGTTCCGAGAGGTGGAGTTCGGGTTTTTTTTCAAAATATTGAGAAGCGCTTGCTCGATGGTTGCGAGACTGAGATCGTTGTTTTGTACGTTACGGTTGCCTCTATCACTTGAATTATCATGATTATCCCGATTTTGAGAGGGGTCGTGTGAATCGCTTCCATTATTTCGGCCTTGAGAATTATTACGATTGCCTCTACCGCGCCCATTATCTCGTCTGTTACGCGAGTTCGACCGATTACGACCCCGCGAGTTTCCGTTTCCGGATTGCTGGTTTCTTCGGCGATTTTCGACATATTCGCGAGCGCGTTTCACTTGATTACAATCTGAAGTCCGGTGAGTACGGTTGTTACCGTGAATTTCGCAAAATTTTAACTCAGGATTGTCGATGATATCGACGATCTCGTCAGATACTGTTGCGAATCTAACTTTAGCCTGCGGCGGTGTTTCGACTCTCTTTGCTTGATGGACTTCCTGCCTGCGGAGCAGTTCCATTTCGACCGATTCTGCTGCTGCTATGGCTTCGTCGATCGATTGCCATGTTTTGTGCATAAGTAAATTACCTATCTGGTCGAAAAGTCCGCGGATATACGATTTTATGACTTTTTTTTACTTCGTTTAATCGATTGGTTAAATACTGCGCTTGAGCGGGGTCTTGTAGACCTCGGCTGAACGCTCATGAATGCGTTTCGCGATTTTACGTGTACGCGCCGAGTATGTTTTTACCGGTTCGCTGTATTTTTGGACGTTAGTTCGCAACTCAAGTTCTAAATCGGATAATTCGATTGGTTTTTCGAAATAGTCCTTAAGATCTTTAAGGAGTGTTTCGATGTCGTTGTATGTTTTTGTATCTACTACGTCGGCTGCTTCGCCTGAAAGTTTCAGGTGAAGCATATCCAGGAAGGATTCCATGTTTTCCGGCGGAACCATTCTTGCTGCGTGCCTACAAGGCCGCGCGAATTGTTCCAGCGGTATGTTCTTTCCGTTAAATGCCGGTATGTTGTTAAAAACATGTCGGAACGTTAAGAAACCCGGAATCTCGAGATTTCGATGCGTTTGGGTTCCGTCGGCGGTCGTCATTGTGACACCGTTTGACGGCGGACGCGCTGATCGTGCGTCGCTCGTTAGCAACAGTCGGTAATAGTTGTTGGTTTTTGTGAGATTCCGTTTATGTGGCGAAATTTTTGTAAGCTTATTTTGTATTCCCGAGTTAGTTTGTGTATTATTTTTTGTATAGTTGTTTGGTAAGTTTGTTGTGCATTTTTTAAATTTAATTCAAATGTTGTGAACTGTTTTTTTTTTTTTTCTTACTTAAGTGGTTGAGTAAACGTTGTAATTTGTTCAAACGTGAAGACGGGTTGTTTTTTTTTTTTGTAAAAATTTAAATTATTGTTTGATCGTGAAAAATAAAAGATTATAAAATTATTGCCTCAATGGCAAAAATAATTTTTGTAAAATTTTGAATTATTGCCTTAAAAGCAAAAAATAATTTTTGTAAAATTTTAAATTATTGCCTTAATGGCAAAAGTAATTTTTGTAAAAATTTAAATTATTGCCTTAATGGCAAAAGTAATTTTTGTAAAAATTTGAATTATTGCCTTAATGGCAAAAAATAATTTTTTTATAAATTTTAAATTATTGCCTTAATGGCAAAAAATAATTTTTTTTATAAATTTTAAATTATTGCCTAAATGGCAAAAATAATTTTTTGTAATATTTTAAATTATTGCCTTAATGGCAAAAATCATTTTTTGTAAAATTTTGAATTATTGCCTAAATGGCAAAAAAAAATTTTTGTAAAATTTTAAATTATTGCCTTAATGGCAAAAATAATTTTTTATAAATTTTAAATTGTTGCCTAAATGGCAAAAATAATTTTTTGTAAAATTTTAAATTGTTGCCTAAATGGCAAAAATAATTTTTTGTAAAATTTTAAATTATTACCTTAATGGCAAAAATAATTTTTTATAAATTTTAAATTATTGCCTAAATGGCAAAAATAATTTTTCTTAAAATTTTAATTATTATCTAAAAATGTTTAGAAGCTTCATTCGTTTTCGCAAAGAGGCGAGATCGTGCCAAGAAAAGGAAACTTGCTGGACGAAACAAGCCAAAAAGCAAAGCGTACCTGTCGCGTGCACGGTCGTACGATTCCGACAAAGGCGCCTCTATACGCCCCTGCGGAACACGCTCGGTTCCCGTTTTTTCGAAGCTCGTTTTTTTTTTCACTTACAGGGAAGTAAATTTGAAGGTACTTACGTTGTCACGATGAGGAGGAGAACGAATTTTTGCATGTAATTGCGGGTTTTTTGTTGTTTTAAATCTTCCTTCCTTCCTTCCTGTCGTGTCGCTTGGGTTTTTTTTTTCTCTCTCTCTCGTCCTTCCTTCGTTTGGGGCTTCGCTTTCTTCTCGGCGTAATCCTCTTTTTTGCACTTCGGCGCTGGTGATGATTTTTTTTTTTTTCACGCTTTCACTGTTTTTTTTATTTTCACGTTTTCACCGTTTTTTTTTGTTTTCACGTTTTCACCGTTTTTTTTTTCACGCTTTCACTGTTTTTTTTTGTTTTCACGTTTTCACCGTTTTTTTTTGTTTTCACGTTTTCACCGTTTTTTTTTTTTTTCACGTTTTCACTGTTGTTTTTTTTTTCACGTTTTAACCGTTTTGTTTTTTTTTTCACTTTTTTCACTGTGTTGTTTTGTTTTTTTTTTTTTTTTTTTATATGTCGCGATGATCGCGTCGATTGAGGAGTTTTTTATATTTTTTTTCGAGAGAAAGAGCGGCAGAACTCGGATAACTATTTTTTTTTTAATCTAGAACACAATAAAAAACGATTTTAATCAAATATCGCGGACGCGGCTTTTAGTTCGGAACTTCTGACACCATGTAACAGGCAGCCAGTCGCGGAAATAAATGAACTCGTTTCCTTTATCGTGTTGAAAAGAAATTAAATTTATGAGTCGTAGCAGCCTGTGTTCAAACGTTAATAGATTGACGGGGAGCGTACCGTCTTACACGTGGGGCGGATGATCGTAGACTAATTGTTCGGAGCGTCGAGGCAAAGGGTCTCGACGCTCTTTTTTACGCGCACGAGGTAATCCTCCGCGCTGATAACGGCCACCGCGCGGATGCTGGGCGCGCGGCGGCTCTACCGTTGCCGTGAGATGACGGTAACATCGTCGCTCTCACGGCAAATTTTGCTGAATGTGCACAAGTTCTCAGAACGAGAACTTGATGCACAATAAAACGTTGAGACATTAAAAAAAGACTATGGGACCGTTACAATAAATTGTTATTGTGCCTACGAGTTGTAGTCCTCACTGGGGTTCTAACCCCTTACTGGTAAAATCCCAAAATCTTCGGAGATAATATCTCACCCGCCGAGCACGGACTGATCACCCGGGCTCCGGCGGTACAACACATGCGTCATCGACTTCGCTGACAATTCCGCCGCTGAAAAAAAGAAAAATACATTTTAGCATCGAGTTACATATATAAATGAATTTACATATTTCTTCCTTGTCGGGTTGTTTCGCTGGTTCAGTGCGTCTTAGGATTGTATGCGTCGTCGTGTCGTAGCGTTCGCGTGGCGTCGATGATCCGCCGATACCTGAAAAATAGAAAACACATATTAGTATTTGGTTAAATAATCTTACGTCACTGCGGCACGGAAAGTGAGGTTTTCCGTGCGCTTCGCGCACGAAAAACTCTCTTTCCTCGCCTTGTGACGTAAAATTGTATGCAATACTCGGGATAAAAACACTTTCTCAGCTCGTGTGAATACGGCACTCGCCTTCGGCTCGTGCTGCAAGCTCACACTCGCGAGAAAAGTGTTTTCCCTCCCTTGGGCCGCAATATACTATACTATATTGGAATTTTTCTCACCTATCGAGTCTTTCCATTCGTCCATTGTATCGCAAGATTGTATCCTCCGTCGTGCCACAACAATGGCCTTCCGTCGATGATCTGCCGATACCTGAAAAATTGAAAAACACATTAATATTCGGTTACATAATTTTATCCTATTTTTAAATGTGATTCTCTATAACCGTGCGCCATTCTGTTTAATGTTCGGTTATGTAATCTGATCCATTGGAATTTTTCATACCTGTTAAGTTGTTTTGTTGATCCATTGCGCGGCAGTATCGTTCCCTCGTCGTGGCACGGTGCTTGCATTTCGTCGATGATCCAGCAATACCTGAAAAATGGAAAATACATATCAGTATTCGGTTATCTAATTTTTCATATTGGAATTTTTCTTACCTGTCGATTCCTTTCATTGATCCATTGCGTCGCAGGATCACGTCCCTCGTCGTGCCGCAGCGAAGCCGTTCCATTGATGATTCGCTGATATCTGAAATAAAAAATAAACTACAATTAATATCCAATTTTCTTTCTTCTTTTTTTTTATTTTTTCTTTCCTCCTGCCTTTTCTCCTTCTTTCCATTTGATACAATATTCAGAACGAACTTACCTGTCGGGCCACAACTATTCCGTGGTGACGATATATCGCCGTGTCAGCTGTTACCTCACCTGTCATCGAACTCCGTCGTTCGCCCCTTGGCGTCGGAAACAAATTTAAAAATCATCAAATTAATTATTGAAATAATGATTATTATTATGAACAAATTACTCACCTGTTTCCTGTATTTTTTTCCGCATCGATAAAAATAAATACGCCGAACTGTTGCAAACGCGAACTGTCACTCGCGACGTTACTGCGATTTTTACGGCGTGTCAAAGATGTGACACGCCACCACCCACGCACTGAAAAAAAACCGTTTTATTTATAAACTTGGAAAAAACACTCGTGCACTATCAAAATTCGCGAATAAACTACTTTCCCCGTGTTATAAATTATGCGAATCAGTAATGCAACGACGCAAAGTTATGTATCGTATTTGTGAGAAAAGGAAAGATTGCGAGAATATAACGGCGGTTATTCGAAATCGCATTCATGTTTCGCGTGTCATATCGTCCAGACTCGTTATAATTTGAAAGAAATTGCGATAACATAACTGAAAAAATAATATACAACTGTCCAGTCTCAACCAATCGCGGCACGAATTAACCGACAACAATGAAAATCTCGTAGTGTCGATAGTTTTCGAAACTAATTGAGATGTACCTTGACACACAAACTTTTCAGTAGAGGACTAGCAACGACAGCTGCGCGCTGTGCGCGCACCGGAAACTTCCTGTCAAATCTTTAAACCAATCACGACATGAATAAACCGACAACAATACAAACATCGAACCTTTTCCACCCCTAAAAAGTTGGTGTGTCACGAGATATCGCATGCGATTTTCGATGTATCGCAATGCGATATTTGTATTGTTGTCGGTTTATTCGTGCCGTGATTGGTCGAGAGATCTGACAGGAGGTTTCGGACGCGCGCACCTGAAACCTTTCGTGAATTCTCGACCAATCACGGAGCGAATGAAACGACAAAAATGAAAATCTCGAAGTTTTGATCGTTTTCGACACTAATCGAGATGTATTGTGACACCAACTTTTTAGGAGTGAACTAGGGTTCGGCGCGCTGACGCGCGACGCCAACAGGTTGCTGGCTCTGGTGTGCCTTTGGACCAATCACGGCACGAATAAAGCGACAACAATGCATATGTTGAATTTCGATACTTTCCATTAAAAATAACGTTACTCACCACCGATTTTTTTCGTCGTGTTTAGAATCATTATCTCATCTAAAAATGAATTTTTATTTATCGTAGATGGAAGAGTTTCCAGGGCAGCAACCTGGTTCAAGCATTTATTTTTATCGCCTCGAATCCTACCACCTTGACTCGCGGTATAAAGATACCCCGTACAAATACTTCCGGTGTACGAGCCGCACGACGGACACTGAATGCGATGTGTCAATTTATTTGTCGGAACGAGGTGAAGTGACCCGTATTGGGACACACAATCATCCGATCGACAGAAATTTAAGGGACGACTGTGTGTTTCGAGAAGAAGTTCGGCAACTGGCACAGGATATTCTACTCGAACCCGACGAAGTCCTTCGTCAAGCTTGTCGACAGTTTGTGGATATTTTTTCATTGGCTTTTTTTTATATAAGTCAGGCGACAAAAATATTCAAATGTAAAAAAATTGCGAAAGTGTAACGTTTGCTATACAAAATTCATACAAAAAAAACGTCAAATCGAACTTGAACCCACTTCAATCAACTTCAAATTTAACTTTTAAATTTCTTTTTGTATATCCCCTAGTATGTTGGGACATGCTTATATATATATATATATATATATATATATATATATATATATATATATATATACTAGCGGACCTGCGGGCTCGCGCGCTACGCGCGCTCGCGACTATGGGTTGAAATCGACTG
The DNA here is from genome assembly GCA_963924025.1 of Ischnus inquisitorius. NCBI lineage: Eukaryota > Metazoa > Arthropoda > Insecta > Hymenoptera > Ichneumonidae > Ischnus > Ischnus inquisitorius. The sequence continues at coordinate 18,503,136 of OZ001247.1, forward strand.
AAATATCTCTCTATGTGATATAGATATCTCACCACCGCCGCCGTGTACAAAAATTGAGAAATTAGAACATTTCTGCTTGCCCCCCCCCCCTCCCAACCGCCGGGAAAATATTCTAAGTCTTTAGAGGGGCCTTGGCCAGAGATATTCTAAGTCCCTAAAGCCTAAGCCCCTTTAGAATATTTTTTCGAATATATATATTTATAGGTGATATAGATATCTCACCACCACCGCCGTGTACAAAAATTGAGATATTAGAACATTTCTGCTTATCCCTCCCCCCCCCCCCCTCCCAACCGCCGGGAAAATATTCTAAGTCTTTAGAGGGGCCTTGGCCAGAGATATTCTAAGTCCCTAAAGCCTAAGCCCCTTTAGAATATTTTTTCGAATATATATATTTATAGGTGATATAGATATCTCACCACCACCGCCGTGTACAAAAATTGAGATATTAGAACATTTCTGCTTATCCCTCCCCCCCCCCTCCCCCTCCCTCTGAGAAAATATTTTAAGTCTTTAATATATGATAAATAATATATAATAGGGACTTAGAATATTTCGGCCCGAGGCCCCCTTAGGGACTTAGAATATTTCATGCCGAAGCATCCTTAGGGACTTAGAATATTTTCGCTTGGGCCCCTCCAATGGAGAGGGGAGGGGAGGGAGGGGCGGATAGGGGGAGGGGAGGGGAGGGGAGGGAGGGGCCTCTATTCTTGTACACGGCGGCGGCGGCGGCGGTGGCGGCGACAGCGGCGTAATCTTTTTATATATATAGAGACTAGCGGACCTGCGGGCTCGCGCGCGACGCGCGCTCGCGACTATGGGTTGAAATCGACTGAAATATCTCTCTATGTGATATAGATATCTCACCACCGCCGCCGTGTACAAAAATTGAGAAATTAGAACATTTCTGCCTGCCCCCCCCCCCCCCCCCCCCCTCCCAACCGCCGGGAAAATATTCTAAGTCTTTAGAGGGGCCTTGGCCAGAGATATTCTAAGTCCCTAAAGCCTAAGCCCCTTTAGAATATTTTTTCGAATATATATATTTATAGGTGATATAGATATCTCACCACCACCGCCGTGTACAAAAATTGAGATATTAGAACATTTCTGCTTATCCCTCCCCCCCCCTCCCCCTCCCTCTGAGAAAATATTTTAAGTCTTTAATATATGATAAATAATATATAATAGGGACTTAGAATATTTCGGCCCGAGGCCCCCTTAGGGACTTAGAATATTTCATGCCGAAGCATCCTTAGGGACTTAGAATATTTTCGCTTGGGCCCCTCCAATGGAGAGGGGAGGGGAGGGAGGGGCGGATAGGGGGAGGGGAGGGGAGGGGAGGGAGGGGCCTCGATTCTTGTACACGGCGGCGGCGGCGGCGGCGGCGGCGGCGGCGGCGGCGGCGGCGGCGGTGGCGGCGACAGCGGCGTAATCTTTTTATATATATAGAGACTAGCGGACCTGCGGGCTCGCGCGCGACGCGCGCTCGCGACTATGGGTTGAAATCGACTGAAATATCTCTCTATGTGATATAGATATCTCACCACCGCCGCCGTGTACAAAAATTGAGAACGTAGAACATTTCTGCTTGCCCCCCCCCCCCCCCCCCTCCCAACCGCCGGGAAAATATTCTAAGTCTTTAGAGGGGCCTTGGCCAGAGATATTCTAAGTCCCTAAAGCCTAAGCCCCTTTAGAATATTTTTTCGAATATATATATTTATAGGTGATATAGATATCTCACCACCACCGCCGTGTACAAAAATTGAGATATTAGAACATTTCTGCTTATCCCTCCCCCCCCCCCCTCCCCCTCCCTCTGAGAAAATATTTTAAGTCTTTAATATATGATAAATAATATATAATAGGGACTTAGAATATTTCGGCCCGAGGCCCCCTTAGGGACTTAGAATATTTCGGGCCGAGGCTCCCTTAGGGACTTGGAATATTTTCGCTTGGGCCCCTCCAATGGAGAGGGGAGGGGAGGGAGGGGCGGATAGGGAGAGGGGGAAGGGGCGGGGAGGGGAGGGGAGGGGAGGGGAGGGGAGGGGCCTCGATTCTTGTACACGGCGGCGGCGGCGGCGGCGGCGGCGGCGGCGGCGGCGGTGGCGGCGACAGCGGCGTAATCTTTTTATATATATAGAGAGATATATATATATATAGACATAATTACTGAGTCTTACTGAATCTGGAGCATTAGCTCAGTTTTTCTGGTATTTACATCAGACTCGCAACATACTCGCAACATACAAGATACTAGGGTCTTGATGCACACGTCACCGCACCCGTTTGTTCCCTATCATTCCTCTTATATACCTGAACCTAAAAATATGTTGAAAAACTGTACATTGTAGAATTGTCTAATCCTTCAAATTACGTAAACAAGATATAAAATCTCAGATGTTAGATAAAAATTACAACTACAAGAGCTTACTCTTTTACAAATCCATCGCTGTATAGGAATCCCCGAGCAGGCGAAAGGTGTTCGGCCGGAGCGATGATAAGTTTTATCAAACGCGTTCGAACAGAATTGCTGCCGCCCGTGCCGCGAACTCTCGTAGAGCTAGGAAACGTGCTGCTCGATTATGCTCCGGTCCGGGAAATTTATCGCGGCATCGTAACCCCCGCTGATGGCTCGTCGGCCCTTATATTTGCTCGCATGGAGATGCTCGCGTTTCTGTCGCGTGCTCAATGGCTGCACATCGATGGAACTTTCTCCGTGAGTCCATATGGTTTACATGTATTATTCACGTTAATAGATTTAGCATAATATACATTACGCGTATTAATAATTTTTTTCCTTTCATCGTCTTATTGGATACTTGATTTTTAGTTTTTAATTTTTACTTTTATATATTTTGGATCTTTAATGTAATTCAACAATATTAATTTTCTTTTATTGTGGGTGGTTTAATAACTTTAAGAACGAGGTATGTTCAACCACAAGTGAAATTTCGTGAGACTTTCGAAGTAGAATTTTATATTTCCTTAGATCGCAAAGTAATGGTGCAGAGTCTGCTAGATACCAACATAGGAACACACGCTGTGCCAATACAATGCATATATGTGTGTCAGCAAATGACAATATCGTGACAGCTCGGAGCGTTAAACGGCGGTTTTGCCTGCACTCTTTCAGCGTCATGGTAAGCTTCTCAGAAGTTGTTGAACGAGCTGAACACACGTTTCTGTATTGTGCCGGCACAACGTGTTGGTTGTGATGGCACGTTTTTCTATCTGGGTCCCTCTTTACGCTCATCCTTCCATTTTTTAAAATTATTGCACTCTGTTTCCTAATACCCTATTCTACTCCATCTTTTTCCTCATCACCTTTAATCGATTTTTATTAATCTCGCGTTCAAACTTCGCGAATTGATGGTAATGGTCCGAGCGTTTTGCGACGGGATTCAGAACTGAAGCTAACTTCCTGTCGTTACATCGTCGATTGTGTGTTTGAACCGAAAAGTTATGTATTAACTTGCGTAGTGGGCGAGTGTGTTAGAAGTTATACCGCGAGTGACAGTTTGTATATGGTTGGAAGGGAGGTACAGAATTTTGGGTAAGTAATTTAAGTATTTTATTACCGAAGGCCCAATCAACGAGGACGAAGACGATTCGGCAAAGTCGACGAAGGCGATGTCGGGACGACAGCGAGAGACGCCAAGAAACGACGCATCGACGAGGGATCACCGGGGATCGACGAAGAACCGCAATAGGTATGTGTATATCGACAGTTAAAAAGGGTAAAAACTTGAAAAGTAAGGGAAGTACTTAGCGGAGATATTTACTTATCTGTGAAAAACTACTTTTTTTAATCAAAAAAAGTAAAAAAACGTAAGCCAAGTACATAAATGTTACAGAAATATTCAGATCTAGAAAACTGCATTTAAAAAAAAATCCAAAATAAAGGTAAATCACACGAGCCAAGTTTCAACAAATACTTTTGAATATCCAATGTCAATGATAATGATTAAAAAATTGTATGATAACTGAAAAATAAAATTAACAAAATACTTGGCACGTTCCTCGAATACAAATGAAGGACTTCATGTATAAAATAAAGGACGTGCCAATTATTTTTTAAATTAATTTTTCAGTTATCATACAATTTTTTAATCATTATCATTGACATTGGATATTCAAAAGTATTTGTTGAAACTTGGCTCGTGTGATTTACCTTTATTTTGGATTTTTTTTTAATGCAGTTTTCTAGATCTGAATATTTCTGTAACATTTATGTACTTGGCGTACGTTTTTTTACTTTTTTTGATTAAAAAAAAGTAGTTTTCCACAGATTTTACTCATTTTTGAAAACCAGCTCGAAAACTAAAATTGGGATTGGCGGAAAGGGTCTATTGCTTCTTACTTTGACTCTCACAGCGAGACAACGAGACCGTCCGTTCCACCAATTCTCTCAACGAGAGAATTCTGCCACTCGTTACTTCAATATCTTCGAGCGGAAGAAAAAAAAATCCTCAATTCTTTTCTTAAATGCTTTCGAAGAAGCACAGAAAGAATGAAAAATTTTCTCATCCGGAGAAGTGAAGCGAAAAATGGTACAATCCTTCCGCTGCGAGAACCAAAGGAAGCGCTGGCGGAGTTGACTTATCATGAAAGTCAATGAAAGAGTTCTGTGTAATTCCTCTGTCAAGATAACCAAAGACAGAGTTACAACATTTTGTAGTCAAAGCGATGACATATTTTCTTAATACTATAACAGACCTGCCGAGGAATCTTGATTCCTACGCTATCAGTGTAGAAATGTCTGACAGCGCATCAAGAACACAACCACACCGATCTTCGACAAAAAGATACTCTTGATCTTGAGAACAGTGAAAAAAAAACGTAACTGAAAAAAAAATGTTGTCTTGATTTTGTAAATCTTGATTCATAACATTTTTCTTGATTTTAGTTTTTATTGTAAGGTTATACATTTGCCGGCAATCACGAATCACTTCAAAAATTGAATTGAGACGAACGTGACGAGACGAGACGAGACGTGAGAACACTGTTTTGAAATCACTTTCAAACATTCACCACTTTTTTATTTATTCATTTATTCATTTAATCCCGGGCCCTTGCTTTGGTTACGTCGCCCGCTGTCAACCGCCGACGGGCCGGCACGGCCGACGGGCCGAGCGAGCACCGAACACGCACGACGCGCCACGATTTCACAATCTTCCGCGATGCCAGACCCGATGTAGATGAGAAATAGACGGGCGTATCTGATACTATTCAACCCGTAAAATGGTGTGCGATACCGCCGTTCTGCTTCTCATCTACACATGTAGATGGGAAGCAGAAGGGCGTATATCCATGGCCGTAACCCGTTAAATGATAGGAGAGGCTGCCCATCTGTTTCTCATCTACACATTTTTTCTTTCAAGTATCGCTGATCGGATACCTTTTGGGTCACGGCATCGATATCTCAGCAACGGCTGCACCGATTCAATCGCACCTAGGCGCATTCGAAAGCTGATGGCCAAATTATATGAAAGACTTGCTAAAAATTTGATTCGAAGTTAATCTTCCGAGAATTATCGAGCGAAAGTTTTACTTCCGGCATATTCGCGTATAGTAAGAAGCGGCAGCGCCTCGGCAAGCCTCGTACGAAATTTTTTTTTTTTTATTTACTTGGCGTCGAGACGCTACCGCGTCTCTTGATTAGGCCTTATTCTAATATTTACTTTTTTACACACCGTTTTTTATGTTTCAGGTATGAGGGGTAACGAGTGGAGTAAACTACGCGCGATACGACGTACATCACCTGCTTCTTTTCTGTCCGCTTATTTCGATTACTTTGTTCTGTTTTCTTTTCTTTTTTTCAATCAACTATTTCTCTTGTGCTCGTGTGTCGTGCCAAGACAGTAATGACAGTAGTGCGTATTATTTTTCTCTATGCCAGGAGGGAAGCACTACGTTGCGGTAGTGGTAGTGGGTCAATACCTTCCGGTATTGTTATTTGTCGCTACATTTCGGTAGGAGCTCTGCCCACTACTTTTCAGTAGTGGATTCTGTCGCTCGGCGGCGAAAAGCTCGCCCTTTTACACCCGGCCGGCGTTATTCTGGGCACGCGAGAAAGTTCCGATTGGTCGAGAGTTGAACTTCTCGTCGGTTCACCTTCGGGAGTGTTCAGAAGCGCTCGTGCCGGTGTTCGGTAGAACCCGTGAACTTTCGGGAATTTTAAGATATGTTTTCGCGCGGTCGAGGTCGGTAACGTACCGTCGGGTTGCCGCATCGTCGTTTCGCGAAGTTTTCGATTCGCGAGGGAAGTGAATTTATTTAAGTGCGCGAGTAAATTACTTGAGTGCGCGATTTTTCTGTGAATATTGTGTGCGGAAATTACGGCGTATCATGATTTTAACACGTCGCGTTGATTAAAGTTATATTGCGAGTGACCGGTTGCGATTATCTTCGGGACGTCGCAGTTTCCCGCAGGATTTTCGGAGTTTTCGCGTCGCGCCGAGGGATAACTGCAATTTAGGTAAGTAGTTTTATGTTTTTAATTATAAATTAATTTTTATTTTTTTAATGTTTCAGATTCCAGAACGGCCAGCGCGACGACGAGTAAATATTGTAATAATAGTGATTAATCTTGTTTGTTTCTCTCTGTTCCACGTATCGGAGAACACTCGACAAGGGACATCGTCTGCGACACCGGCGCGGGACGAGTTGAGTCGACAGAGAGCTCCGACGAGGGTACTACGAGTCGCGTCGACGAGGGAGTGACGACAGGTAAGTTTCACTCCGGTAAGTGATTTTGAGGGCGAATTGCATAATAATATGTCTTTTTTGTTTCAGGTGTCGAGGACTGCTGCGGTGGAATCGATGATGAGGGAGGACACTGTGTCAACGAGGGAGGATTCAGCGATTCGAGGTATGCCGAGGGACCGCCCGCAGTGAGTATGTGTAATGGTAAAGTATGTACTTAATTCTAAGCTTAATCTAATATTTACAATTTTTTACATGTATTTCTGTTGCAGATTGCAAGAGGAATGAGCGTAAGAAATGTGCGCTGGCTGGCGTACAATAGTGTAGGCAAACATTTCTTTCTGCTTCAGCTCAATAACAATTCAAATCTACCGCGATCGGAAAATTGTAATAAGATCAGTCTGTATAATCATGCGGGAATGGCTGCATCAAGTTATCGTTCGCTGTCACACGCGTTTGTCTCTTTTAGCGGAAATATGCCTTCGCGCGCGAATGGTTTAGCATTATATCTTTTCAGTTTAGGTGACATTTCCATCGTACTGTTATGCCGCAAAAAGGGCATATTCAAAATTCGAGCGATAAAACGAAGAGTCGAAATATTCGCATAGAATATTTCGAGCGAAGTCCAATCGAGCGATTAAAAGCGAGCAACGAACTCGCAAGAATGTGCAAACGCAGCAAAGGCGAATGAACTCGCACTCCGATGCACGCAGCAACGAAAAGTGCGAACGCAAACGGAAGCGCGAGCGCAGCAAGAGGCAATCGCCGGGCTCTTCCGCGATTGCGAAAAATGCGAATATTTCGATTCACAGTCCCCGACTGCGAATCGAACACGAATCAGTCTAATTCCATCGACCGAACTGAGAGGTTGTCTCCGAAGAGACAACGTAGACTCCTCTTGTAAAACTCATCTGTAACCGATATTCTAATAAACCTAGTAATTAAACAACATTATTCTTGGTGTTGGAGTTCCAACTCCTTTCAGACAGAAAAGATCCCCATAAATAATAATAAAATAAACGTTCGCTCTCGATCTCGCATCGAGCCGAACATAACATTGGTGGCAGCGGTGGGATCTGTCACACCAGAGATAGGACGTTCTGTTACCAGGCAGGCAAACGAGTACAGTGAGTTTGTCGAAACGAGTGCCGCGCACGACGTGAGAAGTGCGCGCGGGACCCCGTTGACACGCAGACGTTAACGAGGGATAGAACCGACCCAGCACGCGGAAGCTGAGGAACGGTGGCTTCAAGGCCCGATAATCGGGTTGTCGACGGTCAGGCCTTGCCAGTGGGGACCGACGACCGAGCCGTTGGAGGGTACCAACGTCATCGGGGAAGGACGAGGGAAATCGCCGACGAGGGGCATCGCCGCCGGAGGGTCAGCGGAGGGGCACCGTCATCGAGGCACGACGAGGGGCATCGTCGTCAGGGATCGACGGAGGCACGTGGAAGCTGAATCGGCGTCGCGAGGTTCGTCAGGGGTTATCGTCGTGCGGTCCACCGTACTGTAAGTGGAAAGGGAATCAGCTACCTTGTAACTAAAGCCAGTTAGGGCAGATTTAGGGCGTAGGCCGTAAGAGTTTCACATGAGCGACGGGGCGGAAAGGGCTACCAACCCGTTGAAGCGAGCGAGGACGTTAGAGTCGGTATTGCCAGCGCAGGCGATAAGCGCGGTAGATAGCCTACAGAACGCACTCCAGGAGATCACGGCAAGGACGCGACAGAGTTTAGGGCTGTCTGAGACGCGCGAGGGTCGCGGTAACGTCAACGTAGGGAGACAGAGCTCCTACGACTCGATAGACTCCTTAGATTATAGCTTGTTCGAGCCCCACGCGACAATCATGCCAGTTGGGGAACATTCGACTGCGGAGGAGCTGGTCGACGCGGAAATAGAAGGGTTAAGGGATACGCTGCGGCAACTCCGCGGCGAGAGTGCGAATCTCGGGCGGGAGCGGGACCACGTACGAGCGGAGACTTTTGGCGAGGTCGCCGGGAGCCTACCCCCGTTTGCACAGGGGGTTAACCTGCCTGCACACGCGACAGGGAGAAGAGACCTCGGCGGGAATAGGCGAGCCGTGGGTCAAGGGGCGGTGAGAAGGACCGTCAGTGAACAACCGGACGCGGTTGATGAGAACGGGCGTAGGGAACGACCAAGGGGGGGCAGCGCGAACGATGGGCAGACGCCCGACGCTGTCAACGAGCGCGGAAGTCGCGAGGAGCGCCTCGGCGCCCGGGCGGACGAAATACAGCGACAACTCGAGGCGGTCGAGGCGTCGCTGGGCAGACTAGGGCGTGACGTGAGGGCCGGTAACCATCGTCGTTCATCAGGAGAGTACAGGGAAGCCGAGTACCTGAGTTTGGACTTGGCATTGAAGAACATCAAGCGATTCAACGGGAACGACCCCGACGAGCTCGACGGATTTTTGCAATCCTGCGAAATCGTGTTCCCGAGGGTACACCCGCGCAACCACGAGGTCCTGCTAGCCCTGGTGATGGCAAGCAAACTCGAGGGACGTGCGACAAGTGAGATGAAGCACAAGACGGTGTACACGTTTGCCGATCTAAAAGCGGAGCTTGAGGGACTGTACGGCAAGCGGAAGTCGCTGGCCGCCTTGCAGTACGAGTTCAGTACCCTCAGGCAGGGCCAGGACGAGCCGGTGGGCACCTACGCCACCAGAACCGAGAAATTGACACTGGAGGTCATAGAGAAGCTCTGCGAAGGTATAGATTCGAATGGCGCGCATTACATAGAGCAGGCGCAGAGGAAGAGCGCGCAAATGTCGTTCGAGAACGGATTGAAGGACGAGCTGCGGATGCTCGTGCGGGCGAGGAACTACCGTAGTCTCCACGAGTCCGTGGTGGGAGCGACAGAAATCGAGGGAATGACGAGGGGGTACAACCGACCGCCGAAACAAGGGAATCACGCACCCCGGCGCTCCCAGGGGAACGGAGGGGGCGGGAAATGCTTCAATTGCGGGATCCCAGGGCACCGAGCCAAGGACTGCCGCCGATCCTCGGGGCGCCAGAGCCTACCGGCAGCAGAGAAAAAGGTGGGTCAGGTCGAGGTGACCTGCTACTACTGCGGCGAGGCTGGGCACTACAAAAGTAAGTGCAAGAAGAGGATCAGCGACCAGAAGAAGAAGAAGGAAGGACCCAAGGCTCCGGAAAACGAGGAGAGACCCGTAAAGACTCTCGGAATGCTGGGGGTAAACGTGGTCACGGTCACCACGGACCCCAAGGACATCCGGGAAAGCGAGGGCAGGGTAACGAGAAGAACCCTGGGGATGTTAGACGATGCGGGGGAACGGCCGACGGTCGTAGCCGCCCCGCACCGGCGCAGGGTGTTGCGCATCAACAGCCTCCAGAGACCCGAGGAAAACGACGTCAGCAACGACTTCCACATCGAGGCGGAAGAGTCAAAGGAGAAAATAGTGACCCTGAAGGCCGACACTGGAGCACAATGCAGCCTCGTGAGGAAAGGAACCTTGCGACCAGATACGGCGATCACGGATAACACCATCGACGTCGAGGGAGTAGGGGGGAAGAGGATCACCACCCTGTGCATGGCCGAGTTGACGCTCGCCGTGCCGGCAGTGAGGGTGAAACATTGGTTCCACGTGGTGTCGGATGACATACCCCTGAGCACGGACGGAATACTCGGAATGGAATTCATGAAGAAGCACAACGTGGACATACTCGGGGGGAGAGTAATAAAAATATACGGGCACGACATGCCGCTAATCGAGGCACCCCGCGTGGTGAAGCTACCACCGAGAAGCGAGTCGCTAGTGCACGCGAAAACGGGAAGCAAGAGGGTAGGCCTCGTGGAAAAACGAAGACTCGGGGACGACATCATCATCGGGTCGAGCGTCACGCCGCCACGGGGAAGCACCTGTGTCATAAGCATGGTGAACACAGGCGAGACGGAAGCAGCGGTGAGTCGCCCGACGGTGACACTCGAGCCACTGGCGTCAGCGGTGACGCGGGACGCCGCCCAGGTCGGGACCATGGAAATAAACACGGTCGAGAGGAACGATCCAACATCGCGGACGGAGCGAATGCACGAAGTGGTCGACTACGGGCATCTGAACGACGAGGAAAAAACCACGTTAAAGGAAATCTGCGAGGAATTCAACGATATATTCCACCTGGAGGGGGACAAACTCCCCTGCACGGACCAAGTCGAGCACGAGATCCCACTGAGGGAGGGAACCCGACCCATAAAGGTTAACCCATACCGTCTGCCGGAGGCCCACAAACGTGAGGTAACCGAGCAGGCCGAGAAGATGCTACGGGAGGGGATCATAAGGCCAAGCCGGAGCCAGTGGAACGCGCCATTGCTAGTCGTGGCGAAGAAACCCGACGCGCAGGGAAGGGTAAAAATGCGAGTCGTAGTGGACTTCAGGAGACTGAACGAAGCCACTGTCGGAGATTCATACCCACTGCCGAATATTTCGGAAATATTGGACCAGTTGGGAAAAGCCAAATATTTCACCACGCTTGACCTTGCTTCCGGATTCCATCAAATCCCGATGAGAGAGGAGGACAAGGAAAAAACAGCCTTTTCGACGCCACAAGGACACTTCGAGTATAACCGAATGCCCTTTGGACTAAAAAACGCGCCACCGACGTTCCAGAGACTAATGAACACGGTATTAGCTGGAATACAAGGCACGAAGTGCTTCGTGTACCTTGACGACATCGTGGTGACGGGCGCAACCCTCGGCGAGCACAACCAACGTCTACGAGAAATATTCACCCGCCTGAGAGAGGCGAAATTGGCCATACAGCCAGGAAAGTGCCATTTCCTACGGAAGGAAACGCAATACCTAGGACACGTGATCTCGGACGAAGGGATAAGGCCGGATCCGGCGAAGACGGAAGCAGTAAGGAACTTCCCGACACCAAAGAGGGTCAAGGACGTGCAGTCGTTCCTAGGATTGGCGGGATACTACAGGAGGTTCATCGAAAACTTCGCGAAAACGGCGAAACCCCTCACGGAGCTCACGAAAAAGGACAGCGAGTTCGCGTGGACGGGGCAACACACGGCAGCATTTGAGCAACTCAAAACCGCGCTCACAACGGCACCGATACTGCAATATCCCGACTTCACACGGCCATTCGTAATCACGACGGATGCTTCCAACAAAGCAGTAGGGGCGATATTGTCGCAAGGAAGAATCGGGGAGGACCTGCCGATATGCTACGCCAGCCGAACGTTGAACAAAGCCGAACTAAACTACTCAACGACCGAGAAGGAATTGCTCGCCATCGTATGGGCAGTGGCACAATTCCGACCGTACGTCTACGGTACCCAATTCACGGTAGTTACGGACCATAAACCGTTGACATGGCTTTTCAACGTAAAGGACCCAGGTTCCAGACTGATGAAATGGAAGATAAAACTGGCAGAGCACGAATTCACCGTCGAGTACAAGGCAGGGAAAAAGAATACAAACGCCGACGCCCTCAGCCGAATATGCGCCCTAACGCGGGCGCAGGCGAAAACGCAGGAGAAGCCAAACGAAGGCAGCGTTGAACGGTGCGACGAAGACGACGGAAGCGACGAGAGCGACGACGCAACAACGGAAGCGGAGCCATGCGCCGAAGAGGAAGAAAATGAAGCGACGACAGAGGAAGCAGAATCCGGAAAAGCTTGCCCGGATCCTGAGGAGCGGGCGACAATACTACGGGAGTACCACGATGCACCACTGGGCGGACACCAGGGGGTCACCAGAACCCTGGAGAAGATACGCATCAAGTACGACTGGCCCGGCATGAGGAAAGATGTCGAAAAATACATCGCGGCCTGCGACAGGTGCCAAAAGAATAAGACCCGGCCGACGGGCAAGGCACCCATGGCAATCACCGACACCCCGACGAAAGCCTTCCAAAAATGCGCCATGGACATCGTAGGACCGATGCCCATCACCACACAAGGGAACAAATACATACTGACGTTCCAAGATCTGCTGACGAAGTACAGCATAGCAAGCGCCATGCCGAGCCAAGAGGCGAACGAGGTAGCAAGGGTGCTAGTGGGGGACATAGTATGCCGATACGGGACACCCGAAACCATCCTCACCGACCAGGGAACCAACTTCCTCAGCGCGACGTTCAAAAACATGTGCAAACTCCTGAGAATCGAGAAGATACAAACCACTGCGTATCATCCCGAGTCGAATGGGGCACTCGAGAGGTCGCATCGGACCCTAGCAGCATACCTGAAAAACTACGTAAACAACGACCAGAGTGATTGGGACGAATGGCTGCCCCACGCCATGTTCATGTACAATACCACACCCCACACGGCAACCGGGTACACGCCATTCGAACTGGTATTTGGAAAGACAGCCGAATTGCCAACGTCATTGAAGCAGAAGCCGCGGACGATCTACAACTACGACGACTACGCACACGAGTCACGTGAAAGGCTGCGCGCATCCTGGGCGATAGCGCAAGAGAACCTGAAGGCGGCAAAAGAGAAGTCGAAACTGCAATACGACAAAACCGCGCGCGAGGTGCAGTACCGGGTAGGGGACAAAGTGTTGCTACGCGACGACACGGTAGCACGGGGGAACGTAGCGAAACTAACCTCGAAATGGATAGGCCCTTACGAAATAGTAGAGAAACACTCGGAAGTGAACTATTCGATCAAGAAAGGACGGAAGACAGTAAAAGTCCACGCCAATCGGCTACTCCACTACATCGAACACTAAAGCAAACGCGACGAAGTATCCGACGACGCAGCACCACGACGGATAGGAATCCGAGACCCACGGCGAATCGACGGCAAGCCGTCGGAGAAGCGAAGCGAGCAACAGCAACGAAACACGACGTAGAAGCGCAACGAATAAAAAAAAAAATTGAAACGTCATATTAGGGAAGAAGGCCGGGATAAACCCGGGCAATTTATTAACGTTCAGGTAATAATAAAACCATTTCCTTACGTCACAAAAAATACAACACTAAGATCGGGACACGGGGGAAACATAGTCCCACGTGTCATCCGACTCCTCCTCGCTATCAGAGGCCCCAGCGGGGCGAATGACGGTGCCGGCTGGCACCCAGGTGCGCCCAATCCAACGCCCCTCGGTCGAAGGAGGATAGCGAACCGCCGGCAGCGGACGCGACGACGTAAGCTCGCCTCGACCCCAACGGAAGTCGATCTCCAGAGGCGTAAGGATCCGAAGACGGGATGGCTGAGCGCGTACAGGCTCAACCCGCCCGGGGACCGGAGGAGCCAGAGGCCTCGAGGCGCCACGAGGGTACGCCCGGTCATCGAAAACCGGCACAGGTGGAGAGGCACCGACGCGGGTACCCCCGACACAGATACGCTAAAAAATTGGAAACGAAGGAAAAAATAAAAAGAAGGACAGGGGAACCAAACAAACCAAAAATAAGAATCTACGAACCTTGGCAGGAGGGCTCATCGTCGACGAAAGAAAACTCGGAGGACCGCACGAGACTCAGGAACGATGAAAGACGCCGAACAAGAATGGGAAAAAGTGACCAGAACGCCAGAATTTATAAGAAGAAATATGCATGATCAACGAAAAAGGACCGCCGACGGAAGAGAGACGACAAACGAGACAGCAACAGACCGGAAACACGTTGCACCGGAAACACACGAGACTCAGAAATGCGCAACAAACTAGAAATAAACCCGCGCACAGAGCGAACGATAGTAGCGAGCGTAACCCTATACCAGCAAAGAACAGGTACACTGGCTTTAGTAGGATAGCGAAATCAAATAAGAATAAAACCCGCAAAAAGTGCACCGCAAACAGTGAGAGTGAAAAAAAAAAAAAAAAAAAAAAAAAACCCACGAGAAGTGCGCGAAATTCAGTGAATGTGAAATTGGACAAAAAATAGAGACAGTACGGCGAGTACAAATTATTCGACACCATACATAAATACAAGTAAGACAGCTATCCGTGTAGGTAGGAACCGCGAGACGCGCAAAGTGCCGACGTAGGCAGACGTCCACGCGCGGGATGTAACCCGACACCGAGGAAAAGATACGCCAGAATAAAAGCAAATAAATTCAAGTAATGGGAGTATTCAAAGAAAATAAATAAATAAATAAAGGGAACTAGAAAAAGGGATTGAAACGAGAAATAGGACCAAAGGGATTAAAACTAGAAAAGGGACTAAACTTAGAAACAAGTCAAATTTTGAATGAGAAGAAACTTGAATTTAAGATTTCTTCTTCTTAAGGGGGGAGGGATGTTATGCCGCAAAAAGGGCATATTCAAAATTCGAGCGATAAAACGAAGAGTCGAAATATTCGCATAGAATATTTCGAGCGAAGTCCAATCGAGCGATTAAAAGCGAGCAACGAACTCGCAAGAATGTGCAAACGCAGCAAAGGCGAATGAACTCGCACTCCGATGCACGCAGCAACGAAAAGTGCGAACGCAAACGGAAGCGCGAGCGCAGCAAGAGGCAATCGCCGGGCTCTTCCGCGATTGCGAAAAATGCGAATATTTCGATTCACAGTCCCCGACTGCGAATCGAACACGAATCAGTCTAATTCCATCGACCGAACTGAGAGGTTGTCTCCGAAGAGACAACGTAGACTCCTCTTGTAAAACTCATCTGTAACCGATATTCTAATAAACCTAGTAATTGGACAACATTATTCTTGGTGTTGGAGTTCCAACTCCTTTCAGACAGAAAAGATCCCCATAAATAATAATAAAATAAACGTTCGCTCTCGATCTCGCATCGAGCCGAACATAACAGTACGATTTCTGTGTATAATTGTTACTTAGAACATACATAATAACGAGGAGCCAATACAGAGCTTAGCATATCAGCTACGTAATAATGATTTTTATGCTCTAGAAATACATTTTTCTACGACACATTCATGCTTTTTTTTACTGACATCAGTGTGCCTTATTTTTTAACGGAATGTTTTCTTAAATTCAAATAGATTGTTCCGGCAAATCCGAAAGCCACTCAGCTGTGGATTATTTTTATTCGAGACGGCGATAAAGTTAGCAATTATTTTTATATTGATTTCTTCATAACTGCATTTCATTTTATTCCATGCTTAATTTTTCTCTCATGTTCATGTCAGAGTACATCATTAAGTATTATAGTTTTTAAATGTCGTTGTAGGGGTACGCAGCAGTGTTTATACTGTGCGAGCGTCGAACGAAAGTTCTTTACGATGCCATAGGGCAGCGAATTCTGGAGCTATGTCCAGAGCTCCGCGACAATTTACGCGCGGTGTGGACTGATTTCGAGCGGGCCGCGGTAGCACGTCTTCGGACCAACTTTCCGCGTATTCGGATCCGGGGGTGCTGGTTCCGCTTTTGTCGTGTGAGTTTTAACTCTATATCTAATGTATGGGGAGAGGGAACTTATGAGACACTCAGCATATACATTCAGGCTCACGCACGAGCACGCTCGCGGTGTATTCACATGAATTAATGATTAGTAATGATTAGTAAGCACTATTGTCGTATGCAGGCGGTTTACCGAAAATGGAAGTCGCTGCGTATGGTGAACTCTCCAAAAGAAATTTTATATTTATCGTGGGCTCTCCCTTTGCTGCCTGCGGCGGAATTTGTCGAGGGTTGTCGCGTTGTGACCGCTCTTGCCGATCCGTTGGCTTTCGGACATCACGAACCCCTGAACGCGTTTACGCATTACCTGCGTCAACAATGGGTTCCGCTCGCAGAGGTTACGTCGGTGTACGGGACGCCGATCCGAACAAATAACGTAGCAGAATCGTTTAACCGACATTCCACAAAAAAATGGGAGGAGTCCATCCGCGAATTTGGGTATTTTTAGGTAAGCCTTTATGTTGAACATAGAATTTCGTTTTATTCACATACGATATGGTAAATTGCTTTGCGCCATCACTATTTTTCATTAAGTCTTAAATCCTTCATTCGTTATAGAATCATTTCCCTTTCTTTTTATGCAATGTTTTCCAATTTCTGGTAATCGGAAGAATTTGAGCTGGAAAGATGATCATTTACAAGATCTTTAAGTCTCAATGTCACGCAAATTGATCTCGTGGTCTTCCGCGAATACTAGTTATTTGTACATAGTTTCTAAAAAAGTAAAGCATATATATATACACACTTTTCAGTATATTCTTTGTATTTTATGAGAAAACGTATTCGGTATAAAATATGCCGAGTTTACGTAGAAGCCTAAATCTCGCATTACTACTTTATTGGAATATTTCAATTTTCTCCAAAAAGGATAACGTTCTTTAATAAGATGATGTCACCTTAAAAAAGCACCTATTACTATATTACTTGCACCGACAAAGGAAAAAACATTAAGCTTACAAGTGCGCTTAATATTGTCCTAAACTCTCATGTGATTTGCAGCAAAGTTAAAAGACACGATCGGCGACGCGTTCACCAAGTTTAGACGATGACGAACCACGGGGCAAACGGGGCGAAAGTCCAGTCACAAAGCGTGGGTCCGATTCGACGAGAGACTAGCGCAAAATCAACGGCTACTGAGGACGGGAAGGTGATTGTTAGCCGTACTATAAAAAAACGTTGTTTTTGTTAGGGGAGCATGGGAAGTTGCTACTTCTTGTGCCTGTTGAGAGTGGCGTGAATGGCGCGTTATATCAAGTCGTACTGTAATGACAGGACGCAGGCGTAAGTCGGTCCAAATTTACTTCTCGGATGCTTTTTGGTACTTCTCGCACGTTTAGGCGGCGCGACAATCGGCAGTCACGGCAGTAACACTGCTCCTGCACTCGTGGCAATCGTATATTGTGCAACAAGGGCCGAAAGTTGGCGATTGCTACGAGTGTGAGGTTTGGCCCGGGCGAAGCGAGGGCTCTAATCACACGAGGAAAAAAGTTTTGTCTGCAACCCGGCCCGAATTTCGCAATTTTGGCCCTTTCGACTTTTCAGGCCTTGTTGCACAATATACTAATGCGATACTTGCACGACAAGACGGACTTGCGCTAAAAATAACAGTCGGTTTTGCCTCATGTGGTTGCCTCGATCCGGCTTGTGCGGCCACTCCCCAACCTTCACCGCAGAGTCCGCTTTCTCACACTAGTATCGCAAAGTAGTATTCGTAAATCGTAGATAAAAGTACAAAATATCGTGGAGAAGTCTAGTGTAACAGGTAGCCAGTCGCGGAAATAAATGAATTCGTTTTATTTATCGGGTTAAAAAAAAAAGTTAAGTTTATTAGTCGCAGCGATAATTAATGAATTGACGGGGAGCGTACCGTCTTACAATTGGGGCTGGTGGTCGTAGACTGATCGTTCGGAGCGTCGAGGCAAAGGGTCTCGACGCTCTTTGTTACGCGCGAGAGGTAATCCTCCGCGCTGATAACGGCCACCGCGCGGATGCTGGGCGCGCGGCGGCTTGACCGTTGCCGTGAGACGACGGTAACATCGTCGCTCTCACGGCAAATTTTGCTGAATGTGCACAAGTTCTCAGAACGAGAACTTGATGCACAATAAAACATTTGAAACATTAAAAAAGACTATGGGACCGTTACACTCCCCCCCTTGGAAAATTTCTCGATGCTCCTGCATCGTTTTACAAAAAATTTGTGTTTGTGTGTCTCTATACAATTAGCAAATTCTGAATTTTTTTTTTTTTTTTTTTTAAATACTGTCATTTCGTGTAAATTTCAGTGTAGTGTATTTAAAATGTTCCGGTTTTTTTTTTTTCCAGGTTATTGATTCGGTTCCTTTTTCGTTTTTTAATTTTCAGATAATGTGGATTCCTGTAACAGTCTAAAAAAACGTTTAGTTGTTCAGGTTAGTAGGGGTAGTTTTGTTATTTTGGATAGGTTGGGATGGATCGAAATTTAAAAAAAAATTTTTTTTTTTTTTTTGAACCATTGTTGCCTTTTCTGCCTTTCGGTTGACATTACTCGGTTTTAGTTGTACTTCCATCCTCCCTTTTTTTTTATACTCTTTTCCTATTGTTCGCTTCTCTTCTATTAGTTTTTGTTTCATTTTTTTTTTTTGATTCCACATTGTTTCATTTATAGCTTGTGTTGGCCTGAAACATTCTCGATTCTAATTAGTGTTAGGTTAGTGGGTTGGACATGTTATTCAGGAGTTGGTTCGCTTGGTATAGCGTTTCTGGAAAAGAAAGGATGTAATAAGGTTTTTTTTTTCAAAAAAAACGAGTTTCGGTTACTTGAAGGAAAAGAGAGGAGAGAAAAAAAAAATTCTCTCTCTTTTTTTTTATTTATTTGAGATAATATGTTTTAATAATAGTATATATAAAAAAAATTAGAAAAAGTAATATAAAAAAAGAAAGGTAATAATAACAATGTTTCTGATTATTTATATATGTGTTACGGAGTATGTGTGTTTGAGTGAGTTAGTCCGTTCGTTTGTGTTTACAAGTTTTCTGTCCTAGTTTCTCGGTCAGAAAGATTTTCGTCCGTACGTGATTCGAAATCCGTCGGAGTGTTTCGATCGGTTGCTGATGAATCCACTCAGCAACCGTCTCTTCTGTTAATTCAGTCTGCGTTTGTGCGTCGACTGCTTTTGTTGGTGGTTCGTTCAGTAACGTTTCGGCCGACGCATTTGAGTGAAAGTTCGTTTCGGAGTCTGTCTTTGCTTCTGTCTTTATTAGGGGTGGAGGAGTTCCGGGAGGTGTTGTCGGTAAGTAAGTTTTTTCGAGAGAGGATGAGTCCTTGGTTTCGGTCGTCTCGTCTGTATCGTCCGAATTCTCGTCCTCTGTTTCGTCCTGGTCCATTGGTTCGGGTTTCGTGTTTGTGTTTGTATGTAGACCGAGTTTTTGTTGAAATTCCCATATGGGGAAGTGCGGCAAAATTTCGCCATTTTCTTGGTTCGTAAAGTACGCTAAGCACCAATTAAAATGTTCAACCATTGTTTCCTTCTCCTTCATGGTTTTGCACAGTGGGCAAAGTTGTTCGGCTGCGCTTGTAATGCCGAACGCCCTAACGCTCGTGGTTAGTGTTTCGGGGCAGTTTACAATGTGGCCTCGGCATTGCTCCGGAACTTCGTTTTGCGCTCCACAGATCGGGCAGTTATACATGGGATTCATGATGTTATTGGCTGTTTTAGAAAGGTGCGATTTTGTTAGTATTATTTTGAATGTAATTATTACTATGACCCTTGTTAATACGATTGTTTTGCGTGTGCATGCACGTGTATCCGTGGCTTTGTTAGTAATTATTCCCAACATGTATATAGGAGTATAGATTAGCAGTATATTTATATTTATGAGATTATTATCATATATTTTCGTATGAATGTGCCTTTATGGCAATTCGTCTCTGTTAAGGTAGGTCAACGCGTAAACTGGTCTGCGTTCTATTTGCGGGGGCCCTTCGGTTATAACCGCTACTTCTCTAGTAGTCGCAACTGCTGGCCTAGGTGTTTCTACCAGTTCTACGGGTTGTCGATAGTACGAAACGACTTTGTTTTGTGCGTCATCAATTAGTTTCGGGTGTTTCCGTTTTCTAAGTTTTCCTGCGCACGACAGCAATTTTCCCAAGGTTGAAATTTTGCCAAACAATGAGAATTTCCAAGCAAAGCCTAGTATTGCCAAGACTGCGCCGATGGAGATTCCACCGAATTTAAGTATCGATTCCAAAGTTGAGACTCTATAATTCAAGTAATGGGATCTTGACAGCTCCTTAGCTTTGGTTATTACAGTTTTTAGCGCTACCTCGTTCTGAGTTAAATCATCGCGAAATGAATCTAAATTTGAGAGTCCTGTGAGTGTTTCTGTTTCGGCTAGAATTTCTGTTATGTTAACGTTCGCTATGTTTGTTATCGATTTTTCGATCATCCCGGTAATATTCAGTACGGGAGTGTGTGGAAAATCTAGATCGATTGATGACGTTATCTCCATCGTCGGTGTTAACATAGTAGATCGTGTTTTGACTTGGCATGATGATTCGATTTGGACAATTCCGGAATTGCGTACTGTTTGTATTACTGAGTCCTGATTATTGCAGAGGAAATACAGTGTTTCGGGTCTCGGTGCAGCAAACAGCCATGCGTTGGCGTTGCGCAGTTTTACCCAGTAAGTTTGTTTTAGGGACTTTAGTCGAATGTCACACGTCTCGAAGTTATCGAACTGAGGATTGATTAGTAATTGGACTTCGCACTCAGATTCGTCGTTGATCTGTCTTATCGGATATGTTTGCTTACAAATATATTGATTTCGAGTGAGTATGCATTCGTTTAGGCTTTCCATGTTGAAATATTTGTCGAAGTTTTTGGAAATTGCTGTAAATTGAGTTGCCGGTTTGATATATGCGAATTTCGAATTGTTAGTAGTTGAGATCTGGCGAGTTGGTAACGATAGGTGTTGATATAGTTTATACGTCGTCAGGTCTAACAACGGGATCTTGATAACGTATACCAGCCTTTCGCCGTTATGGAATACACTCAACTTGGTTGTTTCCATCAATTCGGGTGTATGTTCCGCGTTAATTGGAACCGGAAATTCCGTGTTCGGGGAAGATTTTTTGATTGCTTCGGCACTCAATAAGATTTTCTTTGTTGTTAATAATTTTGGATGAATTTGACCAATTTTTGCGAAAAGAATTGCGTTAGTAAGTGTTTCTATATCGAGTTCTAGTTCGGTCAAATTCTCTTCGATTTGTGTTATGTACTGAGTAGCCCTTTGGTTCATTTCGATGACATGAACTTCTTCTCCGAGTGCAATGACTACTGTGTTTAATTTACGTGTTTCCGTTTTTAACGATTTGGAAAGAGAGTTGATGTTTTTCTCTACTATTTCGAAACCTGATTTTATTATGTGAGTTTGATTTTGCAGTATCTCTGTGATTTCCAGAGTCGTGTTTCCTAGAGTTTCGATCTGTGAGTTTATTCTGTCAGCATCTTCACTGTCCATTGTTCCGAAAAGAATTTTGTTGATTTTAGCTACGAACTCGAAAGGTGCTCGTCTTTCGCGGTTAACCGTTTGAGTTTGCGAAGAAGGGATTAATTCCTCTAAAATTGTTTCGGTACTTTCGAGAGTGTCCATTCGCGAGAGCATGGATGATAATTGTCCTTTTATGTGGCATCGCGTTCCTAGCGCGGAGCAGAACTGAGCTGCTGCCAATATGTTCTCTCGAATTTGTAGACGCCTAGTTGAGAGTCCGTGTGTGTTGATGTACGTTACTAGTGTCCATGTTGTATGATATGAACGGAGTCTACCCAATGATTCCGAGTATAGGCCGGCACTTTCCGTAAATGGGGTGATCCTGAAAGCATCGTTCGGGATCGCCGTCACGATAGTGGCGTGACATCTGCAACATATGCCATTTTGATCTTATCTACATGAACTGTCTTACGTTTTTTACCGATTTGCAGTGTGACATTACGGTTGTTTTCATGTATATCTATGATTTTGTATGGGCCTAACCAGTCTTTATCGAATTTACCTTCTTTGTGCTCGTTTTGTATGAAT
This sequence comes from Ischnus inquisitorius, assembly GCA_963924025.1. NCBI lineage: Eukaryota > Metazoa > Arthropoda > Insecta > Hymenoptera > Ichneumonidae > Ischnus > Ischnus inquisitorius. Next base: position 18,525,259 of record OZ001247.1, read on the forward strand.
ACAAGCTGGCCTATCTCGTAAGTAGGTTCCGTAACCCGTTTATCGTAATATTTTTTGTTACGTTCTTTCGCTTTTATAGCTTTTTCGAAAGCTAGTTGACTCGCGTCTTTCATGTTTCGATTTAGATCGATCATGTAGTCGTCGTATGTTATGGTTTTCTCGAGTGGTGGGAACTCTGATGGTGTGCGAGCTTTCCTACCAAAAACGAGTTCGTACGGAGTAAATCCTGTACTTTCGTGAACGCTTGTGTTGTATGAGAATGTTGCGAGAGCTATTACCTCGTCCCATTCTCGGTTTGTTGTTACGAAATGTTTTATGTACTCTTTGAGCGTGTGATGGCTACGTTCAATGGCACCATTAGATTGCGGGTGATACGCAGTTGTTCTCTGTTGTTCGATTTGGAAGAGCTGTGCGACGTTTTTAATGGTATCTGACATAAAGTTAGTACCTTGATCCGTCAGTATAGCGCGCGGTGCACCGAATGTTGATATTAGTGATGATGTAAGCGCTTTAGCTACGTCTACGGATGTTTGATGTTTTAGCGGAACTGCGATACTGAATTTACTGAACAAATCGATCATTGTTAGTAAATATACGTTTTCGTTTTTCGTAGGATGCAGCGGTCCTACTACGTCGATAGCTACCTTGTCGAACGGCATCGCGGGTGTGTCCGTGATGATCATTGGTGCTTTGTTCCTTACTCTAACGAGTTTGTCCCTTTGGCAAACGATACAGTACTTGATATGGTCTTTCACGTCGTTTCTCAATCCTCGCCAGAAGTATTGTGTTAGTATGCGTTTGTATGTTTTTGTTACGCCCATGTGACCTCCTACTGCTGATCCGTGGAGTTTTTTTATGATCTGCTTTCGCTGATCGATTGGCGGGACTGTCACCGTACCTTCGCATAGAGTGATTGTTATATCGGAATTGAACGTTAATGAACGTATGTATGTTTTGATGCTGCTCCATTGGAGTGCATCGATGATTCCTGGATCCTTCGAGATCGTGCAGGATTTTATTTCCCGCTGTTGCAGAATTTTTATGAGTGCTTTCAAACACTTCGCGATCATGTTCGCATTTGTCGTGTCCGACTGTTTCTGTTTGCAAAACATAGTAATACAACATTCCGCTCCGATTTCGGATATTAATATGTTTCCGACACGCGGTTGTTGTTGCAGAAACATATTTTTGTTGATTTTGTTCTGCTCGACCAGTATTTTGGCAACCATTGTGTCCATAGCGCAGTCGGCTGACGAGAAATGTGCCAAAGTATCCTTCCTTGCCATGATGTTATCCTGTGTTACTGTGATGTTGTTTTCCAGTAATATGTCTTCTGTTATTATCGGGCCTCTACCTTTTGATGTTAACTGCTTCCTGTAATACCCTGATGGTTGATAGGCTGAATCGCTGTCAGATTCTGAATCGAAAGACTTTGACGAGTCGCTGCCTCGTACGTCTAAAGGTTGAGTATTTTGAGCAATCGGCGGGCATCCGAAGTCGTAGAACTCCTGAGTATTGTCAGGCAAGGTTTGAGCGACGGGCGGTTGACTTACCGGAATCGTCGGCTCAATTACTTGCTCCGAAACGTCTACTGCAGGTGGTGGATTTTTTTGTTTGCAGATTTCTTGTCGTATTTTCGATTTTTTGTTTTGGCTTGAGCGTTGCTGTTTTGGACGTTTTGCAATTTTTGATTTATTACCTTTGGAGGTTGAAGCTAAAGGTGGTTTTTTCGATTCGGACTTTGATGTTTTTACTGCGGGATTTTGATCTGGAATTATTACGGTTTCGATCGGAGGATTTGTGACCGTTCTCGAAGTTTCCGAATCCGAAATTACTAAGATTTCGGGTCCCGTTTTTTCCGATGTTTTTTCTGCAATTCTCTTGCTGCGTCTAGTTGGTTCGCAATGTACCTTCGGTTTCCTGGTACGTTTAACGATTTTTTGTGGAGTGTTTTTTGTTGGAGATCTGAACGTTGGAGTTACTTCGTCGTTTTTACTTGCTCTTCCTCCTATCTCCGATGTTTGCGGTTGAGCAACCGCGCGAAAACCCGATGTTGATGGTTGAGGACTTTGTTGTCGATCCTGTTGAGAACGTGAAGGTGATCTGAACGTTGGTTCCGGTGGCGGTTGAGTTTTTAATGCTCATTGGCAACGGTTCAGCTTCACGTTCCATCGGAGTTTCGTCGTTTGTTTCCATTTCGATAATCAATTCGTTTTCCGTAATTTGTTCCATTTCGTTATCTTTTTTATCGAGATCGATGTGCCTTTTCGGGCTACCATCTTTATGTTGCCTGCTTGGGCTATTTTCCTTATGTTGCCTGCTTGGGCTATTTTCCTTATGTTGCCTACTTGAGCTATTTTCCTTATGTTGCCTACTTGGGCTATCTTTATGTTGCCTGCTTGGGCTATTTTCCTTATGTTGCCTACTTGGGCTATCTTTATGTTGCCTGCTTGGGCTATTTTCCTTATGTTGCCTACTTGGGCTATCTTTATGTTGCCTATTTTGGCGATCGCTAGCTTTTTCGTCCTCTTCTAGCTCCGTCGAGCTATCCTCTTCCACCGTTAGGAAATATCGGCCGGTTGTTCCCTCGGTCTTCCAAGTGCGTTTTTTGGTCTTATCGTTCTTGGATGCACTTTTGGTCTGTTCTTTCGTGAGCCTGTCCTTTGGTCGCAATCTTCGCGTCCAAAGTTCCAGTTTTTTGCGTTTTACAAAACTTTTGAGTCCTTGCCCTATGTCGATGTCGGTTGTTTCTGATGTTGGTGAGTCGTCATCGATGGATGAGTCAATTAAAGGTTCGCTCCCCTTTATTTCTATGTCTGTCGGTACTTGTTCGGTTTCCTGTGTAGTTTCTTCCGGTTGTTGCAAAGTCTCTTTCAGCTCAGTCTCCGTCGGAACAGTTTTTGGTTGTTCTGGAGTTTCTGACCGTTCTGTCTGTTGATGTGTGGCTTGATTGCCATCTGAGTTGTCTAAAGTCTCCTGTGTAATAGTTTTTTTTCGAGGAGCTGGATTGCCAGAACCTTCGTCCGTCGATGAACGATATCTCGGCTGATGTGTTTTGTCCGCTATGATTTTTGGTTTTTTCGAGTCAGGCTTTTCGCAGTCTTCCGACGAATTTTCACGAGGTCTGATCGGCATTATGTCAGTGGGGTTTCTCGACAATGCGTCGGCGACTACGTTTTGTTTGCCAGCTTTGTGACGAACTTCGAAGTCGTACCCACTGAGCCTGATCAGCCATCGCTGCAGTTGTTGCGGCGGATTTGGTTTGTTGACGACATATGTTAAGGCTCTATTGTCCGTTACTAGCGTAAAACGTTTTTCGTATAGATACGTGTTGAAGTGCTCTATGGCGTCGACTATCGCGAGCAGTTCCTTTTTCATCGTATCGTATGCGATTTCGGTACGTCTAAGGGCTCTCGAGAAAAATCCTACTGGGTGGTCGTAACCGTTTTGGTTTTGGCTAAGGACCGCGCCTATCGCGTAATCCGAGGCATCGGTCGTCAGCGTGTAAGGTTTCTCGAAATCTGGATAAACGAGGATTGGACGTTCTGCGATTTTTTGTTGTAAAGTCTCGAACGCGTGTTGGCATTCGTCTGTCCAGCTGAACTCCTCATTCATCCGTAGCTGCTTTGTTAGTGGAATCGCGATTTTCGCGAAGTCGCGAATAAATCGGCGATAATAACCCGCAAGCGCTACGAACTGCTTTAATGTTTTTTTGTTTTTTGGTTGCGGAAACCATAGCACTGCGGTTACGTTCTTTAGATTTGGTCGTATTCCGTCTTCGGAAATTATGTGACTTAAGTACGTCACTTCTCGGTTGAGGAAGTGGCACTTTTCGGTTTGAAGTGTTAGTCCGGCCGCGGTAAGTCGCTTCGCTAAGCCACTGAATTTTTTACGATGGTCCTCGATATCAGTAGCGTAGATCACTATATCGTCTAAATAAACGAATAGATCTGTGCCTTGGAGTCCAGAAAGCACTACGTCCATTAATCGCTGGAACGTTGCTGGTGCGTTTCGGAGTCCAAAAGGCATACGCTGATACTCATAGTGCCCGTGAGGTGTAGAAAAAGCTGTTTTGTGTTGATCTTCCGGGTGCATTGGTATTTGATGGAAACCAGATGCTAGATCGAAAGTCGAGAAGTACTTCGCGTTGCCCAACTGGTCCAGAATATCTATGATGTTCGGCAGTGGGTACGCGTCTGGCGTCGTTTTTTCATTCAGTTTCCTGAAATCGATAACCATGCGCCATTGTTTGTTGCCTTTAGCGTCTTCTCTCTTCGGTACTATCCAAACTGGGGAATTGTACGGGGAGAGAGACGGTTTGATTATGCCCTTGTCGAGCAAGTTTCGAACTTGTTTTTGAATTTCGAGTTTGTGAGGTTGAGGGAAGCGATATTGCTTCGTATTTACCGGTCTATCATCTGTTGTGGGAATTCTGTGTGAAACTACCGTTGTGGATCCAAGGGTGTTTCCTGGAAGACAGAACAGATGTTGGTATTCCTCTATCAACTGATGTACGTGTTCTCTCTCTGCGTCGTTAAGGTGGTCGAGTTGTAGCAGTTTTTTCAACTCCTCGATCCTACCTTTGCGGTCGATTTCGACAGAGCAGATTTCTGCGCTGTGAATTTCCGAGGCGATGTCGTATGGGAAATCTGAGATTTCCTCAAACGGATGTAAGTGTAGTGGTTGGAGGATGAGATTAACCTCCTTTACGTTTGAATTTATTACGCAGAGGTACGCTAGACCGTTGTTATTTCGGACTACTGCGTTTCCCATGTATATGTTTTTTCCTGCATCGATTTGGGATATGTACCCTTCCTCGAGATCTGTCGGCCTTAACCGAACCGGTATGACGACTTTTGATCGAGGGGGTAGCGTTACTCGTTCGAAAGTTTCGAACGGTACCGTGTGATTTGCGAATTTTATACATGCCTCGCTATAGAGGAGATCCGCGGGAGTGTCTCTAAAGAACACATCACCGAGGATTGCGTCCTGCATAATCGGAAAATTGTCGTCGATTGCATGGAATTCGATTGTGAACTCCTCTATGCGGATGTAGCACCGTCCCAGCGTGCGCGCTTTCCCAGAGGTGATGCCAGAGAGAACGTATAACATTGTCTCATCTACCTCGGTACTTTCCGCAAGGCTGGACCTCTTCACGAGATTTATCTCGGCTCCGGTATCTACGAGGAACAGAGTTTCCTTCGTGCGTAGATCGGGCGAGAGGATTGCCACGGTTGGTGGCTTATGCCTTTTCGTTAAACCTAAACTTATTCTAGCTGCCTTAACTATTATTTCTACATTATTTACATGTTTTGCAGTCGCTTCGACTTGCAAAGTTTCTCTCAACTCAAGGTCTTTTGGCGCGCTTAACTCTGGCCTCCCGTCGCGCTGTTCCGAGAGGTGGAGTTCGGGTTTTTTTTCAAAATATTGAGAAGCGCTTGCTCGATGGTTGCGAGACTGAGATCGTTGTTTTGTACGTTACGGTTATCACTTGAATTGTCACGATTATCCCGATTTTGAGAGGGGCCGTGTGAATCGTTTCCGTCTCTCGGATTTTGTGAATCGCTTCCATTATTTCGACCTTGAGAATTATTACGATTGCCTCTACCGCGCCCATTATCTCGGCTGTTACGCGAGTTCGACCGATTACGACCCCGCGAGTTTCCGTTTCCGGATTGCTGGTTTCTTCGGCGATTTTCGACATGGTCGCGAGCGCGTTTCACTTGATTACAATCCGAAGTCCGGTGAGTACGGTTGTTACCGTGAATTTCGCAAAATTTTAACTCAGGATTGTCGATGATGTCGACGATCTCGTCAGATTCTGTTGCGAATCTAACTTCAGCCTGCGGCGGTGTTTCGACTCTCTTTGCTTGATGGACTTCCTGCCTGCGGAGCAGTTCCATTTCGACCGATTCTGCTGCTGCTATGGCTTCGTCGATCGATTGCCAAGTTTTGTGCATAAGTAAATTACCTATCTGGTCGAAAAGTCCGCGGATATACGATTTTATGACTGTTTTGTTTACTTCGTTTAGTCGATTGGTTAAATACTGCGCTCGAGCGGGGGTCTTGTAGACCTCGGCTAAACGCTCATGAATGCGTTTCGCGATTTTACGTGTATGCGCCGAGTATGTTTTTACCGGTTCGCTGTATTTTTGGACGTTAGTTCGCAACTCAAGTTCTAAATCGGATAATTCGATTGGTTTTTCGAAATAGTCCTTAAGATCTTTAAGGAGTGTTTCGATGTCGTTGTATGTTTTCGTATCTACTACGTCGGCTGCTTCGCCTGAAAGTTTCAGGTGAAGCATATCCAGGAAGGATTCCATGTTTTCCGGTGGAACCATTCTTGCTGCGTGCCTACACGGCCGCGCGAATTGTTCCAGCGGTATATTCTTTCCATTAAATGCCGGTATGTTGTTAAAAACATCTCGGAACGTTAAGAAACCCGGAATCTCGAGATTTCGATGCGTTTGGGTTCCGTCGGCGGTCGTCATTGTGACACCGTTTGACGGCGGACGCGCTGATCGTGCGTCGCTCGTTAGCAACAGTCGGTAATAGTTGTTGGTTTTTGTGAGATTCCGTTTATGTGGCGAAATTTTTGTAAGCTTATTTTGTATTCCCGAGTTAGTTTTTTGTATTATTTTTTGTATAGTTGTTTGGTAAGTTTGTTGTGCATTTTTTTTTTTTTTTTTAATTCAAATGTTGTGAACTGGTTTTTTTTTTCTTACTCAAGTGGTTGAGTAAACGTTGTAATTGTTCAAACGTGAAGGGTTTTTTTTTTTTTTTTCAAAAATTTAAATTATTGTTTGATTGTAAAAGAAAAAAAAATTATAAAATTATTGCCTAGATGACAAAAATAAATTTTTGTAAAATTGTAAATTATTGTTTGATTGTAAAAGAAAAAAAAAATTATAAAATTATTGCCTAGATGACAAAAATAATTTTTTGTAAATTTTTAAATTATTGCCTTAATGGCAAAAATAATTTTTTATAAATTTTAAATTATTGCCTAAATGGCAAAAAATAATTTTTGTAAATTTTTTAATTATTGCCTAAATGGCAAAAATAATTTTTTATAAATTTTGAATTATTGCCTAAATGGCAAAAATAATTTTTGTAAATTTTTTAATTATTGCCTAAATGGCAAAAATAATTTTTTATAAATTTTGAATTATTGCCTAAATGGCAAAAATAATTTTTGTAAATTTTTTAATTATTGCCTAAATGGCAAAAATATTTTTTTATAAATTTTGAATTATTGCCTAAATGGCAAAAATAATTTTTGTAAATTTTTTAATTATTGCCTAAATGGCAAAAATAATTTTTTATAAATTTTGAATTATTGCCTAAATGGCAAAAATAATTTTTGTAAAATTTTTAATTATTGCCTTAAGAGGAGGTGAAACACCCGAGCGTCCACATCGAAAATTTCGAACAACTTTTCTCGGAGAGTATGGTACCGAATGCAATGAAATTTTACAGGCAGACTGCAAAAGTGTGAACCTTGACCGTGTTGCTCTCAGAATTTGCGATTTCGAAAAAAAAAATTTTTGGCAGATTTCTGTAATCAAAAAATCGATTTTTTTTTCATTTCTCGTAAAAAAATGCAAAAAAAAAAGCAACACGTCCTCGACAGCAAGAAATTTCATGATGTACATCCGGTGCCATGTTGAATCTCAATAACAATCGAAAGAAAAGTTGTTCCGAAGTAAATGTCGATAAGTTCATGAAATTTTCAGAAAAGAAAGCCATGGCCGAGGCCACACGCGGCCGCGAAGCTTATACGCTAGATGGCGTTAGTGGTATGTGGCTTCTGTAGAACATCGCCTCTGCTGGCCGTCCTGAGCTAACCGCTCGTATCTCACGGCTCTCATGTGCAATACGCAATGTCACAAGAAGGCTAGAGATAAGGAGGCCGCACGCGTATTTTTCGAATCGTTTTTTCAATAAGGGAAAAGTGATTCAAATTCTATGTCCTATGTAATATATTATATGAAAAAGTTTTCGCATGGATAGATGACCGCTCAAATCGAAAATGTACTAGTTGGATGGGTGACCGTCCGCATTGAAGATCGCATTGATCGGTGACCGAGCAATTTAAAAATCCGGTACTTGGATGGGTGACCGTTCGAATTGAGAGTTTATTAGTTGATTCGGTGATCGTTCGATTTGAGAACCTATCAGTTGATTTAGTGAACATTCGAATTGACAATCTATTATTCGGATGTGTGATCGGTTGAATTGAGGATCCGATACTTGGATAGGAGACCACTCAAATTGAAAGTCCGATACTAGGATGGGTGATCGTTCGAATTGGGAATCCGATACGAGGATGAATGACCGCTAATATTGAAGATCCATTAGCTGCATGGGTGACCGTTTAAATTGAGAATCCATTCTTGGATGGGAGAATCCATTTACCCACCTCGAAAAACTAACGACCGTAAATTTTGTCCTCCTCGTCTCTCGAAAAATCTTCCTCCCACGAAAAAGTGGTTGAGGACCTTTCCGACTCGAATTCGCATGCAGGTATCGGGAAAAATAGGGCAAATGCGAAATTTTAATTTTTCGATTGTTTAAATAATTTTTCAACAATTTATTTCCAAAAAATATTTTTTTGCTCGCCCATTATTTTTTCGACGTTCCTTGGATGATTCCGAGTGAAAAAGTTCTCATCAACTTTTGCCTCAAATGCAATCTTTTCGTCGAAATTCGCCCGACAAGTTGGTAAACATTATTTTTGTCCTCCCCGTCACTCGAAAAGTCTTCCTCCCACGAAAAAGTGGTTGAGGACCTTTCCGACTCGAATTCGCATGCAGGTATCGGGAAAAACAGGGCAAATGCGAAATTTTAATTTTTCGATTGTTTAAATAATTTTTCAACAATTTATTTCCAAAAAATATTTTTTTGCTCGCCCATTATTTTTTCGACATTCCTTGGCCTATTCCGAGTGAAAAAGTTCTCATCAACTTTTGCCTCAAATTCAATCTTTTTGTCGAAATTCGCCCGACAAGTTGGTAAAAATTATTTTTGTCCTCCCCGTCTCTCGAAAAATCTTGCTCCCTCAAGAAAGTGGCTGAGGACTTTTCCGATGTCAATTTACATCCAGATATCGGGAAAATAGAGAAAAATTAAAAAATTTATTTTTTTTTACATAAAAAAAATCGATTATTTAAACAATTATCAAAATATTTATACCTGAAAATTGAATTTACATGTACATTGACATTTTACTTGGACGATTCTCAACAGTAGAGTCCGCATACATTTTTTAGTCAAATGCAATCTTCCTATTGGTAGCCACCTAGAAAGTGTAACGACCGTGAATTTCGCCTGACTGCTATCTAGAAAAATCTCGCTGCTACAAAAAAGCGCGACATTACCTTTTCATTCCAATTATTTGCCAGAATTCGGCGTAATAATTCGGACTGAAAATTCCCGTTTTTGTTACAATGTATACACGCTGGCTTGGCTATCCCTGTATCGTGAGCCACGAGAGCGCTGCGAGCAGCGAAGCGAGTAGCGGAGTGAGAGAGATGCAACAACAACAAACGTGTTCCTTCTTTATCTTCCTCACTGCTAGCGACGCCGGGTGAGAACATTTCCGAGAGCCTCTATGGAATCGTACGTTTCTCAATAGAAGTCGCAACTTCTTGATCGCCGTCATTATTTTATGTACGGATTATCGCGTTGTTGTTATTTCGTAGTGAATCGATTGTCGAGGTGATACTCGCTTATTAGCGAATAGTGCGATCGTGTATAGTGACAAGTGCGATGGGGAATAAAAGCAAGAGACAAAGGGCCACTCGATCTCGGCGAAGAAAATGGATTGAAAGGTACGTTTTTTTTAACACGAATTACTACGATGGTATTTTGTTATTTGCAATAGTGACATGTTGAATTTCTTCACAATGTTTCGATGTTTGAATATTTTTTGCTGTCCAAGTGATTAGTTAATCGTCACGGTAAACCATCGGAAGGTATAATGGACTTTGGGAAATAATAATCAAAATAACAAGTACATGCAATAATGGATTGTTATTGTATTTACTTGGGGGGGGGGGGGGCTCGATGAAATGTCTCACCGGAAAAAGGTTACCAAAAAAAAATGTCGACAAAATACGTAACCATAAACGTGCCAGGCGTGGAACCATGTAGTGTGTTCGTTCGACTTTGGCGGCGGGGGGCTCCATAAAATGTCTAAACGGGAAAAAAAGTTACGAAAAATAAAAATTATTTCGACAAAATACGTAACTATGAACGTGCTACAATTTAGTCGAACGAAAAAATTCGTTCGACTATAACGTAAACGCTAGGGTATAGGGGGTGGGGCAAAACGGGCACGAATGATTCACCCGACGTGCACGAGGATAGGGGGTGAACATTTTCGGGTATATTCATTAGGTTTAATTGAAGAATTTTTAATCGATTGCAAATGCAGATACATCTGAAACTAGCATCCGTTGCCAGCAGCTGAATCAGGTGCGAAGCAAGGCTCAAGATACCCGTACGTTTTTGGAATACTTGGCACAAAGCGATTTCCCTCAAATTTATAGAAAACTTTGTTTCCACAATGTTTAATCGTTGTACCGAGTAATTGCCGCGAAATTTACACTCTTTTAATTGTTAATAATTATTCGAGTGATATTTTAGTTGTCATTTCATCTCGTGGTCCACAGCAAAGAGCGTTTTCCTTCAAATTTATATATAACTTAGTTTTTACTGTGGTTCAATCGATGTGTCGTATCGATATCGATATCAATATGTTTTATCAACTTATCGATAAAACTATTGAACGTAACAAACACTAAGTTGTGTATAAATTCAAAGAAAATTGTATTTGCTGTAGACCACGAGACGAAACGAAAACTTGCGAAACGACTTTCACCTACTCTAACAATTACCGGAGTGCAGGCCTCACGAAGATTACTCTATGAATCGATTGTAAACGCGATAAAAACTAAGTTGTGAATAAAGATGAAAGAAAGCGGTCTTTGCGAAGTGTTCTACGAACGTACGGAGTCCTTGAACCTTCTTTCGCATCTGAATTGGCTGCTAGCAACGGCAGCTAGCCATAACTGTTATTGCAACGCGCTGATTGGTCGATTTTGAAGTCTACCGGATGATGAGGCAAACTTTTTCTTGTACAGGCGCAATAATGCCATCGGTCCGAAAGTCGCGGACCTCGAAGATGGATGTGAGGATTCGCCGGCGCCTTCTGTCGATAACCTTCTGGTTATGACGAACCACGACGATAGTGGTAACGAAACAGTAGACATAGTAGAAATAATAGAATTAAGTGATAGTCAAACAGTCTTTGAGGCTTTAGAGAGAACGTCAACAATTCAAGAATTGAACGTTCTTGATGAAGACGGACTGTCGGTTGAAGCATCCTTTCATGAAACAGATGGCAATGAAACAGAGTCTCCAATGGAAACTCAAATGATGTTCAACGCATTAGAGTTGGGGGTCAGTCGCGAAGATGATTGTATCGGCGAAGAGGTTCTTGTTTCAGAAGAATCCATCCATTCTGATTCATGTGAGGATGATGCCGGAAATGTGGAAAATATTTCAGAGGCCAAAATAACTGGTCGTCGTATTGTCGACCTGACCTTTATATTTGAACAACTCCGTGAGCAATTTGCTAAACATAACAGCTTTTGTGAGTGTCGCTTCACTTCTCTAAAAATGCTGAAGTATGTAGATCGCGGATTACGGACCCAATTGTTCTTCGAATGTGAAGACTGTCAATACGTCAGCAGTGTATGGACTGACCGTGACCATACGAGCATCATGGGAATTAACGAAGGTGCTGTATGTGCTACGATTAGTTCCGGTACCGGTTTTCAGGCGCTAGAGGAATTACTTGCCACAATGGCAGTTCCCTGTATGTCCCATGTGACATACCGAAAGTATCGTGATAAGCTTTATGATAAGTTCGTTGCATGTTCTGAAGAAGAGATGCAGAAAGCCGCCTCTGAAGAGCACGAAATAGCGACGAAGAAAGGACACATCATCAATGGTATCCCATATATTAATGTGGTCGCAGACGGCTATTGGGCGAAGCGATCATACCACGGCGGAAAACATGATTCGCTGTCCGGTAATGCTCTAATTATTGGTGTCGAGAGCAATAAAGTTTTGTACGTGGGTGTAAGAAACAAATATTGTTCTATATGCACCAAGGCTGAACAGTTGAACAGGGAACCATCCAAGCATACGTGCTATAAAAACTGGGGGCGAGACCAGAGTTCCACTGCTATGGAGGCCGACATTATCGTAGAAGGCTTCAAAGAAAGTGTTGAAAAGCGAGGTCTCATATACAAAACTTTGATTGCCGATGGCGATGCGAGTACGTTTCAATCGATTCGAGACGCAAACCCATATGCTGAACACGGAGTTGTGGTCAATAAAATTGAGTGCAATAATCACTTGTTCCGTAACTTTTGTAGGAAAATCAGAGAGGCTGCTAAGTCCAAAATGACACGTCATCCTGATAAGAACGTGATTGCCAAAGGAAAATTTCAACATTATGTTGAGGCTAGCGCTTTGCATATGCGCACACTTATTACGGATGTGCGCGACATCCGCAAAACCGAAACCATTTCTAAAGCTGAAAAAGCAGTGAAACTGCAAAAGGATATTTTTGTTCTCCTTAATCACGTTTTCGGTGACCACTCTGGATGCACAATATTGCCGATCCAGTGCAAGCCGAGTGAGAATGAAATTAATTTTATGCCGCAGCTTCATACAACCGGAGCCTACAGTGCTATATTTGAGGCAGTTCGTTATTTAAGCTGTCATGCTGATAGTATGCTGGAAAACGTCACAAACAATGTAGCCGAATCTGCTAATTCTATTGTTAACAAGTTGAATTCGGGAAAACGAATCAACCATTGTTCTAAGAATTCATTTCAAATGCGAAGTTATGGCGGAGCAGTCCAACATAATACACAGGAACTCGTGTCGCGGGTTCATCGGTCTGCTGGAATAGAGGTTCCTGCGTCCGTTTCGAAAATGGAAAGAAGGCGGCAACTTCATGTATCTACCAACAAAAATGTACGAGGTACACGTAGACGTCGAAGATGGCGTGGAACCGACAAAGATTACGGTCCATCAGCAGAAAAACCCGACTTAACTGGGGATGCCTTTGATGTATGCGTGCAAGTGCATTTTGATAAATTGAAAGAAAACCGAAATAACCGACACCAAATCGAGCGCGACACTATATCGCAGAGTAATTGCGAAGTTTGGCATCAGTTGCGGACCGACATAATCACTGCGTCCAAATTTGGAGCGATGTGTCGCATGCTAGAGTCGACCTCGTGTTCGAAACTGGTTACAAGTATTCGTTATCCAAAAGTTATCGACACAGTTGCTATGCAATTTGGTATAGCAAACGAACAGCATGCGATCAAGGCTCTTGAAGTTAAACTTCTCTAACGGATCACCGCATGTGGGCTCTTTATTGATTCAGAAATCCCTTATTTAGGAGCATCACCAGACGGTCTCGTCGATGACGATAGCATCGTTGAGATCAAATGTCCGCTTTCCGCAAAGGACGTCTCTCCGGAAGTAGCTATACGGCAGATTCCGCATCTGAAGGCAATCTTTGATAAAAATAATACGGAACGTATGAATCAAAAACATGCGTACTATTATCAAGTACAGGGGCAATTACATGTTACCGGAAGAAAGTACTGTATTTTTGCTTTGTGGACGTCCATAGACGTGAAGTACGTTAAAGTTGTAAAAGACGATGCGTTCTGGATTTCCAAAATGAAACCCTTCCTATCCCGATTTTACTTGGAGTGTTTGCTTCCGGAAATCGTAGATAGTCGGCGTAACAGAAGTATGCCGATAAGGGAACCAGGATATATTTTGCAGGCCAAAGATAAGCTCAATTTGAAGCAAAAGGAAAAAAGCAAGCGCGCACGTGAACAGGGATCACATCAAATAGTTGAAGACTGTGGTACAACTTTCGATAATCCAGCAATAGAAGTCGGTCCAGATGATGTTGCTGACACAACAAAAAGACCATGCTTTGAAGGGAATTGGGTAACAATTGATGTGAACGATGACGTGGAACCATCGGAAGATGATAGAGGCGTGCTGGAAGTAGTACGACAAAATATCACTGTGCAAGAAGTTATCGAGGATATATTACCATCTACTAACTTACTGAATGACACAAGCATCGACTTGTTTCAAACGATCGTTCATGAGAACTCTGATTTTGTCTTTCACCCCACAAGTTACTTCGCGTATCATACGTTCATCAAGCCGTGTACATCGGATAAAGATATGCACATTATCGGTGGTAACGTAACCAGACACTGGTGTTGTGTGTATTATGATGGTTCTAACGTCTTTATTTACGACAGTATGTGCAGAAAAGAATATCACTTGTTGCATGCCGAGGAGAAACGGTATCTCAACAAGCGTTATCCTCACATTGAAGTGAACAATATTTTTTTCCAGCCTGTTACCCATCAACCCGATCAGTACACTTGCGGGATCTATGCCGCTGCTTTTGCTACTACAGTAGCATTAGGAGGCGATCCGGCTTATGTGTCGTACTCGCGGGAAGCACACAAAATGAGAGCGCATCTGATATCGATTATTGTGGATCGAAAATTGTCGTCATTCCCAACGGCATAGGAGTATATCCGAAGTATAGCTGCATGTCGGATATGAAAGAATGCATTATTGATACGTTCATAAGCTCGGTACTAGAGTTTCTAATTTGCTATCAAAGTGACCATTCGCGAGAGAATTCAAAATTCATATGTTTATTGTTGATGTTCAATTGGTGTTAATTGATGACGATACGGTCGTCTGCACCTAATATCAAAATATCATCGAAACGTGCTCATACATTAGTGTGAGTGGGTAAGTGCGGGTTGGCGTTTCCATAGCGTTTGTAAAAACGCTGTAGCATGCATGACTAGTGATAATTCTGCTAAAAATGCCGTGATATCGGTAAAAAAATAATATAGCATTTTGTTATCGAACGATGCGTCGAGTGATACGTCAGCAAGCTCTGCAAAACGCTTTCGAGTTTGCTATCGACATGAAGATTCGAGAGACAATTGACAAAAAACGTATTTGTTGTTGTAGTATGATTGGTGTTGATTGATGACTTGGGTCATCTGCACCTAATATCAAAATATCATGGAAACGTGCTCATACATTGGTGTGAGTGGGTAAGTGCGGGTGGGCGTTTCCATAGCGTTTGTAAAAACGCTGTAGCATGCATGACTAGTGATAATTCTGCTAAAAATGCCGTAATATCGGTAAAGAAATGATATAGCATTTTGTTATCGAACGATGCGTCGAGTGATACGTCAGCAAGCTCTGCAAAAAGCTTTCGAGTTTGCTATCGACATGAAGATTCGAGAGACAATTGACAAAAAACGCATTTGTTGTTGTAATATGATTGGTGTTGATTGATGACTCGGGTCATCTGCACCTAATATCAAAATTTAATGGAGACGTGCTCATACGTGAGTGTGAGTGGGTAAGTGCGGGTGGGTGTTTCCATAGCGTTTGTAAAAACGCTGTAGACATGCATGACTAGTGATAATTCTGCTAAAAATGGCGTGATATCGGTGAGGAAATAATATAGCATTTTGATATCGAACGATCGTGTTAATTTCTGGAAAAATACGAAAAAAAAATGTATAATTTTTTGATCGTTTAAACAACTATTGAAATATTTATTTAAGAAAATGAGCTTTTTATTCGCCAATTATTTTTTAGACGTTCCTTGGATGATTCTGAGCAAGAAAGTCCTTATCAACTTTGTTCAGAAAAGCAACCCTCTTATCAGTACCCGCCCCGATAGGGAGGAAATCATGAATTTTTCCCTACCGGTATCTCGAAAAGGCTTGCTCCCCCGAAAAAGTTGTAGAAAACCTTTCCGATACCAATCTGCATCCAGATATCAGGAAACACAGCCAATTTAAATAGGTTCTTATGGGGAGGTCAAACACGTTTCAGGGTGCCACCCTCGCTCCACCGTAAACGCCGTTCACACTATCTCTCTTGCAGTCGGTAGCGTTTTCCCGCCTCTTATGAGCTTTTCGGCCAAATTCACCGCGCCCGAGGGTAGCTAGAAAAAACCTAACTGTACAGAAAGGTAGTTCAATTTCTTCCGGATACATATAAAATGCAGTTTTTTTTTTTTTTTTAAGTAAAAAACGCACGCCAAGTTAAAAAACAATACATAGGTTATTGATTCAAAAAAAAAACGTGAAAGAAAAAGCAAAAAAAGAAAAGAGTAATCATAATTAGTCTCAATAATTTACGACGATTTTATTACCGCCAAGGAAACACCCACCCACACATACCCACTCACACAAATGTATGAGCACGTTTCCGTGACGTTTTAATATTGAGTCACCGATTTGAACTCGGCGACTTTCGTCGCACAACAGCTCGCGAACTCGCTGACCTTTATCACGCACAAGAGCTCGCGATCTCGGCGGCTTTCGTCGCGCTAGAGCTCGCGAGCTCGGCGGCTTTCGTCGCGCAAGAGCTCGCGATCTCGGCGACTTTCGTCGCGCAAGCGCTCGCGATCTCGGCGACTTTCGTCGCGCAAGAGCTCGCGATCTCGGCGACTTTCGTCGCGCAAGAGCTCGCGATCTCGGCGGCTTTCGTCGCGCTAGAGCTCGCGAGCTCGGCGACTTTCGTCGCGCAAGAGCTCGCGATCTTGGCGGCTTTCGTCGCGCTAGAGCTCGCGAGCTCGGCGACTTTCGTCGCGCTAGAGCTCGCGAGCTCGGCGACTTTCGTCGCGCAAGAGCTCGCGAGCTCGGCGGCTTTCGTCGCGCAAGAGCTCGCGAGCTCGGCGACTTTCGTCGCGCTAGAGCTCGCGAGCTCGGCGGCTTTCGTCGCGCTAGAGCTCGCGAGCTCGGCGGCTTTCGTCGCGCAACAGCTCGCGATCTCGGCGGCTTTCGTCGCAGACGACTCTCTCAATGACACTTCTCAATCTGGATTCATCGAGATGTAGTCATTGCACAAAGTTGCGCGTAACGTTTCCGGGTCAAAGTCCTGAAGATTCGTCAGATTGGCCATGCCTCTGTTGACGATTTGGCGGATGTATTCGATAACGAAAACTCCGCAGCTTGAGTTGTCAGTTTGTTGGGGACAGGTCAACCGCATAGATTTATCTGGCATTGTCCAATTACTGGTATCACTTGGAAAATGACTTGACCAGGCATTGATAAACCGAGTAAAATAAATGCTATGCTTATACTCGTCTTCGTCTCGAATCGCTTCGGAATCAAGTATATGCACTTTCCTTTCCATTATATCGGCAACGAAAAGTATCGTGTGCCAATTGTCCATGATAGGGAAAAAAATCCTTACTTTGTCCTGCCAATAGTCTTTGCTTAGCAAAGTTTTTGTTCCTTGAGTCGCACTTTGCAGCATCCTTTTCGGTGACTTTACAAAGAAATGCCATGCCGTGATGCAGTCAACATAGCCTATCTTCGTCTTATATGTACTGCCATTAACAAAGTACATGGCAAAAAAGTTAATTATGACGTTGTTAACTTTGTTGCCACTTCGCAATTTTTCAATGTCTTTAGCATCGAGCTTTCTCGAGCAAAGTGGTTTATGCCCAGACTCCTCAGCAGACGCGTTGATTGGGAGCTGATTTGTCCATCCTCTCCATCGGAGTTTAAAAATTTTTTTTGCCTTCGCTTTTTTCGTTTTCGGAACTCTGTAGGGGTAAATACCTCTCCAAACTTCGTCGAAAACATTTTCGTTCGCATTTTCTCTATTTTCACATATAGTGAGAAACTTTGACATTCATTTCTTCTCCATTCCGTTGTCGATTCACGATCGGCGGACTAACGATACTGATTATTCAACTAGAAAAAACTCAACTAGAGAGAAAAACTAGAAATAAAAGTAGTCGATTGTTTTCGTTTCCGCTCTCTTCTACCGACCGCCGCGCTCCCTCGTAACGCCTCTACTTTTCTCGGCGTACCTTCCAGTGATCGAGATTTTTTAGAGAAACAACGGTTGTAGATAGCCGCAACTGTCAAAGGACTAATCAAGATCAAGAAAAAAAAAAAAATTCGTGGCGTAACGCTACAGAGTATATATACGCCAATATGCCGTAAGTGAAATTTTCGACTGATATATCTTAGGAACGGTACAACGAATCAACGTTTAAACGCATGTTTTATTATACAATTTGGGGTCAATCTTTCAAAAGAGCCTATTTACGATTCTATTGGTTCAGCCGATTCTGAGATAACGGGACCGAAAATTTCGCAGGGTCCAAACGATTATAAAGTGTCCCAAATATACTATACGTCAACTATCAACATCAGTTCTACGAAAAATTTGCGCGGTATCGCGCTCGTCGCCACAGCTGGCTCAGCTGTCCGCTATTATTTGTCACGTCGACACGGACCGTTTTTTTCGAGTTTGCTCGAAAAAAGTGCGAATTTCTGTGGTTGTTATTTTTTTCTATACTACATATATCCTCGGTCTCGACGATAAGTATTTTTAATAATATTATTCAAAAAAAAAATTAATAAGATAATCAACGTCCTCAATCCGGCAAGAAGATGATGTGACGTGATGTTCACCCGGTTTTATTTACTTTTATGAATTTTCTTTATTCTTCTTCATTAACATTTGTTTTTTACTTTTTCTTCAAAATTATATTTTCTTTGAAGATCGTTTTAATGTTGAGAAAAAAACGCTTAACAAAAAATAAGTATCAAATTTTACAAAAGAAATAAAATTTCCTGAAAATAAAAAAAAACAAAAAAGGTACGTCAAGTACGTGAAAATTCTGTTTACAAAAATTATTCAACAAAATAAGTCAAATGATATAGGCCACGTGTAGCACAGAAACACTTCTATATGGCAAAAAGTTTTGAATGCGAAAAAATTCTTGTAAGTAATTGGCGATCCAGTGCTTACTGAAAACTTTTTGCCATATAGAATTGTTTCTTGTGCTACACTTGGCCGATATCAATTAACTTATTTTTTTGAATAATTTTTGTAAACAGAATTTTCACGTACTTGGCGTACCTTTTTTTTTAATTTTTGGGATAATAAAGAACGTGATAAAAAATTGTCGACCCCAAAATCGATGTTTTTAACAATACATTTAGCAACAATAAATAACTTTTTTTTTTTCCGATTGTTTTTTCATTCATGTACTTGAGTTTATTGCAAAGAAAAAAGACGACAAGCTACCTTCTTGCACGATCAAAGGTAAACGAGACAGACGAGTTCGACATTTTACGAAATGCAAGTGCGTCGCGTAGAGACCGACACAAATCTTTGGAATGCTCGAGCTTCGTCACCGAGAGAGTTGGGGCGATGAATCCAACTGCATTCGTTGCGTCAATTCAACATACGGGTAACATTTTTCGGAAATATCCGCAGAGCGCATGGAAAAGAACTTACGCAACTTTTTCGTTGACGGAAAAATTGTAAAAAATCGTCGTTCACTTTCCATGTAATTATGTCGAGATTTTTTAGCGAGGCAACCGTTGTAGATAGCCGAAAATTGCAAAGGACCAATCTCGTTCGAAACATAATAAAGAACGTGATAAAAAATTGTCGACCCCAAAATCGATGTTTTTAACAATACATTTAGCAACAATAAATAATTTTTTTTTTTTTTCGGATTGTTTTTTCATTCATGTACTTGAGTTTATTGCAAAGAAAAAAGACGACAAGCAACCTTCTCGCACGATCAAAGGTAAACGAGACAGACGAGTTCGACATTTTACGAAATGCAAGTGCGTCGCGTAGAGACGGACACAAATCTTTGGAATGCTCGAGCTTCGTCACCGAGAGAGTTAGGGCGATAAATCCAACTGCATTCGTTGCGTCAATTCAACATACGGGTAACATTTTTCAGAAATATCCGCAGAGTGCATGGAAAACGAAATCATCCACGAAATTATTAACATATATTTTGCTTCCTCAAGAAGCTTTGTTTTAGTGAAAAAAAAAATTTCCGAGATTTTCATGAAAACGTGTTCAGAATGTTCCACAACGTCGAAAAATCATATTTAGAAAAAATGGCTGGATGTATGTGTGTGTGTGTGTGTGCGCGTGTGTGCGTGTGTGTGTGTGTGTGTGTGTGTGTGCGCCTTGTATGTCCTCATAACTTGGAAACGGTTTGAGATATCAAGCTGAAATGTATACCACGTATTGAGGGGTCAAGTCTTCCACTTTGGTGCAATTTTTGGCCAAATCTATGCAATTATTCAGCTTTTACGCCTTTTTGAATTTTTTGAAAAATGTCTGGTGGCGCTCTAGCTGCCACATTTTTTGAGATATCGGACTCAAATTTGGTACAAAGCTGGACTATTACGATCCAATGATTGGTATTGAATTTGGGCAAATCTATGAATTCGTTCAGTTTTGACGCATTTTTGAATTCTTCGAAAAAAGTTTCTTTACAAGAAAAGCTACTATCAGTAGCAAAAATAAATTAAACAACTATTGAACTATTAAATGAATATGTATGTATGTATGTATGTATGTGTTTATTGCTTGTGAGGGGTACAATGTTACCCCTATAGCAAGGGGGGGGGCGCAGTTTTTACAATTTTTCTTTGTTCTTAATTGCTATTATTATTGGTATTCTTATTATTAATGCTATTCGTTTAGCGAGAACGCTCTCAACAACAAGCTTTGACTAACATAGTTAAACATTTTTTAAAATATTTTTTGACTGCTTGTGCTTAGTAGAAAGAGTAGATCGTCATCTGACCTTTCTGCCGAAATTAGATCGGCTAGATAGTAGGCTCTGAGTGGTTCGTACAACGGGCAGCGGAGCATGAAATGCTTAGCCGTTTCTTTTTCCTGTAAATTGCAGTTTTGGCAGTTTATTTTCGGGTCGAGCTTTCCCATATATTGTTTGTAATTCAGGGTACAGAAGTAACGATTTGCTAGTCTTAGTTGCGCTATATTTCGCTTTATCGGCAGCGGGAGTCTGAGCGTCAAGTATTTGGCAGGGCCGTCGTTGATTGACCTAGGTAGATTCAGTTGGCAGGAAGAAGCCAGTTGCCAAGTTTCAAGGTCTAGTGCTTTTACTTGTGTTTTGTATCTAGAGAAGACTTCGGCGGTTCTTCTAGACCAGACGGCGGGATCGACAGTCTCCCATAGGTCAAGTGCATTTACCTCTGATAAAAATGTTTTGAATTGGCTGAACCAGTTATATTTGCTCTCTTCTCTCAAGTTGGCGGATAGGGTTATCAACCTGCGCATACAGATTTTCGCTAGGGACACTTCGCTTAATTCGAGGACTCTGATATACCAATCCCAAGTATTTTTCATTGCTTTGTATTTAATTTTTATAAGACCTAGCTCTAATCTGAGAGCAGCGCTCGGCGTATTTTTTGGGAGTAATAGTAGTCTTTTATAAAACCATGTCTGAGCCGATTCGATAAATTCACAATAACGCAGGCCCCAGGCTGGGAACGCGTACAACAGAGTGGATTCGATCATACTCTCATATAGCTTAGAATAGGCTACCCATGTATCGCAGTTTGCTTTGGCTAGAATAGACAGTGTTACGCCTGACGCTACCTTAGCTTTATTTAACGCCGCTTGGGCTGCTTTGAGGCCGAGAGATGATCTAGCGATGGGGACTCCTAGGTACAGGTATTCTGTGACTACATCGATGTTCGTATCTTTGTATCGTGTAAAGCGATTTTCTATTTTTTTGTGTTTACCCCCAGTTTTGAACGCTACGATTTTTGTTTTTTTTGCGTTGACCTCGAGGCCGTTTAATGAGCAGTATTCGTCTAGTGCTTTGAGTTTCTTTGCCAGATCTATATGAGAGTGTGCCAAGATCACCGTGTCGTCTGCGTATAATAACATAATAATATCGGTTGTGCCGTCGACATTTAGCCCTACTAAGCCTTTGCTTCTAAAAAACGTTTCGATGTCGGCTAGGAATAAGAGAAATAAATCTGGGCTTAGCGATTCGCCTTGAAGCACGCCTTCTGTTACCGGAAATTCGTTTGAAAGTTTTGATCGAGATTTGACTTGAATGGTTGCTTGGTCGTAGAGAGATTTAACAATTCGTATGAGTTTAGGGCTTACTCCTTGGCTGTACAGCTTAGCCCATAGCAACGCGTGTGGTATCGAGTCGAATGCTCGCTTAAAATCTACGAAAATTGCGTATACTTCACGGTCGCCAAGCCTCAGTTGCAATTGAATCACAGACGTCAGAGTAAAGATACTCTCAACGCAGCTTCGGCCTTTCCTGAAGCCCATTTGAGATTCTGGAATAATTTTTAAGTTTTCTGCGAATTTGATAAGTCGGTCTCTGAGCAGACCCGTAAAGATTTTAGTAATATTGTTAACGAGCGCGATTCCTCGGAAGTTCGCCGGGTCCTCTTTGTCGCCTTTTTTGAAGATCATAGTGAGTTTTACGTTGGACCACGCGGCCGGGGTCGTTTCTTTCTCGAGTACAGCGTTGTAGAGTTTTAAGAGATATTGTAGCCCGTTCGGTGGAAGCGCTTTGAAAAATTCTGAGGCTATTTGATCGGGACCCGACGTCTTTCCGACTTTGGCTTTGCGAAGTGCCTTTTTTAGTTCGTCTAACGTTACTTCTTTATCTAGTATTTCGTAGCCGGGACCGTAAAACGTTACGTCGATTTTTGTTCTAGGTTTATAAATCGTTGCGTAAAATTCATTCCATATTTCGATTGGAAGGGAGAACGCGGGGTAAGATTTCGACATACATTTTTTAACAGCGCTCCAGAATTCGGCAGGGCGTTTTAAATTCGCAAGGCTGCTCTTAATGAGGTACGAGTATTGTTTTTTTGCTGTGTCTATGGTCTTTTTGTATTTTTTTTTGCTTTCGAGATAGTTAATTTTATTTTCCTCAGTGTTCGAGACTTCGTACTCTCTTAGAGCATTTCGAAGATCTATTTTACGATTTATACAGTCTTTGTCGTACCAGGGCTTGTTTCTCTTTTTATTTATATATTTTTTAGCAGTTTGACTAGTGCGGAACATATTTATAGACATGGCTGTTTCTCGAATCGCGGCAGTTAAGTTCTCTTTAAGACACGATGGGTTTGCGGAGATCGGTATATTGTTCAATCGGGGTGAGCTTTCCATGTAATCACAATATGCTACCACGCGTTCAGCATTCCGTTTTAAGCTTGTTGTAGTTAATAGTGAATCTGTTAATTCTTCGAGTTTTGTTTCTGTTTGACTCTCGCAGTGTAATCTTAACTCTACTGGGAAATGGTCTGATAAGGTCGGTTCCATGACCACATGCAAAATTTAAATGAATATATATGAATAAACAAGTAAAAATAAATGAATGGAAATGTGTGAAAAACTTTTCCCAAAAGAAAGCTTCTTGAGGAAGCCAAAAATATTGAACGTACTTTCTTACAAACGGAGGTTAGTAAACCGTGATCGGCCTCTTAAAAAGTTGGTGGATTACCTCGCAATATCTCGCGCATTCGAGATTCGACTATCGAAATGCGAGATTTATATTGTTGTCGGTTTATTCGTGCCGTGATTGGTCGACGATGGCGACGAAGAGACGCGCGATGCGCGATCGGTCGTGGGCGCTGTTTCGATCTTTTTCCGGCTCTGTCAGTTTGACAGTTGGCGAATTTCGATCCGTTCTCGAGTACGCCGAAAATCGTGGTTATGGTTTTGCGAACCTTCCGAATTCGGTAAAGTCTCGTTCGTGGCCGCGGTTTCGCGAGTGTTTTCGATACGACTTCGCGCGCCTCTCAGTCTCCGAAGAAAATTTTAACGTCGACCGGAGTACAGAGTACCCGAAGAAATGTGAAATTCAGAGAATACGGAAGGTGTTCGAAAGATTGATTTCGCGTAATAATTATTTCAAAAAGGTATTAATGAATTGACGAAAAAAAATTGTTTAACGAATTATCCAGCAATCTAACTTTTTTTTGTGATGAAAATCATTAGTTAATTTTTCTTGATACGGATGATACTTTCTTGATACTGCGGCGCGCTCGGGCATCGGAGCGCTGCAGCGCTAACAAACCTCCGTTCGCGCGCGTCAGCGCGCGTGATTGTCCCTAGTAAAATAAAAAGAGAAAGCAATGCGCCAATGTATTTTTTAATATAATTTTATTGAACAAAACTTAATCTAATATTATTTAGTAAAAGCCGCCTGGTCTCCAGTACGGCTGTGAAGCCGGCGGACCATAAGGCGCCGGTGGGCCGAATGTCATCGGCGGCCCGTATGCCGGTCGCGGTGGCATCAGTGCATAGGGCACTGCAGGAATCGGTACCGGCGCTGCCGCAGGGCCTTGTGCCGAGATGGCGGCTTTGACAGCAACTTCGATTTTCTGAAAGAATGTAGAATTGAGAAAAGGTATATTTAAGTACAAATATTATGAAAAATTCAGTAAGGTAGACATAAAAACTTACTTTATCGAGCGACATCTTTTGCTGCTTCGGCGGGGGCTCCTGCTGTCGCGGTGCCGCCGCAGCCGCGCGCTTTTTGCGGTTGTGCCACCACGCCGGACGCGATCTCACCTGTGATGCGGGCTGCAGCCGCAGCTCAGACGCCTCCGATTGCTGTCTGAGCTGCTGCTGCAGTTCCGCAATCTTCTTCTCGTGATCGTTAATGATCACATTCTGGCGTTGAACAACCGAGTGTAGCCAAACGTTTTCATTGGCCAACGCCAGAATGTGATCATTTGCGTCGTGGTGATGTGGCGGTGGTGGCTGTTGCTGTGGCGGCGGCTGTTGCGGCGGCACCGGCAGCGGCGCTTGGAGCGGTGGTGGCGGTCGTTGCGGCGGCCTTTGCAGCGGCGCTTGGAGCGGTGGCAGCGGTCGTTGCGACAGCAGTGGCTGTTGCTGTTGCTGTTGCTGTTGCTGCTGCTGTTGCTGCTGCTGCTGCTGCGGCTGCGGCTGCGGCTGTTGCTGCGGCTGCGGTTGCTGCTGTTGCTGCTGCTGCGGCTGTGGCTGTTGCTGTTGCTGTTGCTGTTGCTGTTGCTGCTGCTGCTGCTGCGGCTGCGGCTGCGGCTGCGGCTGCTGCTGTTGCTGCTGCTGCGGCTTCGGCTGTTGCTGTTGCTGCTGCTGCAGCAGTGGCCGTGGCGGCGGCAGCGGTGGGAAGTGTTCATCGCTGAACACTACCACCGCTGCCCGTCGCGCCTGCGCTGCGTCGGCCTGTGCCGGGGGCTCAGCCCTCGGGGTCCCGGTCGTTGAAACTTCCGGAGCCAGCGGTTCTTGGACCCGCTGGCGCCGGCTTTCCCGCTGGCGTGAGACCGCCGGCTCGGTGCGTTTAGCGCGTCCTGTTACACAAATTTTTTTTTATTATTGTTTAGAAAATCCTTTTCTCGTATACGTACTTGTGTGAGAAACTTTTTCTCAACTCGTGTGATTGCAACACTCGCCTTCGGCTCGTGCTGCAAACTCACACTCGTCAGAAAAAGGCTAAACGCACTCGTACCATGATGTACTTTTTTTTTTCCCATAAGAGCTTTGATACTTTGGTAAAAAAAGTAAAAGAACTTTTTTTTCAACTTTTTAAAAAACTAAAAAAAAAAAAATCAAAAAAGTTGTTTTGCGTTGGTAAAAAAAGTCAAAAAGTTCTTTGACTTTTTTTTTAATAAAATAAAAAAGTTGCTTAGGTTTGGTAAAACAAGTAAAAAAGCTCTTTCATTTTTTTACTTTTGTAGTCTTGTAAAAAAAATAAAAGAACCTTTAATATTCTCCGCAGTCGCTGGCTCAACTTCGATGAAAATCATGCCAATGAAAGTTCAACGACTGCGGAGAATATCATCTTTATAGAAAAGTGTGAACAAAGACGGTACGCTGCGAAATTATTTTCCCCGCTGTCGCTCGCTAGCGACATGCAGCTCAGGTCGGTATAAAAAATTGACCTGTAAAAGCGTCAGCGGGGAAGATAATTTCGCAGCGTACCGTCTTTGTTCACTCTTTTCTATAAAGATGGTATTCTCCGCAGTCGTTGAACTTTTATTGGCATGTTTTTCATCAAAGTTGAGCTAGCGACTTCGGAGAATATTATTTTTATAAAACATTGCAAAGGGAAATGCTACGGAGCGGAAAAATTGTACGAACAAATCTATAATTATCTTCCCCGCTGTCGCTCGCTAGCAACACGCAGCTCATGTCAATATAAAAAATTGACCTGCAAAAGCATGGCGAGAGCGGGGAATACAATTTTGTAGCGTAGCATTTTTCATCAGACTTTTCTATAAAGACGATATTCGTATTATCTTTTGCAGAAGCAACGGCGGACGAGAGCGTGGGCGAATTAATAGTAGCCGATGGACTTGCAACGGTGAAACGCCAAGAAATTCTCAACGCCAGCCCGGTGTTATCGACACTTCAGGAACTCGAGGATGCCACGAAATCGGAGAACCATTGTCGGAGTATGTCCGCGCTGTCAAAAGGACCATCCGAAGCGACATACATCCCGCTGATTCGGCATTAATCTGTCGGTGCGTGGATGTATTTTATCGAATCGATTTTTTTTTATTGTATTCGATGAAATACTGTCGCCGAGCTTCAAGCTCTTGCGCGACGATTATCCCGCTGTCTCGGCAATAATCTGTCGGTGCGTGGATGTATTTTATCGAACGAATTAAAAAAAAATCGATTTAATAAAATACTGTCGCCGAGCTCTTGCGTGACGATGAGCCCGCCAATTCGGCAGTACTCTGTCGATGCGCGGAGACATTTAATCGAGCAAATTAAAAAAATTATTCACTCGATAAAATATTGTTGCCGAGCTTTGGGCTCTCGCGCAACAATTAGCCCGCCGATTCGACAGTACTCTGTCGGTGCGCGGAGATATTTTATCGAGCGAATAAAAAAAATGTCTTGACTCGATAAAATATTGTCGCCGAGCTTCGGGCTCTCGCGCGACAATTATTATGCTAATTCGACAGTAATCTGTCGATGCGCAAAGATATTTTATCGAGCGAATTAAAAAAATTCTTGACTCGATAAAATATTATCGCCGAGCTTCGGGCTCTTGCGCGACAATTATCATGCTAATTCGACAGTAATCTGTCGATGCGCAAAGATATTTTATCGAGCGAATTAAACGAATTCTTGTCTCGATAAAATATTGTCGCCGAGCTTTGGGCACTCGCGCGACATTTATCTCGCTAATTCGACAGTACTCTGTCGATGCGCAAAGATATTTTATCGAGCGAATTAAAAAAATTCTTGACTCGATAAAATATTGTCGCCGAGCTTCGGGCTCTCGCGCGACAATTATCATGCTAATTCGATAGTAATCTGTCGATGCCCAAAAGTATTTTATCGAGCGAATTAAAAAAATTATTGACTTGATAAAATATTGTCGCCGAGCTTCGGGCTCTTGCGCGACAATTATCACGCTAATTCGACACTACTCTGTCGAAGCGCAAAGATATTTTATCGAGCGAAATAAAACAATTCTTGTCTCGATAAAATATTGTCGCCGAGCTTTGGGCTCTCGCGCGACAATTATCATGCTAATTCGACAGTAATCTGTCGATGCGCAAAGATATTTTATCGAGCGAATTAAACAAATTCTTGTCTCGATAAAATATTGTCGCCGAGCTTTGGGCTCTCGCGCGACAATTATCATGCTAATTCGACAGTAATCTGTCGATGCGCAAAGATATTTTATCGAGCGAATTAAAAAAATTCTTGACTCGATAAAATATTGTCGCCGAGCTTCGGGCTCTCGCGCGACAATTATTATGCTAATTCGACAGTAATCTGTCCATGCCCAAAAGTATTTTATCGAGTGAATTTAAAAAATTCTTGACTCGATGAAATATTGTCGCCGAGCTTCGGGCTCTCGCGCGACAATTATCATGCTAATTCGACAGTACTCTGTCGATGCGCGAAGATATTTTATCGAGCGAATTAAACAAATTCTTGTCTCGATAAAATATTGTCGCCGAGCTTTGGGCACTCGCGCGACATTTATCTCGCTAATTCGACAGTACTCTGTCGATGCGCAAAGATATTTTATCGAGCGAATTAAAAAAATTCTTGACTCGATAAAATATTGTCGCCGAGCTTCGGGCTCTCGCGCGACAATTATCATGCTAATTCGATAGTAATCTGTCGATGCCCAAAAGTATTTTATCGAGCGAATTAAAAAAATGATTGACTTGATAAAATATTGTCGCCGAGCTTCGGGCTCTCGCGCGACAATTATCACGCTAATTCGACACTACTCTGTCGAAGCGCAAAGATATTTTATCGAGCGAAATAAAACAATTCTTGTCTCGATAAAATATTGTCGCCGAGCTTTGGGCACTCGCGCGACATTTATCTCGCTAATTCGACAGTACTCTGTCGATGCGCAAAGATATTTTATCGAGCGAATTAAAAAAATTCTTGACTCGATAAAATATTGTCGCCGAGCTTCGGGCTCTCGCGCGACAATTATCATGCTAATTCGATAGTAATCTGTCGATGCCCAAAAGTATTTTATCGAGCGAATTAAAAAAATGATTGACTTGATAAAATATTGTCGCCGAGCTTCGGGCTCTTGCGCGACAATTATCACGCTAATTCGACACTACTCTGTCGAAGCGCAAAGATATTTTATCGAGCGAAATAAAACAATTCTTGTCTCGATAAAATATTGTCGCCGAGCTTTGGGCTCTCGCGCGACAATTATCATGCTAATTCGACAGTAATCTGTCGATGCGCAAAGATATTTTATCGAGCGAATTAAACAAATTCTTGTCTCGATAAAATATTGTCGCCGAGCTTCGGGCTCTCGCGCGACAATTATTATGCTAATTCGACAGTAATCTGTCCATGCCCAAAAGTATTTTATCGAGTGAATTTAAAAAATTCTTGACTCGATGAAATATTGTCGCTGAGCTTCGGGCTCTCGCGCGACAATTATCATGCTAATTCGACAGTACTCTGTCGATGCGCGAAGATATTTTATCGAGCGAATTAAACAAATTCTTGTCTCGATAAAATATTGTCGCCGAGCTTTGGGCACTCGCGCGACATTTATCTCGCTAATTCGACAGTACTCTGTCGATGCGCAAAGATATTTTATGGAGCGAATTAAAAAAATTCTTGACTCGATAAAATATTGTCGCCGAGCT
Organism: Ischnus inquisitorius; assembly: GCA_963924025.1. NCBI lineage: Eukaryota > Metazoa > Arthropoda > Insecta > Hymenoptera > Ichneumonidae > Ischnus > Ischnus inquisitorius. The sequence goes on from OZ001247.1 coordinate 18,554,352, forward strand.
TCGGGCTCTCGCGCGACAATTATCATGCTAATTCGATAGTAATCTGTCGATGCCCAAAAGTATTTTATCAAGCGAATTAAAAAAATTATTGACTTGATAAAATATTGTCGCCGAGCTTCGGGCTCTCGCGCGACAATTATCATGCTAATTCGACAGTAATCTGTCGATGCGCAAAGATATTTTATCGAGCGAATTAAACAAATTCTTGTCTCGATAAAATATTGTCGCCGAGCTTTGGGCTCTCGCGCGACAATTATCATGCTAATTCGACAGTAATCTGTCGATGCGCAAAGATATTTTATCGAGCGAATTAAACAAATTCTTGTCTCGATAAAATATTGTCGCCGAGCTTTGGGCTCTCGCGCGACAATTATCATGCTAATTCGACAGTAATCTGTCGATGCGCAAAGATATTTTATCGAGCGAATTAAACAAATTCTTGTCTCGATAAAATATTGTCGCCGAGCTTTGGGCTCTCGCGCGACATTTATCCCGCTAATTCGACAGTACTCTGTCGATGCGCAATGATATTTTATCGAGCGAATTAAAAAAATTCTTGACTCGATAAAATATTGTCGCCGAGCTTCGGGCTCGCGCGACAATTATCACGCTAACTCGACAGTACTCTGTCGATGCGCAAATATATTTGATCAAGAAAATTTTAAAGCGCCGAGTGTCGGCTCCCCCATCGCCGAATATTGGGGTTCAGCAGATGCGTCGGGCGGTCTCTAGCGGTAGGCAACAGAGTTACCGATTCGGTGCTCTGCCTTACCGCGGGAGCCGGTCCGCGTCGCGCCGCTCTGGCGTGTTTCACCTCCTCTTTAACCCGAACCGAACCGCCGACTATCTCATACAATGTCCCTAAATATGCTGAATGTGTTCAATTTTAATAAAATGGAAAAAAAATAATGAAAAATATTATTGATGAAATAAAACGGGAATATATTTGCCTATCTGTAACCGAATGTTGGCCTTTCGTTTTACCACCTGCGGTATTTATCAAGAGCCGCGGTAGCGTCTCGATGCCAAGTTGTTAAAAATAATAAGTACCCACAGCCGACCAACGCACGCAAACGCGCGCACGCGCGGGTCGAGCTCTGCCAAGCAGTTATATGCCAATTATAGCAAATTACTAAATGAGTCTGTTACGTCTCAGAGGTTTACCGGCGAACGCATTGACTTGGACGATAGTCTCAGCGGTCACGCGCGCTCTCGACTTGACGACGTAATGCAGGAAATATTAAAATTTTGGGTTCGTCTCTCGAATAAGATCAGAAGATCCCGTTTTCGAGTTTAATAAATCGCGTTTATTCGTTGAACGTTGATAACGAATATTACAAATAAATCGCGATAAGTTGTGCGTGTGTGTGTGTGTGTTGATAAGTAAGAGACTCTAAATTATAATTCTAATTAAATATATCTTAATCGCGGAGGAAAGTACCCGCTCTAAAGTTGAGTCCGACCGATTAGTTTGAAATTTGGAATAAGACTGACGATCGAGTGATCGAAACTGGCCGTCGCGAGGCGGCCGAAATTGCTGATACAGCGCGGCACGCGCTGTTGCTAAGCCGGAGGTGAATCCAGCATGAGGGAAACTCAAAATGCTGATTAGGCCGTGAGACAGAAAAGTAAGAGTTCCGAGAGAGATAGAAGAAATTATTCCGTTCTGAGTAAAGTCGCGAGCGGATATGGATTTGCGAAATATGATATTCGACATCCGGTCGAACGAGTCGGGCTCTTTCCTTTGCGTGAGAATAATTTTATAGATTTGAATAAATCGTAATAAATGAAGTTCAGGAAAGTGCAGTGAAAGTATAGATTAAGGGGCAGGACGTAACACCTCCCCGCCTAAAAGATAGTCGAGGCAACCTAATGCTTCGGCTATGTTGAAGGCAATACAGCGTAGTATGTCCTGACGTGTTCGTGTCGTATTTCGAGTAGTGTATAGTGTACTTAAACTAGCCCGTTAAAAGTGTTTCGGAGACTAACTCCTTCAAATACGACCTTATATATGCTCATTTGGGGTGGCTCGAATAGTTTGTGGTTTTGGGCTTTTCAGTCCTCCGTTGATCTGTTGCGTCGAGGATTGTTCTCTGTTCTTCTGTCGTTCGGGTGTCCTGGTTGATTCTGGCTATGGTTTAGTCGAGAATTTTGGCGGTGTGAAGCTGATGGTGATTATGATCATGGTGAATGTTGAGGACTCGTGGCTGTTGACGCAATCGCTTCTTGCGTTTGGCTTCGAATCTGCAACTTTCGAAAGTTGACTACAGTAGGGAATATAATTAAACAAAAGTTGAATTTAGAAATTGGTAATTTCAAAGAAACGGGTTTAAAATTTCAGAAAAAGTTGAATAAAAAAAAGGATAATTGGAAATAGTAATAATTTATTTCAATTATACTTTACCTTATGTTCCGGAGGAAACGGGTTGTTAGGAGATTTTTACCTTTTTGGTATATAGTCCTTTACTTTGATCCTTACGGTATATTGACGTTTAATAGTTTGATGCGCCGGTTCCCTTAAAGATTTTGCTGAAACTGATCTTATTTCTGATTAGAAAGCTGATCTTGTGACCAGCAAGATTCACAGTTTATCTATAATCGATAAATTCACTATAGTTTAAGCATTTTATTGTTTTATGCGTAAAATCATGATGCGTTCTATTTGGCAATTTGGAAATATTTTTCCGTCTAGTAGCGAAGTAGTAGACGAAGGTGTAGGAATTGAATGGGTTATGAGGTTGAAGTCTGTACTGAGTTTATGTGATCAGAAAGGCGTTATCCGTTTGCTTAGTTTTGGGTCAAGATTTTTTTTTTTTTTATTAACCAGAATTTAACTGAACTGAATTTGTTCGTGAACCAATGCGTTTGGAGCCGGTAACGAGAGCCAGTAACCCTCCCCCCTTTCTTTTGGGCGCTTAACACGTGTAAGGGCTCAAAAAAAAGGTTGATTAATCTCGTTAACCGTCGAATTCAGATAGTAGGTTACACATGCTTATATATTTTTTTTTTTGGGTGCTCTGAGTTAGAATACTTTCCAGGAGCGGTTCATCGCTTTTTTTCGTTGTATCGTAAATCGCGGATAACTTTATTGAATGGTAAATGTTGGATAGTCATTCGAGCGAGCATGGAAAGGTATCGGTGGATCGACTAATTTTATGGAGTTGTAGGTGCGCATTCGGAGATTCTGTGTTCAAAGATCGCTATGGCCTTGCTCGATATTTATTGTATTAGTATTAATTTTTCGATCCTACATTAGAGATAGAGAGAGAGAGAGAGAGAGAAACAGAAGTTATTGAAAAAGAATACCTATTCTGCGTTCACTCTATCCTATTCCTTTACGGATTACGTTCGCTCGCGGTATTAGTAAATTTCGTTGATAGCTACAACACGATTTTACTGGTCCGATTGCTGAGATTTTTCTCGGTTCGGCATAGGATAGTTCATGCCAACACATGGCTAGCCACGGTGGGTGGTTGCACATCGATACGATAGATCTTCGATCGATTGCCTCCCCGGTTATTGCATAGGGAATGACGTGCGCGTCCGAAATACCAATTGTTCGTTCGTAAGTCATCGCCCGCTTTCTTCCTATGGATGACGAATTAGATTTATCGTTGATTGCGTGTCCCGGTAGTGCGATAGGAAGCAGATTCAAACATTTTGCATTGTCGTGTTTGAAGACTGTAGACTGGGAAAAATCAGCTTGTAGTAGGATCTGATGAGCGTCGGAATCGAGTGACGCGACTTCCCTGTCTTGAATTCTGTGTATCGCCGATGCATCTGTTTTTAATCGTATAGGGCGCTTGAGATGGTCAATCGTATCCGTGAAGAAGTGTTGACAGTACGAATTGTTTTTTACGACTAACTCGTTCCTACTGTTGTTAGCAGCGATAGATATTTTGTCTATCGCCTCCCTAGTTGTTGCATAGTGGGCCAAGTGCACTTTCGCGAGATCGATTCCAGCACCGACTTCTGAAGCGCAGCTTTCAAATGTCCTTTTAACGAAGAATCGGCGAATGATGTGTTGATTTTCCCGAGAATTGTTGCGAACGTTGGTCGCAGCTATGGAAGCGCAGATTCGTGCATAGCTCTGATTAACGATTGGATCAGATGGCGATTCCTCGTGGTTTTGAGCTTCGTGTGTCAATGACACGCACGATTTTACTCGGCGAGGCTGTTTGAGATAATCAGCTGTGTCCGAGAGAGATCGTTGACGGCACGAATTTTCGATGTCCAAATTTTGATCGATTATTGTGTCGTAGATGGGCAACGAATTACCTGACGATGTCGGCCAAGGTGGTGGTTCCCCAACGTCGTCTAGCATCGACGTATCCAATTCTTTGCTGACGATTTGCTCAGATGGTGCTGATGACGATCCTTCTTTGGGATTAATCGATTTTGCAATCGCCTCCCCGGTTAAGGGACGTGATTGTTTTTGAACATCCTTTGCCGTCGCAGTCGATTGCAGATGTGTCGGTTTTCCTTCTGTATACGGAGTCGATTTGTCCAGTTCGGAATCCACAACACGGTCGTCTCGTATTAGTAGTGGCACAGCCACAGGCGGAGCTCGCTGTTTCGGTTTCTCGGCGAATTTCAGCGAAGTGCAGTCCAGCTCGTACGATGGTAGAGCAGGTGTTTGCGCGTGTAATTTTTTTTAGCCGGGTCATCGAGATTATAATCGTTCTCGTACGAACGTCGGCGTTTCTGCCGTAGGTGCAACACATTCTTGTTGTCGTTGTTGATAGATTCGGATGCCAATTTTTTGGGTAATAATACAGCAATCCTGGATTCAGCGAGTTCAAGTATTTGGTATTCATGCGAAGCGTCGATTTTTTTCGAGAGCGGTGGACGACGAGGAATTGTTTTGAGTAAATTTCGAGTCGGTTCTACAAATGATAGACATTTCTCTTCGTATCGATTGCTCCAACTCGTCCTCTCTTCGTCCCACCGTGATCCGGTGATTGTGTTGCTCACAGCGGACTCATCGTGCCGATTTGAGATTTTATTTGTTGATAGCCCGTTTAGTAACTCCAGCGGAATTAGTTCGACCGACGGTACTTCTATTTCTACGGATTCTTCTGTGGTGTTAATAATATAGACGTATGCAATTCCATTTCGATTTTTGACAACAGCGTCTCCGTAATGCACGCCCTTTGTGATTGTCGTTAATGGGACGTAGCCCGCGGGAATCTCGTTAAGAACGCGAATACACATGGGTTTCCGGGTGTTGGCCGGCACCGTAACGATTTCAAGATAATTAAGAGGATAGGTTTTGCCGTACATGGCTATCCAACTTTCAAGCTATCGGGTTCCTACGAGGCCGTCTTCCTGGATTGGAAAAATATCAATTACAACGTGGAAAGTTGCATAAATTCCGTTGACGGACATCGCGACTGCTCCTAGAGAATACTCGCAGTCAGATGCACCAGTATCGATCTTGCAAATTATATTGCGATTGATGTGTAAATTCGGCGGCACGTAGCTCTGTTGAATGATGTTAATTTCCGTAGAATAATTTATGGCGTACAGCGTTATGAATTTACGAATTTCGGAATTACTCAAGTCTATGAAACTTTGCAGCCAGGGAAGACTACTGCTGATTCTGATACTAGCATGGATAATTTCGGTTTCATTGAAAGAAGCGCTTTTTGGAACTGACTCAACGTCGCGCTGTCGTGCTGAGTCTCGTGATAGTTTAAATACTCGTAGTGACTACGGTCTGAATTGGCATCAAATTCGTCGTGTCGCGATTGAGATACGCTTTCGTGTCGAGTACGATGATTTGACGGCGAACGCGAATAGCTTCTATACTCAGGCTCGTCGCGCGAGTGGTATCGCTGTATGTGTTTGCGTTCGTCTTTTTCGTGCCAGTACAGTCTCTCCAGGTCATCAAGAACTTCTTGTACGGAGGTATATAGATGATGTTTCGGGTGGATTTGATCGTGTGCGTCGCCCTTCAGTTTGTCAAACAAGAAGTAGCGAAATTTCACGAAATCGCTAATGTCCAAAGTGGACATGGCGTACTGTGCATCCGATATGAATTCTTCGATCGGTAGATTTTTCCCGTCAAAGCAAGGGATCGACGAAAGCACTGTCGTTAGCCAATCGTTATCGTGGCGTATATTCATTCGCTGGAAGTTCGAAACCATCTCGAGATCGCTCTGAGGCGGTGGAGCGGGGCCGTGAGGGAAATTTATTCTCGGGCTTTGTTGATCCGAATCGCCCGCTCCAAAACTTCCGTTGAAGTGAATCTGCGCGTTTTGTGACAAATTGTGGTGGGTATTGTCATTGTGCTTATTCCAACAGTCGTGATCTCGTCTGTTTGACTTTGATTTTCGATTAAAGTAATAGTCTGTTTGATCCGACATGTTTGAGGTTTAATATTGGTCTAGTATGTCTAGACGAATAAAACGCTCATTTCGGATTTGGAAATAAAGAACGATTTAAAACAAATCATGGATAAGTATTGATAATCGCTACCAATAATTGTTAGTAGCGTCGAAACATCGAACAATTTCAAACTTCAAATAAGTGAATAACCGAAAAATCAGGAATTACAAAAATTAGAAATTTCAAATAGATGGAAAAAAATTAAGAATTTTGAAGATTGTAAATCTCGAATAATTAAAAATTTGCAAAATAGAATACTGTAAATCGCAAAGTTCAATTTTGAAGGACACAACATTTCAGAAAATTACATATTGAAAATTTAAATATTCAAAAATTTAAGCATCGAAAAATTTGATGATTTCGGAAATTTAAATGCTGAAAATTCGAATATCCGAAAATATTGAAAAATTTAATAACTTCGGGAAATTAAATATTGAGAATTGAAATGATCGCAGAATTCGAAGCTTGACGGATTCGACAATTTCGGGAAATCAAATACCGAAAATTCAAATGTTCGAAAAATTAAGAAATTGAAAAATTCAACAATTTCGGAAAATTAAGTAATGATAGTTCAAATGCCCGAAAGACTCAAAAATTACGAAATTCGATAGTTTTTGAAAATTGAATGTTTAATTCAAATACTCGAAAAATTCGAAACTTGAAAGATTCGACAATTTCGGAAAATTACACAATGAAAATTCAAGTGCTTGGGAAACTCAAAAATTACGAAACTTGATAGTTTTGGGAGACCGAATGTTGGATTCAAATACTCGAAAAATTCGAAAATTGGAAAAATAAAAAATTGAAAAAATAAAAAATTGAAAAATCGACAATTGGAAAAATAAAAAATTGAAAAATCGAAAATTGGAAAAATCAAAAATTGAAAAAATCGAAAATTCGAAAAATGAAAATTCAAAAATTAAAATTTCTAAATTCAAAATATATCCAGAAAGTTAAACGTTGTAATGTCCGACGGTCCAAAGACTCGGAAAATTCGAAAGTGCGAAGATTACAGGAAATTAAATTTGAAAGAATTTAAACGTTCGAACAATACGCAAATCGAAAAGTTCGACAATTCCAAGAAAGTTGGCAGATTCTAGTATCTGGGTCCTTCGAATAGCACTCGAATAGCACGAAAGAATAGCACTCGAAGTTTTTATTATTATTTTTTAATATTTATTTATTTATGCCGAAATTCAGAAAATCCTGAAAACAGAGGGGTTTCTCCCACGAATTTCGGCAATGAAAAATTATAATTCGGATCTTTCGGATGCCGAAATTCAGAAAATCCGTATGTTGGGGATTTTCCCACGAATTTCGGCAGCGGAAAATTCGCTTGAGTTTTTCAGAGGCCGAAATTCAGAAAATCCGATTGTTAGGGAGTTTCCCACGAATTTCGGCAAATGAAAAAAATATAATTTGGATTTTTCGGAAGCCGAAATTCAGAAAATCGGAATGTTGGGGATTTTCCCACGAATTTCGGCGGTGAAAAATATAATTTGGATTTTTCGGATGCCGAAATTCAGAAAATCCGAATGTTGGGGATTTTCCCACGAATTTCGGCAGCGAAAAATTCGCTTGAGTTTTTCAGATGCAGAAATTCAGAAAATCCGAATGTTGGGGATTTTCCCACGAATTTCGGCAGCGGAAAAACAGCACTGAAAAATGTTCAAACGCCGAAATTCAGAAAATTCGAACACTGGGGATTCTCCCACGAATTTCGGCAATGGGAAAATTTCACTCGAAATTCTTTCTTTTATATGCCGAAATTCAGAAAATCCGGATACTGTGGATCTTCCCACGAATTTCGGCAACGTAGAAAACGATATTTATACAATAAATTTTCCGAAGATATTCGGTTGACGAGATGTTTCGTCGAACGATTGATATTCGTAGTTAAAGTAAATGGATGGTACTTACGCGAAAATCGGCAGGAGCAGCAGAATGATCGGACTAGACATCAGCATCTTTGTCGATATCCCTTTTGTCCGTTTATCGGTTCGATATAGGCACCGCTTCCTTCTGCCTTTCCGTGGGTATCGATTGGTTGACTTCGATTTCCTTCCGATTTTATTTTCCTCAATTTTCTATCGAGGTTGGTTCTTCGATCGTCTATCGAGGTTGTTTCTTCGATTCCGTATCGAGGTTGTATCTTCTTTCGCGTCCCTCACTCACTCACTTTCACACGCGAGCACTCGGATCTCGAGAGACGAATCCCACTTCTGACACCAAATTTTTCTCTGTTACGTCTCAGAGGTTTACCGGCGAACGCATTGACTTGGACGATAGTCTCAGCGGTCACGCGCGCTCTCGACTTGACGACGTAATGCAGGAAATATTAAAATTTCGGGTTCGTCTCTCGAATAAGATCAAAAGATCCCGTTTTCGAGTTTAATAAATCGCGTTTATTCGTTGAACGTTAATAAGGAATATTACAAATAAATCGCGATAAGTTGTGCGTGTGTGTGTGTGTGTGTTGATAAGTAAGAGACTCTAAATTATAATTATAATTAAATATATCTTAATCGCGGAGGAAAGTACCCGCTCTAAAGTTGAGTCCGACCGATTAGTTTGAAATTTGGAATAAGACTGACGATCGAGTGATCGAAACTGGCCGTCGCGAGGCGGCCGAAATTGCTGATACAGCGCGGCACGCGCTGTTGCTAAGCCGGAGGTGAATCCAGCATGAGGGAAACTCAAAATGCTGATTAGGCCGTGAGACAGAAAAGTAAGAGTTCCGAGAGAGATAGAAGAAATTATTCCGTTCTGAGTAAAGTCGCGAGCGGATATGGATTTGCGAAATATGATATTCGACATCCGGTCGAACGAGTCGGGCTCTTTCCTTTGCGTGAGAATAATTTTATAGATTTGAATAAATCGTAATAAATGAAGTTCAGGAAAGTGTATAGATTAAGGGGCAGGACGTAACAGAGTCCAAAAAACAATGACAGATTCATGATATGAATCAACTACCAGCTTTCTAGGGAGCTCTTAAATAATCCGATCCGTTCACGCGTTTTTGACATACGGCAGCATCGCCTGAAAAATCTGCACTTTCACAACGTTCTCTCCGATTTTTCATGACGTCACACGACATCGGTGTATTGGTGTGCGTGAGTGGGGCCACAAGAGAGCCCTGGCTAGTCCACCGCGCGTGCATTGCACTGGCGAACGCGCTAGCTGGCAAGAACTAACGCCGAGTCGGCTGTTTCGTCATCATACAATGCTTGGATGGATGCCCGCCCGAATTAATAATCCACTACATCGACAAGGGGCCACCGGCATAGCAGACTGGGTATAGCCGACTTGTGGACTGCAAATTGAGACAGGCTCCTTTTTTGACAAGTAATATTTTGGATAATAAATGAAGCCACACCCGGCGCGGCCTGGGTCAAGGGCTGCCAGGCCTCTGTTTGACGATTCTTGACTATCTGAATTTCTTTTGGGCGCCAGCTGGTTTTCGGCGAACTAACGAACCTTTGACTATTTTATTTCGGCTAGCAATTACTTAAGCAGAGATGATCACAAGGCGGGTAGGATTGGAGGATCCGGTTATTGCGAAATCACAAGCAGAAATAATTGAGCAAGAAATACGGCTTTATTAATGGTTTGACTTACGTGGAATTATCACCAAGTACGTTGAACACAAAACACACAGTGTAACGGTCCCATAGTCTTCTTTTTAATTTCTCAATGTTTTATTATGCATCAAGTTCTCGTTCTGAGAACTTGTGCACATTCAGCAAAATTTGCCGTGAGAGCGACGATGGTACCGTCGTCTCACGGCAACGGTCAAGCCGCCGCGCGCCCAGTATCCGCGCGGCGGCCGTTATCAGCGCGGAGGATTACCTCGCGCGCGTAACAAAGAGCGTCGAGACCCTTTGCCTCGACGCTCCGAACAATTAGTCTACGATCATCCGCCCCACGTGTAAGACGGTACGCTCCCCGTCAATCTATTAACGTTTGAACACAGGCTGCTACGACTAATAAATTTAACTTCTTTTCAACACGATAAATAAAACGAGTTCATTTATTTCCGCGACTGGCTACCTGTTACAACAGTTTGACAAAATAGTTCAGAATGCGACAATCTTTCTATTGTCTTATGATTTAATCTTAATTGAGACGAAATATCGCGACTACTCGAGGGCTGACCTGCCGTACTCTAATACGGTCGACGGACAAGTGATGATCGAGAGACGATGATTCACCGAGCGCTCGATATTTCGGCGCTCGCATAGGCACGTCGCGAGCCCTTCGTCTAGCCCGCGAATCAGAATGCCGCGTCGTTCAATTGTACCTTGAACTCGTGGATATTTTGTCTCGAAAGGCCGTTGTTGGCGAGTTTTGCCGTTGACAATGACGATTGTACCAATAGTTTGGATGACACGACAAACAAGAATTATAATTAATACAATATTATTTGTCGAAGTATTTTCCCTGCGCTAGCTCTCGAGGAGTTCGGCAAGCTAGATGACGTCGAGGAACGTCGGTTAATATTTTCCTGTCACAAAATGTAAAAAAATTACTAACAAATTATCTTGAACATCAAAAGACGCGGCAGCGTCTCGACGCCAAGTAAAAAAACATTTTTTTAATGTCCATAAAAAAAATGGTTTTTTTTAGTACGAGGCTGGCCGAGGCCCTACTGCTTCTTAGATTACGCGAATATGCCAGAAGTGAAACTTTCAGTCGATGAATCTCGAAATCTCAACTCCCGACTGAATTTTCGGCAAGCCTTTTATAACATAATTCGGCCACCAGCTTTGGAATGAGCCTAGTTGCGGTTGAATCGGTGTAGCCGATGTTGAAATATCGATGTCGTGACCAAAAAAGTATCCGAACAGCTATACTTGAAAAAAAAATGTGTACATGAGAAACAGATGGGCATCCTCTCCTATCATTTCACGGGTTAAGGCCATCATCTACATGTGTAGATGAGAAGCAGAACGGCAGGATCGCACACTGTTTTACGTGATGAATCGTACCAGATACGCCCTTCTATTTCTCATCTACATCGGGTCGGGCTCGCGGATCTACATTGGGCATCGCGGAAGAATTGCAAAATTGCGGCGCTTCGTGCGTGTGTTCGGTATTCGGTCGGCCCATCGGCCGTGTCGACGGCTATTAAAAGCCGGTCGGCGTAACCTGAGCAAGAGTCGCGGATTTCAATAAATGAATAAGTAAAAAAATGAATGTTTAAAAGTGATTTAAAAAAAGTGTTTTGTCGGTTCGTCTCGTCTCGTTGGTTTCGATTCGAAATGAAATGACCTTACAATAAAAAATAAAAGTCAAGGAAAATGTTATGAATCAAGATGAATGTTTTCTTTCAGTTTCGTTTTTTTTTTTACTGTTTTCAAGAAGACTGGTGTGATTGTGTTCTTGAAGCGCTGCGAAACGTTTCTACGCTTGTAGCGTAAAAATCAAGATTCGTCGGTAGGTTTGTTACGGTATTAAGGAAAAATGTTATCGCTGTGTCCAAAAAATTGTATAACTCTTTGTTCGGGATTCGAACGGTCGCTCGGCTCTCACTCAGCAGCCACGCGCACACACACAATTCACACACCAGCTACACACACAACAATACCTCGCACGCACCATCTATCCCCGCTTTCACCTATTCTCGGCCTCTCTTCTTTCCCTATCCATTCGCTCTCTCGCTACCTCGCTTCCCCACTCCTATCAGTCACTGAATTCACACGAAACAAGCCACACGCATTATTTTTGAATAAAAGTATATTTCGTTATCGTTTCCGTTATCTGGTCGTCTTGTTCTTTCTTTGACTCCTTAACCGACAACTCTCCGGGTCCAGCTACTATCTCGCTCATTTTTTGGTCCTTCGAGCCGGATCTCGCGGTGCTATCGTGGAATATTTGCAGCATCTGTGAAAAGGAACTTTAACGTGCAAGTGCTTTGCTGGCTACCTGGACGTTACACACTCTCTGGGCTCTATTCTCTTCGCTGGTGTCGGTTAAGTTTCTGGTGGAACTATGCTAGTTTTTTACGGGTTACGCAGCAACTAAAAACAATTACGGACGCTGTTGCGATCGCGTGCGGTGGAGTTTGTGCGGGATTGCGCGCTGTGCGATCGAGAGTTCTCTCTCGCGGTTTTCAACGGTTTTCGCGCGTCGCTCGCGAGTTCGGGCTCGCTGCCTCGGCGCAACGGTTTTCGCTCGCCAAGGTGATCTCGCTCCTCGCGATTCGCGCTTGTTTACATCGCTCGGCGGTGCGCGTTGCTATCGGCCGGTGCTCGACTCGCCGAAGCCTCTCGCAAAATATTCAGCGATATTTTCGATACTTCGGCTCTTTCTCTCGCACCTACCATGGACGCGCTGATCGAACGTCAACAACAGCTGAGTGCGCGGATCTTCAACGCTCTTGACAACTGCAAGAAGCTCGCGAAGGAAAAAGTGACGCGCGAAGCCATTGTCACTCGCATGGAAGTGCTTGACACGACGTGGGAGAAATTCGAGGATGTGCATACGAGGATTACGCTTAAAAAGGACGACCCTGTGAAAGCGGAGTTACAGGCCTTTTTCGCGCTCACGGAGGAGAAATACATCGACACGAAGACCGAGATGCGCCGTGCTCTCGCCACGTTTCTCCCTGCAGAGACCGAGGCAGGTCCTCAGGGTGGTCTCCACTCACGACAGCTGCCGAAGATCCATCTTCCCAGTTTCGCGGGTGCGTACACGGACTGGCCGAATTTTCGAGATCTCTTTTCGTCGCTTATCAGCGAGAATCGAGATCTTTCTAACGTCGAGAGGTTACATTATCTCAAGACCAGCGTCACGGGGGAGGCTGCCGATCTCCTCAGGAACATCGTGACGACAGAGGAGAATTTCGGGCGAGCGTGGGAGACTCTTCTCGACCGCTATCAGAACAAGCGCCTCCTAGTCAACGCTCAGCTCTCGTCGCTGTCGTCGTTGAAGCCGCTCACGCAGGAGTCATCGTCGCAGCTGCGAACGCTTTTCGCCGGAGTTAACGATGCGCTCAGTGCACTCGCAGCTCTCGGACGGCCCGTCTCGCACTGGGATGACTGGGTCGTGTTCGTGACGGCGCAGAGGCTTGATCCTTCTTCCAGGCGCGATTGGGAGAAGAGCATCGGCCTCAGTGTCGAACCTCCGTCCTGGGGAGAGCTCAAGAGCTTCATCAACGGCCGTATCCTCACGCTCGAGTCGCTGGAAGCCGCGACTGGGAAGCCGAAGCCTGCCATCGGACCTTCGCGCCCTTCGACGACGGTCAGGAGTCACCAGGCTACCAACTCTACTCGCGATTCGAAGTGCGCGTGCTGCGCATCGGACCACTTTGTGCTACAGTGCTCGGAATTCCGCGGCAAGACACCGGAAGAGCGGCGCGAAATCGTCGTTACCAAGCAGCTGTGTTACAACTGCCTCGGCGGTCATCGAGTCAACGCGTGCCGGTCAACGAAGCGCTGCCAGCAGTGCTCGGGGCATCATCACACGATGCTGCACGGTGCAGCGAAGCCTGGAGAAGCAGCGTCGGTCAATGCCGCTTCTGCAGCATCTACGAGTCGAGACGGAGCTGGGGGTTCTTCGCAGGCTCGAACGACGAACGCTCTCGCGTGCAACATACGCTCCGTTCGCCTCGAGCGCACGCTTGTTCTCTTGGCAACCGCGTTGGTCCAAGTCGAGGACAACGAGGGACGCCTCTTCGGGGCTCGCGCGCTTCTCGACCAAGGTTCTGAGTCGTCGCTCATCTCGAGCAGCCTGGTGCAGCGCCTCCACCTGCCGAAGCTGGCCACTTCCATCTCCATCGTCGGGGTTGGGAGGAAGTCGACCCACGCACTGGGAAAAGTCGTCGCGAGTGTTCACTCGTGCATCGACACGAGGCTGTCCTATCGTGTGAGCGCTCTTGTGCTGCCGAGTCTCACGTCGTACTCGCCCGTGAGTAATGTCATACGGCAGGGCTGGCCTCACATCGAAGGGTTGCGTCTCGCAGATCCTCACTACGACACCGACGACCAGATCGACATCATCCTGGGCGCCGACGTTTACGCCGAGGTCCTGGAGGACGGCGTGAGGAAGGGTCCTGCGGGCTCGCCCGTGGCACAAAACACCACTCTGGGGTGGATACTCTCCGGGGCTGTGGACACCGGCGGGTAAATTCGCCGTCGCATCGCAGCTTCCGTCCTCATCGTCTTTTCGCCGAGAAACTTTCGCTCCGTCGGAACTGCTTACAACAGTCTCCGAGCCTCTCTCTGGATGTCAACCACCGTCAAGATCCTCTCGCCATGGCGGGCGGCATCTTCGCTCCCTTGGTGCCTTCACGGCGGGCGGCATCCACCCTCGAAGGATTTTCGTCGGACACGACGAGGCGGGCGGAATGTTCGGGATTCGAACGGTCGCTCGGCTCTCACTCAGCAGCCACGCGCACACACACAATTCACACACCGGCTACACACACAACAATACCTCGCACGCACCATCTATCCCCGCTTTCACCTATTCTCGGCCTCTCTTCTTTCCCTATCCATTCGCTCTCTCGCTACCTCGCTTCCCCACTCCTATCAGTCACTGAATTCACACGAAACAAGCCACACGCATTATTTTTGAATAAAAGTATATTTCGTTATCGTTTCCGTTATCTGGTCGTCTTGTTCTTTCTTTGACTCCTTAAACGACAACTCTCCGGGTCCAGCTACTATCTCGCTCACTCTTTCATCGGTTATCTTGACGGAGGAATTATACAGGAGTCCAATGTTAAGGTCAATTATTAAAAAATTGTAGGATAACTGTAAAACAGAATTAAAAAAATACTTGGCATGTCCATCGAATACAAATAAAATGCTTCCTGCATAAATTCAAGGACGTGCCAAGTATTTTTTTCAATTTCGTTTTTCCGTTATCATACAATTTTCAAATGATTGACATTAACATTGAATATTCGAAAATATTAGTTGAAACTTGGCTCGTGCGATTGAAGTTTTTTATTTTTATTTTCTCTAAGGGCAGTTTTTTACAATAAACTATTTTTGGATCATTTATGTACTTGGCGTACAAAGCTACACAAAAATTAGAAAATAACGAAAGCGCAAAAAAAAAAAAAGAAAATTAAGCGAACGCAAAAATGAGAAAATAAAACTAACGCAGAAATTAGGGAAGAAGAGCAACGCAAAATGCCAATAGGGGAGGGTCGCGAGGGGATGAACGGAATCGGGGACTCAACGACTTTTTGGGCGCCAGCTACGAGTCGGCGTAGCTCCGTAAAAGAAAAGAAATTACTTCGTCAAACTTCCTTGGCAATGATCAAAATGGCTACCGGCTAGTCGGGAGGGAAGAGACACTGGCTCGAGGCGGGGTAAGGTGGTTTCCCGATCTTTTGGCTCAACGATTAACTCCGGTATGATACTGAGGGAAAGGAAAAGGGGGAAAAAATACTCGTCGATGCTCACACAAAAAACTGGGGAAATATTCGCGAGGCAATGCGAGAAGAAAAATGGGAAAAGTAGCTGCGGGGCGACGCGAGGGAAAAATGGGAAAAATAGTGGCGAGGCGATGCTAGGGAAAAATGCGAAAAAATATTGGCGAGACAATACGCGGAGGAAGTGCGAAAAATATTTACAATGCGATTCGGGGAACAATATGGAAAATATTCACAAGACGATTCGGGAAAAAAATATGAAAAATATTTGCAATATGGTTCGGGGGAAAAATATGAAAAATAATTGTAACATGACTCGGGGGGAAAGATGTGAAAAATATTCGCAGGGTGTCACTACGCGGGGAAGAGGAACGGGACTCTCACTGAGTAACCACGCACCGCTCACACGTGTTCGCTACCTTTATTCGCCGGTAAAATTCCTCGGACTCGATCTCGGTAAATGCGCTTGGCACTCGTAACTGCTTCTCACACGGGCGGGGTTGGGGAGGATGTCCAATATTCACTGGCACACTCACTCTATACAATTCCAAATTCACTCGTACAACAATGATCGCTCGGCTTGACACACGTGCTCTAGGTTCGCGGTTCGGCTCGGAAGTAATTTGCATTTCACGATTTCCGCTTTCTCGTTGCTTCCAGCGACGCGGGGGGTCTTGGTGGCGAGTGAGAGAGTTTGCTTCGCAGCGTCGGTCGATAATTGAGTCACTCGGCGGGTGTGGCGTTAGAGGGGGGCGGCAGGCCCTTAGATCATCGATCTAGCGTGGCAGGTGTGCGGCGAGGCGAGACGGCTGAGGCGGGCGGTGGGAAGCGAGCACCGTGGCAAGGCGAGGCGAGCGTTGGCCAGGGACTTCGCGTCCCCTCACCGGGCTCGCGTATTTCCCTCGGCTTTGTCGCGCGCTCTCCCACTCGGGTCCGGTAGCGTGGTGGTTCCTCGTGACTGTCCAGCGGTGTCTCTTCAAGCCGTGCGCGTGGGGGGGGGGGGCTAAGGGGAGGGCGTTCGCGTGGTCTACTTATGGCCTATTCGTTCGCGTTGTGGTAGACGCGTGAGCGGTGGACCCGAGCCGAGTCCAGGAGTCGCTGTGAGGGTTTTTCTCGAAGGAAAAATCGTCACAGCCTTGAAAAAAAAAATTTGTCCAAAACAAAGCTTCTTGAAGAAGCGAAAAAAGTAAGGCCAAAATGAATTATGTAGAAACTGTGTCCATCCGTATCCATTTATCTTGCGTCAATACAAACACAGCGTTTGCATCATTTCCTGCAACGATTGAGGGTAATATTTATTTCAATGACCGTGCAAGCGCGTGTATGCAAAATATAGGTAAAAGGAAATTAGAATTAGAAATTAGATTCAAAGAAAGTAGAACACCGCTTGGTTAGTGGGCAAAAAACTTGCTTCCTGGTGGCTGTACGACGTGTTAAAAAATGCGGAACGTTCGACGTTGAACGATTTTCGTGGTCTTCACTATTAACATTATATAACATTAACATTAGAACATTATGTTGGTAGAAGTGTCACGAATTTTGCATGAGACATTTGCGACGCTACGCATATCACATAATGGATTTCTGACAAAACTTCATACTAATTGAGTGTGTGTATCGTCTTTGGTGCAATTTTCGGCCAAATCTATGTGGTTATTCAGTTTTCGCGCTATTTTGAATGATTTCAGATATCCGGCTGGAATTTGGTACAAAGTTGGACTATTATTAACCAACGATCCGTATTGTATTTGGTCAAAATCTTTACAAGCGTTCAGTTTTGGCGTCATTTTGAATACTTTGAAAAAAATATCTTTACAAAAAAACTACTATCAGTAGGAAGACAAATGGAACAACTATTGAATTTTTTTATAAGTATTTTCAATAAACAGGTGAAAGTAAATGACCAGATATGTATGGAAAGAATAACAAGTAAAGTAACTTTTCACAAAAAGAAGCTTCTTGAGAAAGCTGAAAATATTCAACGTACTTTCTTACAAACTCTCTTTCATCGATGACCATGTGTCGTAATCATGAAAGTTATATATTCACTTTTCGGGATACATACGAACATCTGTAATCTCAAAATAAAAAAAAAGGGAAAAAGAAGAAAATCCGGCAAAGAAAAGCTTCCGTAACGCAGAATCGCAAAATATATGACGCCATGAACAAATTATGTAGGAACTGTCCGTCCGTGTACGTTTATCTAACGTCAATACAGTCACAACGCTTCTATCAGCTCCTGCTGCTATTGTGAATAATGTTTATTTGAACGACCGTGCAAGCATGCGGATGTTATGTAAAATATAGATAAAAATATAATGTGCACCCGGGCATCCTTATAAGGATTCTTAAAATACATTTTGCATATTTTTATAATTCTTCATAATTCCAAAAGTATCCGAAATTTTATATGATTTTCTATGAAAATTCCGATTCAGACATAAAAAAAGATGTTGTACCGCCGGAGCCCGGGTGATCAGTCCGTGCTCGGCGGGTGAGATATTATCTCCGAAGATTTTGGGATGTTACCAGTAAGGGGTTAGAACCCCGGTGAGGACTACAACTCGTAGGCACAATAACAATTTATTGACGAAATAGAGAACAGAGTAATAAACAATTTCACATTACAATTTGCCTCTCTTGCACACAACTTTACAAAGTTACTTCACAAGTCAACTTTAAGACTTAATTCCGCACTCGGGATCCAGGTCCGACCCTCACCCGCCAGTGCCGCTTAATACGTTCCCTTGCCCGGAACACCCTATGTTACCTTTTGGATTCCAATACCGAATCCCTGGGACCAGACGCACAGTTTCTCGAGTCAAAAACCAGACTGTCGAATGCTCGCTCGCGTGTCATTATATATCGAGCGAGAGCATCAGCATTATTTATTAGACAAAACATTATTTCTTAAAACTCCGCTTTTCATTGTTTACTGTTTATTTTCCGTCACTCCAGATTCCGTACGTCCACGGAATATGGAGGCTCCGCGCTACTTAAACTGCTGACGCGCTGCTCTACTTATCCGCGATCGAGAATCGCTCGATGCGTCGATTGCTCAATCGCCCGCGATGCGCTCGATTTCGGTAATTACATTCGCGCTCGGCTCGCCCGCTGCTCGCATACTTCGGTTGTTGCGCAATGCACCTTGCGACAACAACCGGCGTACTCGGGGTACAACATTCCTCCCCCCTTGAAAGAAAAGAAATTCGCTAATTTCTTTTCGCTCGTCTCCTGGCGAGCCAACGAACCGACGTATCAAAATTCTCATCAAAACCCGAATATACAAAGTTGACAATATTTTACATAAATCCATGCCCAGTATTCACGTCCCTCAGTTTCACAAAATTCATTTATCTCAGAAAAATTCGGATTTTCGAATGTTAACACAACTCAATAGTTTTCCGGAATTCAAATATCCCCAGCAAACTACTAAATATTTAACGTTTCCCGAATCATGGAAAATTCCCATATTCACCAAAATTCTACCATTTACGGAACCCCGGCACCTGACAACTCCCAGAAATACCACTGAATTTAAATATCCAACAAAATTCAAACACCTCGTGTCACACAGATATTTCACCTGACCTGTTTGTGATTCTTGACAAAAGAACTATCCTTTGGAAACTTTAGCAAATTCGTAACATTAACGTATCATTCTGGAGGTTCCCCGTGCCTCCGCTCTATGTCGCCGTAACGAAGCCCACCTCACGCGTCTCGCCTCCTTCGGCCGTTCCCGCGCGCGGCTTATCCATGAACTCCTTCCACGTTCTCCCCGTCTTCGAGGGTTGTCCGCTCCCTTGTTGTTCCCCTGTCGATAACTTCCTCTCTTCCACATGCCGCAACCTCAGCTGGCAGTCCTTCCAGAAGTGTCCCTGCCCCCCGCAGTAATTGCAAGACAACTTCACCTGATGCACCTCCCACGCCGATCCCGGCATAGGGAGACTGAGTCGCCCGGATTACCTCGGACACTCACGCCTGATGTGCCCTGCCTCCCCGCAGGTATAACATTTTCTTGGAGAATGATCTCCCGCATCCGGAGATGCTTGGGGCTGGCCCCCGTTGGAGCTTCCGTTGCTCCCCTCCGACCCAATCATCCTTTCCACCTCGAGAGCGCCAACTACGGAGTCGTGCAGACCCCTATAGTTCCGTGAGCGCACGATCAGCTGTATTTCCCTGCTGAGTCCGTTCTCGAACGCGCTCTGCGCACTTTTCCTCGTTGCCCTCTCGATGTAACGCGAACCATGCGGTTCCTCGCCCGCGCAGAGCTTCTCCACCATCTCCACTGTCAGCTTCTCGACGCGCGTTGCATAAGTTGACACTGCTTCGTCCGTCCCCTGCCGCAGCTGACTGAATTCATACTGCAACGCGGATAGTGACTTCCTTTGCGCGTAGAGTGATTCCATCTCCCTCCTGAGATCCTCGAATGTCTTGATGTCCTTGTGTCTCAGCTCCCGGGTCGCCCGACCCTTGATCCTTCCACTCCGCACGAGAGTAAGGAGTATTGGCCGTTCCACGGGGTTTGTCATTCCCCTTACTGCGTCACAAGCCTGCAGGAACCCATCCAGTTCCCCAGGGTCACTCCCATCGAATTCCGGAACACTCCTGAGCCCGAGACCCACGTCAAGGTACACACCCCCCCGTTCCCCCGCGTGCAGCGATGCTCGCCCGACTCGTGGGAGGTCCGGCGTTGTCAATATGAGGTCGATCTTTCGCTCTACCTCTCTCGCGACAGCTTCTTTGAATTTCGCCTCTTCGTCCACCGCTTCCCTGTCTACATGCCTTGTTGCCACTGGCATTGCCGCTATCCCGTTCGGCTGACTCGCCGGAGCCGTTTCTGCTGGTACCGCTGCTGTCGTATTCACCTGTCCCGCCGCAGCTATCGCCGCTGCCGCCGCTGCTGTCCCGGTCAGCCCTGCCACCGTTGGCACGTCCCTGAATAAAGTTCGGCGAACCCCTGCGAGGCCCAACCCTTCAGGAGGATACACCCTGGTATCGTTCCCGAAGGTGGCCGTCCAGTTTCGCCCTGGGTCGCCCCCGAAGACGTTCGCATGCCGCCCATTGGTGTTTTGCAACTGCAAACGTAGTCGCTCGATCTCGTTGTCCACCGCCCGGGGGCTGATGTTTGCCATTTCTGTTCCTGGCTCGAACAAGCTCTCGTCGATATCGTCCAGCTCGTCGTATGTGGTCCCCCGCTGCAAATTCACCCCGTACAAAGGATTTGGTGACTGTTCCTCGTCTCCCGCCGCTCGCTCCGGCGATTGCGCTGCCAGGTTTTCCCTTGCAACCTGCGTAATCCCCGCCAATGCCGTCTCTAACCCTGCTGCTACCCCCTCGTCCTCGTCCGTGGACGTTGATAGCTCCTGTGCTGCCGGAACCTCTCGTTGTTCCCCAGGCGTTCCTCGCCCACTCATGTATCTATCTTTTTAAACTGTATACGTCCCCTAACCCGGGTCGACGCCTCCAAGAGGGGCTGCAGGCACCCTCTCACACGTCTGGTCCCTCTGTGTACTGCCCGGCTCTATCTATCACCTAGAGCCGCACTCTCTGTGTACTGCCCGACTCCACCTATCACCTGGAGCCGCTCTCTCTGTGTTTCCACGCTTTCTCACTTCGATGTATTCCTCGTAGTTCGTAGCCTCACTCTGGTATCCCACCGCTGCCACCAATGTTGTACCGCCGGAGCCCGGGTGATCAGTCCGTGCTCGGCGGGTGAGATATTATCTCCGAAGATTTTGGGATGTTACCAGTAAGGGGTTAGAACCCCGGTGAGGACTACAACTCGTAGGCACAATAACAATTTATTGACGAAATAGAGAACAGAGTAATAAACAATTTCACATTACAATTTGCCTCTCTTGCACACAACTTTACAAAGTTACTTCACAAGTCAACTTTAAGACTTAATTCCGCACTCGGGATCCAGGTCCGACCCTCACCCGCCAGTGCCGCTTAATACGTTCCCTTGCCCGGAACACCCTATGTTACCTTTTGGATTCCAATACCGAATCCCTGGGACCAGACGCACAGTTTCTCGAGTCAAAAACCAGACTGTCGAATGCTCGCTCGCGTGTCATTATATATCGAGCGAGAGCATCAGCATTATTTATTAGACAAAACATTATTTCTTAAAACTCCGCTTTTCATTGTTTACTGTTTATTTTCCGTCACTCCAGATTCCGTACGTCCACGGAATATGGAGGCTCCGCGCTACTTAAACTGCTGACGCGCTGCTCTACTTATCCGCGATCGAGAATCGCTCGATGCGTCGATTGCTCAATCGCCCGCGATGCGCTCGATTTCGGTAATTACATTCGCGCTCGGCTCGCCCGCTGCTCGCATACTTCGGTTGTTGCGCAATGCACCTTGCGACAACAACCGGCGTACTCGGGGTACAACAAAGAGATCATATGATTCAAAGAAAGTAAAACATAATTTGGGCAGTGGGCAAAAAATTCTTTTCCTGGTCGCTTCAGATCGTGATAGAAAATGCGGAAAGTCCGCCATGTAACGATTTTCCTGGTCGTCAGTATTATCATTACATTGAATTAACATTAGGACACAATGTTACGATAAGTGTCACGAATTTTGCATGAAACACTTCACGCTGCTCGTATAACACAATAGCTTCCCGATACAGCTTTATATAAATTCCTGAACGAGAGTCCTGATCTCCACAAGTAAGTCGACAGCTGTCTGGAGAACGTACTGTTAACGAAAGACTTCACTTTCGGAACTCATGAAAACGCGATCCAAACATTCTGAAAAAATTCACACGAATCTTTTTCAAATAGTTACATAATCTAGCGAAATTCCAACTATTTTGGGAATGATCAACTTGTTAACTGTTTCAAACAGCATGGAATGCCTCATAATTATATCGTCATTGTAGAAGGGTATTGCAAGATGGGTGGTAAGCCGATTGTAAGTTTCTTGAAAACCATTTCGTATCCTAAATCATGGTGGGAGCTTGAGAATTGGTTTGTTTCTAATGAATTTGATTCAATTTTGTTCTTGACTGAATATCCGAATGATGCGATATTTGAAAACCAACAGATAACACATGATAATTGTATCAGGATATGCGAACAAATTATATTGAAACACCGCAAAGCAGGTTTGAATGTGACAATGTCGCGCAGACTAGCAGAAGGATCCATGAAAGAAAAGCAATTATACGCTATTATTGCGGTTAGATTAAAATATACTGTATACCATTTTCGTACTAGTCGATTGAGGTAATACAGATAACTATGTAGGAGATAAAATCTGAGTCCATTGGTACCTTTATGCAGTTCCTCGGTACATACCTGAAGCCTTAAGGTAGTCCTTGCGTATTGTGTTCATTTCGCATAAATTCGCGGAAATTACGAGTGCATTACGAAAACTTTTCGATGGTATGAAAATCTGAAAAAATTCATACACATTAAAGGTACTGAAAACATTAATTTTGCATAATAATAATTGCAAATTGTTATTTACGGATTGAAAGGGGGGGACTTAGGTGACAATCACACGTAGCAGACGTGTTGTCAGTTCGTCCTGTCTTTTGTGTATCTTTATAGTGTGTGATGAAGTCCTGTCAGTCCAAGTTCTGTTTCGTCTATTAGAGCATAGACTCAGCTTCACGTTGAACCTTCTGACGGTCTAGAATTCTATTCTATTCCTAGGATCAAAAACGCGGAACTTTAAACTCTGTTCCGGAAGAAAAAAAACAAAATCGAAAGCTCAATCCAAATGCGAACTATGCACGAACGAAACTTAACGCCACCTTCGGTCGCCCACCCTCACGAATGCATCGATGGTCCCGGGGCGCCAGTTAATTTTTGTATCTCCGGTATTAACGAACCGGACCAAACGAGAGATCGGTGGAACGACCGAACTCCAGGGCTAATTTTTGTTTCGCCGGTGTTCGGAGCATTCACTGCCTAGCTCTAGACACCTCCGAATTTTTGATATTCTCGAGGTAAATCTAAGCGAGTCGGTAGGCGCGCGCATTGTCTCGCGCTGCCTCTCGTTCTCACGCTCTACCTCTCGTGCGCAAGTATCAGCTCGAAATAGGTAAACAATGTATCGAGACTTCCCCGAACTGTGCTCGCACGGGGTCTTCCGTCTGAGTCACCGAGGCGTTCGCACGCGTTACAGCGCGACGCTCTAGTTTTTCTCTGCGCGATCATCTCGCGAGTCTACGGCATCTCGAGGTGCGGATTTGTATACATCGGCCGCGAGGACGCGATTTAGTTATTAGACTCGGGCATTTAAACCGAGCGATTTAATAAAAGTCAATAGTTATCGTCCTCGTGAAGCTATTTCTTGTCCCGACTGTTCCTGTCCCGCGATCCCGGCAAATAAATAAATTGAAAACTACCGCAAGCGCGTCATGCCTAAAAGCGTCAACAGCCAGAAATTTCCAAACCGGCTCAAAACTATACAAAGACGAAGCACAAACATGAAATGATAATTTTTGTTTCGCCGGTATTATCAACTGGACTAACGCGAGAGTCGGTGGAACGAGCCGACTCCCGCAACGAGATCCGTGAGCCGAAGCTCGCAACGATATCCACCAATTGCACTCACGAGAGCGTACGGTTACGGAAATGCACAGTCACTCAGGATGCGGTTTTTGGTAAAAGGGTCGGGATCCGAGGCCGATAGAATAGCATTCCAAAACATAATCGAGATCTCAAACGTCAAATAGCGAGATCAATTATTTATTTGCCACAGAAGGCACGAGATCGCACCGAAGCGGGACAGGATGATTCGGCGCAGCCATTTGTGCGCGATGAATTCGGCTCCACCGTTTCCGCGCGAGACGTTTCGGATCGGGGACTTTTTGGCACGATGATGGTTCGGCGCGAGATGTTTCGGCACTAGGCATTTCGAATAGCGTGCCGGATTTGACTCAACTGAAAGTTTACTGTAAGGCTTCCTTTTTTTTTATCAGCAACTCACTTTGACCACCGTTGTATCGCGATATTCTTTTTGTTCATTCCGTAGGCAATCCGGATATACTCATTTGCGGAAATTGCAGAGAGATATACACGGACCTCGGTGAATTGCTGGAACACAAGAGAAACTACTGCAAAGTACGTTTCACCTGCAAATGTCACACCTTCAACGACTGCTCTCCGAGTATGTACAAAAACAAAGAAGAAAAAAAACTTGAAAACTTTTGGATCTGCAAGCAAAACATTTTACATTACACAGAAGACTCAGGAAGAAGGCTTGGGAACTGATGGTCCACGTGCAGGCGGCGCATATGATTAACATATACGAGTTGGGCAGTCGTTCGCAGAGCCTTAGATCAACACTGAGCCAGTTGCGGAGTTTGTGTCAACAGCCGACGGAATCATCGCAGTCAATTCACGATTTGCAGGTAACACACCAGCAACTTCCTTGAAACGACGGGCATTACGAGACTTGTACCTTACTGGTATACGCGACTTGTACCTTCAAAACATTGTACGATTTGTGAAACATGTTCTATCTACCTTTTTTACACCGCCTCCGCGATCCGGCTGCGATATTTGTTTCAAACAACAATCATCGTCATTCAGGCAAAACCCGGAAATTTAAGTGAATCTTCCAAAGCATTAGAGGAATATCTGGAAATCAAATGTTAATATTTACATTGTTTTCTCTTTACGAAGAAACAAAGACGATTCGTACAACTGTTTCGCACTACTGTATCGACGTTGTAGTGTCAACGGTTCCCATCTGGTGCGATCGACGAAAAATCTACAAACTACGCCATTGAAGATTAAATTACCAACACTACCTGTTATATCCTTCGTACACATACGGTTTTCAACTAACGAACTATGTTTATTAATAATATGTAACGAACGATTGATAATGGCTTAATATTTTATAGGAATAAAATGGTCTTCCCTTGTTACGTCCCAACGCGTTATTGGGCTCTCAAGTGAAACCCCTTCGTGTAAAATACGAAGAGTTTATATTGTAACGAGCTAAATTTAAAAGTCGATTTTCGATCTCTCCGCCGTTATCGAGCGATCGCCAGAAAGATCGATACCTCACAGTACTCGAAGCGATACCAAATAAGATCGTCCGCGCAGGCGCTGGTCAATTGTAAGACCTCGTCGCGAAACGAAAATATTCCTCGCTCTCTTTTCTCTCTGGGAACTCCGAGTGACCACACGCTGTACCGTCCGCTCTCTCACGCCGAGAGACCATCCGAGCCGGCGAGCTATCTCTAGCCTGGGAATTCGGAGTGAGCACACGAATCACTGCCTTTTCTGTCCCGGCGCGAGACTGCCCGAGCCGCCGCGCTAATTTTCTGGAGGATTTCGAAGGCAACAAAATCCGAGAGCAGTACGAAGATATCCGACCCCAGGGAGAAAATTGAGCCGACGAGGAAAAATTGCGAGCTACTGAGATAAGTAATTTTCTCTGAAAACGATAACGACATTGTGAAAAGAAAAAGATTTATAATTGAGCGAGAAATTCCTGTTTATTGTTTATGTGTGTGTGTGTGTGAAAACGTAATGTGAGAAAAAGTATTTTGTACAATAAATTCAAACGTTAAGTTTTACAATATTTAATTTTATTTTGGGTTCTTTTCCGGACGTCCTATACAGGGCGTTTCTTGAGGACGGTTAGGTTATTATCGGAATGACGCGATGTTGATGCTAGATTTTGGAGAATAGCACAATAATGTTTTATTGAAAATATTTCTGTTTGATTATTTGAGATTTTTGGATTCACTCTGTTCTTTCTCATTCACTCAATTCAATTCGTTCCTTATATTCTACTTACAATATTGTTAAGATCGCAGACACTTTTCCTCCCTCTCGCTTCTCGCCTTACTCTCTCTCTTCACCTCCTTCTCCACTTTGGGTGGCTGCGATCACTTAATGAGTACACGACAGTTTCTATTATTGTTCGTGGCGCAAGATTTAACACTCATTCTAGCACGTGAAGGCTTACCATCGCATCGCAGATACTAATCAAAGCACTTTTCGGCCCAATTGACTTTACGAACAATTTCTATGGGCCGCGGATCTCTATTGACAGATTGACAATGCTATGCGAGAGCTTCTACGAGGAGTTCAACCATGACAAACTTTCGCTTCTCGTGTCAAGACGGGACTGATCTCCCCGGCGAGCTCATCCGCCGAGCTCATCTCGCAATCGGCTGGTGGCAAGCCGGGGAGGATTTTTGCTATCTTCGCGTTTTCATTGTCAGCGGACTCGGTGACAGTGTTGCCAGATGGAGGGATTTTTCCCACCCACTCCACCGTCCCCAGCGGAAAAATCCCTCCGGCGGGATTTTTCTATTCGCCACAGATCCCGTCATCCCGTTTTATTTATAATTCAAATTGGACCGCGCTAAATTAGTTTTTATATGTTTCTTTGTTGTTTGGCTCATTGTTTGTTTATTGTTTGGTTCATTGTTTCGTTATTTGTTTATTTCTTATTGTATTTTTGTTTATACGTTGTTATTTTTTGTATTTGTTTGTTATTGTTTTTTTTGTTTGTTTGCTGCTTTACGTCGGTTTCTCTCAGTTTCTCTCGATTGCTTCTTTTTTTAATTTCTTAAAAAATGAAAAAGCACATCTAATTTGTTTAAACAATCGATGTTAACGTTTAATTCGTTTAAAAACTTGAAATAAACAACAAATATGTTGACAAATTCGAAAAAAAATTCTAATTTATTTATTCTTTCAAAATTTACGCTGATTCTGCTAAAAAATAAAAAATGATTATCTCATTTGTTTAAACAATCTATGGTAACGTTTAATTAGTTAAAAAAACTCCAAATAAATGAAAAAGATGTTCAAAAATTCGAAAAAAATGTCTAATGTATTTACTCTTTCAAAATGTACAATTACTCTGCTAAAAAATAACAAATGACCAACTAATTTGTTTAAACAATCGATCTTAACGTTTAATTAGTTTAAAAACTCCAAATAAATGACAAATATGTTGAAAAATTCGAAAAAAAATTCAAATTTATTTATTCTTTCAAAATGTGCGTTTACTCTGCTAAAAAATAACAAATGACCATCTAATTTGTTTAAACAATCTATGTTAACGTTCTATTAGTTAAAAAAACTCAAAATGAATGAAAAATATGTTGAAAAATTCCAAAATATGTCTATTGTTTTTATTTTTTCAAAATGTACGTTTACTCTGCTAAAAAATAACAAATGGCCATCTAATTTGTTTAAAAATCTATGTTAACGTTCAATTGGTTCAAAAAATCCAAATAAATTACTCATATGTTTAAAAATTCGAACAAAGTGTCTAATTTTTTTACACTTTCTAAATTCACGTTTTCTCTGCTCAAAAATAGAAAACAGACATCTAATTTGTTTAAACAGTCGGAATGAACGTTTCACTAGTTAACAAATTTCAAATTAATGTCAAATTTGTTTAGAATTTGAAAACTTGAAAGGTTAACTACCTTAACTTTTGATTCTGAACCTTGCAGCTGTTCGCAAATTGATAATGAATTGCAATTTTGATAAGATGCAACAAAAAAATTGAAATGCAGCCTCAATTTCCCAGGTCCTACCACGTGGAGGTCGCTGCAGTAGGATCCCGTGGGATCGTTACTGTGTCTATATCGCGAAAATACGGACAGAGTGAAGATCCCACTCCCTCCCACCAACAGTTATGTTTCTTATTTCTGAGAATAACAAAGAAAACTAATCAAAATGTAAAGAAAAAGATAACGAAACGAATTTATGTACATATATACAGATATATATATATCATATATGTATATCATTAATAAATAAACAAGTATTCTAAACTATTTTTATAAACTATATCAAGAAACAAATAAACAAAACTGATACTTAATAACGCTTTGAGGGATGATCAAAGTCTTTGATTGTTTGTTTACACGGCCGCGGTTACGATTTTATTAAATGAAATTATATTCGAGCTGTGTTGTTGATTGGTTCTTTACTCGTTCGCGGTTACGATTTTATTGATCGAAGTTATATTCGAGCTCAGTTGTTGATTGTTTATTTACACGTTCGCGGTTACGATTTTATTAAACGAAATTATATTCGAGCTGAGTTTTTGATTGTTTATTGACTCGTTCGCGGTTACGATTTTATTAATCGAAATTTGATCTGAGCTGAATCTTTGATTGTTTGTTTGCGAGTTCGCGGTGCCGATTTTATCAAACGAAATTATATCTAAGTTGTCGTTGATTATTTATTTACATGTTCGCGGTTGCGATTTAAACAAATGAAGTTATATTTGAGCTGAGTCTTCAGTTTTGATCGTAGCGTTACAACGTCTGTTCAAAGCGGGCAACTTTGTTTACTCTGCGTCCGGCTGGCCTGCTTGATATAAATTTCTATTGTTATGAAGCTCCAAATGTTGAGCATCTACTTGAAAACTTCTACAATCTATATGAGTGTTTTGAAAAGCCGATCGTACTTGACAGATGGCATTAAGGCACTTTTGGCCGATTTTATTGCGCTTTTTCGTCTTTACGTCTGTGACGATAGAGAATATTCGTTCGGCCTCTGCGTTCGAGTGGGGAAGCGACAAAATTATACTGATCAACTGCTCCAAGTTACCGAATTTCGGTTCATCCAACAAATCTTTACTCAGCAGGACTTCTTTCAAAAATGAATCGACTTCGAGAGTCAGACGACTCGATTTCTTTGTAGCGGTGAATGACGATAGCAACGATTCCCACTCGTACGCTAATTTTGTGAGGTCGAACTCTCCAAGGCGTGCAGCAATAGCAGATAAATCTCTAACCCTTCCTCTGTCTGCCGTATTAAGAGCGATACTGGGAGCCAAAAATCGCAAGTCATCTAAAAATGAAGGCTTCAGCGGAAGTCGCCTCTGCATCTCTGTTACAGCCGTTACATAAAACGCCAAACAATTTTGCCGGACTTGAAGGACGTCGTTTTTCCCAAGTGAGCTTAAATAGCTTTCGCATTCCGGACCGATAATAACGTGTTCGATCGGAAGGAAATTTCACGGGTGAGAGACGTTCAAGGTGCCGGAGTCAAGTTGTTTCAGAACCTCGCGTTTCAAAAAATTACCCCCGAATTGCTTGATGAGAAGCCTGCTCTCTTCGGCGAGTATGTGGATGAGCACTTTTCTTGACTGAAATAGAGCATTGAATGCGTTGAAAAAATTGAGCACATACTTCAAAAACAAGAAATAAGCTTTGAAGATTCCGGTGTGCATTTGTTGACAAATTGTCTCAGCTGACTTCAGTTTATCCTCGGTGTGGGCGTATGCAAAATACATTTGCAAAGCGTCCCAGTTCTCGAGCAGACGGGCGACGCATTTTTGCATCGAGAGCCATCTTGTATCCGACATCTTGAGAATTTTTCGCGTTTCGATATCTAAAAGCTCTTGGAACTCTCGGAGAACCGCACAGCGTTTCGCACTGCCGGACACGTACGTAGCAATGCTTCGAATCAAATCTTGGCATGAGCGAGGCAAATTTAAGCAAGCTTTGCTTGCAATCAGAGTGGACGTATGACAAATGCAATTCAACACTACGACGCGCGGTACATTTGATTTTAAGCGAGTCATAAACGAGTCGTGTATTCCCGTCATTACCGATGCATTGTCAGATGCCATGCCGACAATGTTAGTAATGGGAACCCCTTTGGACTCGAGGCAAGATTTGAATGCGGCATATATTTTCTCTGCCGAGCAATTTCGAGCGTCTAGTTCTACTAGTTCTAAAAGTTCTGTGACGATGGTCTTGGTCTGTGGCGAGAGAAATTGAACGAGCACGCAAAGGGTTTTCGTGTCGGTAATGTCGGTACTCTCGACGACGAGTATCGAAAACTTCTGTACTTTTAAAATCTCGACCAATTTTTGCTGCTCTCTTACACCGAGACAGTTTGTTATTATTTGGGTGCACTTTGTTCGGCCGAGCGTTACGTCCTGTGCGATCCGAGAGTCGTCAAAAATGTCTTTAACTAACGGTACCAAGTGGTCGAGCGTGTGAATCCCGACGTTATGTTCCGCGTAAAATGCCGCTAATTTGATCTCCGCTGATTTGACTTTTGCCTTATGGGCCTTTGAGGTCTCATCCACCTGTTCTTCAGGAGCAGGCTCCACATTCGCAAGTACCGCGAGTGCTGCTTTACGCGTATGCGTAGCAGTCGAAGCATGCTTTCGCAGTTCGCTTTTCCCGCACTTTAACTGTTTTTGACAGCAAGTGCAAAACGCCTTCGCTGAGTCGTCTTGCACTGCTTGTAACCAACCCGCAAATTCCGGTACATCGATCCACGAATTAAAAAAACGTTTTAACTTTACTCGTTTTGCCGGTGGTTCCCCTTGAACTTTCTCTGGTGTGTTTTCCTCGGGAGTTTGTTGTGACAGATCCATCCTCACTATCCTTTTAATTCGCAGAACGAGTTATTATGTTCGCGTCGCGACTACGATTTTAATCCCGCCCGTCTAACAATACAACAATTTTTACGCGTCCTGCGAACACCGGTATCGACCAATAATGAAAACAATAATACGATACGCGAATTTCGAAACTAAAAACTCTTGGACACCGACCGAACGTCCTGACAAATTTCACGTCTTCCGAATTCAATGGGGAATTGTTGACGGATTCGCGCGCGATACCGGCGCCTCGCGGTACTCGAGTACCTGTATACTATGCGCGCATGTAACGCGTTAGAGCGGACCGCATGCACGCCCTGCGGCGCGGCGATTTTCGAACCGAAAATAAAAAGTTAATGGCTCGATTCGATAATAATTATGACAATTATGAAGTAAATTAAAAGAAAAAATGTGCTAGCGATCCAAAGATCTTTGGATTATTGGTTCGCGGTAAATTTACCGAAAACAATTCACCGAAAGAACAATGAACCGAAAACAATTTACCGAAAAAAAATTCACCGAAAGAACAGTGTACCAAAATTACAATTGATCGAAAATACAATGCATCGAAAATATAATCGACCGAATGACGGAAAATACAGAAAATCAATTCAATTCGTAGAATTTTTTTTTTCGATCGGTTGTATTTTCAGTCAACTATGTTTTCAGTAATTTTTTTGCAGTAAATTATTTATTCGGTAAATTGTTTTTCTTCAAATTTTTCATGAAAGGATGACAGTTCAATCGTTGGGAGATATTTGATCGTTCTCATGCTGATACCTGTTTTCTTTTACGATAAAACAAAAAGTACGGTAACATTTTGTTGTATTTTCATTTATTTTAAATGAATTGTACAGGAATATCGGAGAATCCATATTTTTTTTACAACACAAAGTGTGAATTTGGATATTGCGCGTCGGGCGGTCGGGCAGTGAGGCAGTGGGCAGGCCACGCGACCTGACTCGCGCGCGCGCGTGGTGGGGGAAGGAGGGATTTTTCGGGCCGGCACGTCTGGCAACACTGCTCGGCGACGGAAAACGCTATCGCGATATCCGTTAACGAGTTACGCGCGTCGGTCAGCCTTCTTGGTAACTTAATTGATATTTGATTCTTATTCCTATCTCTAGGTATTGTATTTCGCGGCTTCGCGCTAACGGTGGCAGCAACGGAATTCCATCGCTGCGGCGCTCGTCGGCGCGAAGATATTCTAGCCGCGCGTGTTAGGAGTGTTGAATCGCGGTGCGCAATTTGGATCCGCATAAAACGGATCCTCTCGCAGCGCGATCGTAACACCCTTCCTAAGGGACTTTCTTTCTCAAATGAGCTCCTCCAATCGGTCTTTTCGACCTTGGATCCGTTAAATAATAAATATTTCCCGGAAAAATGGAAAAAAAGCCAAGGTAATAGCGCTAAAAAAAAGATAAGGACGGCAGTGACCCCTCGAGCTATAGACCAATAAGTCTACTTCCTAATATAAGTAAAATTCTCGAAATAATAATAAATCAATCGATCGTATCGATCTGCGCGGAAAATGCGGTGATGCCAAAGCAACAATTTGGGTTCAGACATGAGCACTCGACGCTCTACGCGGTCAATAAATTTACCTCGGACGTTTGTTCGTCGCTGAACAACAATGAATGTGTAGGAGCGTGTTTTATCGATTTGGAAGAAGCATTCGATACCGTTTGGCTGGATGGTCTGTTCTATAAACTCCTAAAAAAGAACTTCCCGTTACATTTAATAAAAATGTTATGGAGTGTGCGGCATGGCAAAAAATTTTACACGTGTGACAGACAATTATCCTCAAGTAAACGATCTTTAGTAATGAACGGACTTCAACAAGGGACAGTTAATTCGCCGATATTATTCAATTTATATACTGTAACGGGACGACTCGGGCAGGAACGAGTCGCCTTCGTGACATGAAGACCGCGAAAGCGAATTAGGCGAAAATGAAGAGCGAGGAGCTCGCAGCCCGAATACCAGGCCCCGCCCATCGCGTAGACGAGGGCGGTGACCCCGGGCCCACGAGATCGAAGAGCCGATCGATGAGCCACGCCCGCGATCCAAGCGGCATCGATCAAGTAGGGCGGCAAAGAAATGTAGCACACGGGATAAAATAGGAATCACAGCCGAACAACAGGCAAGCACGAACGAGCCAAGGAAAACCTATCTGACCGACGACACACACAGACACTGAGAAAGAAGGAAAACGGCTGGATAAATCAAAGACCCATCTTCAACTGACGGAACGCATGAAACAAGTGGAAAAAAAAGAACAAAACACGATAGTGTTCCATGGAGCAACAATAACGACGATAAGGAAACGAAAAACTCAACCTAGGGAGAAACAATAACGAATGAATCAACGCAGCAAAAAGATAGAAAAATTACGAGAAAAAGAAGCACGAAACAACATTAAATTCGCACGAATCATACAATAAAAAAAAAATAACAATAATAAAACAAATTACCCCTAAAAAAATATACGAATTTAACACAAAGAATTAATAGAAAACGTGGTTTTTCCCCTTCCCCATCGGATTCCATCCCCACGCCAAAACCAGCGGTATATAACCGGCTGACGCAAGATCGCGCGACTTTTCCCCTTCTCTCGGAGAATCTAACCCCACCAGGAAAAGGGTTATGTAACCGAGTCACAGGACACCGCGCGATCCCTTCCCTTCTACAAGCCTGTTATGTTCGGCTCGATGCGAGATCGAGAGCGAACGTTTATTTTATTATTATTTATGGGGATCTTTTCTGTCTGAAAGGAGTTGGAACTCCAACACCAAGAATAATGTTGTTCAATTACTAGGTTTATTAGAATATTGGTTACAGATGAGTTTTACAAGAGGAGTCTACGTTGTCTCTACGGAGACAACCTCTCAGTTCGGTCGATGGAATTAGACTGCTTGGTGTTCGATTCGCAGTCGGGGACTGTGAATCGAAATATTCGCATTTTTCGCAATCGCGGAAGAGCCCGGCGATTGCCTCTTGCTGCGCTCGCGCTTCCGTATGCGTTCGCACTTTTCGTTGCTGCGTGCATCGGAGTGCGAGTTCATTCGCCTTTGCTGCGTTTGCACATTCTTGCGAGTTCGTTGCTCGCTTTTAATCGCTCGATTGGACTTCGCTCGAAATATTCTATGCGAATATTTCGACTCTTCGTTTTATCGCTCGAATTTTGAATATGCCCTTTTTGCGGCATAACATCGCTCCCCCCTTAAGAAGAAGAAATCTTGAATTCAAGTTTCTTCTCATTCGGTTCGTTCATTCGTCTGTTCAAAATTTGACTTGTTTCTAAGTTTAGTCCCTTTTCTAGATTTAATCCCTTTGATCCGATTTCTCGTTTCAATCCCTTTTTCTAGTTCCCTTTATTTATTTATTTATTTTCTTTGAATACTCCCATTACTTGAATTTATTTGCTTTCATTCTGGCGTATCTTTTCCTCGGTGTCGGGTTGCATCCCGCGCGTGGACGTCTACCTACGTCGGCACTTTGCGCGTCTCGCTGTTCCTACCTACACTGATAGCTGTCTTACTTGTATGTATGTATGTTGTCGAATAATTTGCACTCGCCGTACTGTCTCTACTTTTTGTCCAATTTCTCGTTCACGGGAATTCGCGCACTTTTCGTGATTTTTGGTCGCTCTTTCTTCATCGCTCTCATTGTTTGCGATGCACTTTTCACAATTTTTTGTTCTCTTTTTATTTTATTTCGCTTCTCTACTAAAGCCAGTGTACCCTGTTCTATGCTGGTTTCGGATTACGTTCGCTACCTATCGCTGTTTGGTCTGTTCGTGAATTCATTTCTGATCTCTTTTTTTTTTTTTTTCTAATTTTGGCGCTTTTTGGAGTCTCGTACGTTTTTTGCAAACATGTTTCCGGTCTGTTGCTGTCTCGTTTGTCGTCTCTCTTCCATCGGCGGTCCTTTTTCGTCGATTGTGCGTATTTTTTCCTATAAATTTTTCTTTTGCCCTGACTCGCCGATTTTCTGATTTTTCCTTGTCTCGAATCCTCCGTTTCCCGGTCTTCCGCTTCCCTAATGCTGTATTTCGGAAACCTTCACTCGCGTCGTTTCTCCGTCGTCCTCTTCTTCGGTTCGCCGTGGGTCTCGGATTCCTATCGGTCGTTGTGTGGCGTCGTTAATTCCTACGTTGGCATTTGTCTCGCTGCGTCGCTTGGTCGTTCGACTTCGGCTTGTATCGTCGTCTCGTCGTTGGCATTTTACGTTTTCGCGGCGACTTGTATTTCTGTTCGTTTCTCTTCGACGCATTTTTCCGTTGCGACTGACTGTGTTGCTATTCGTTTTGACGGCTTCTTCCTGCGGCTTCTCGCTCGTAGCTCGTGGCGGATCCTCCGTCTCAAGTTTCTCTGGCTCATGGTTCAATGCTTCGTGCAAGCATTTTCTGTGCCCTGGTGAGTCGTCTATGCCGCCTGTGTTAACGCGCGTGATCTTGACCTGGCGTAACGCGCTCGACTTCGCTGATGCGTGCATCTCAGGTGTCACCGTCGGCCTTCCTGCCTCGTTCCCTGTCTCGCTCGTGGCTATCGTGCTGATAGCACGGCTGCTACCCAGCGTACACACTATAGTCGACTCTCGCTCAGTTCTGGCTACGAGATTTTTCTCCTTTTTTATTAGCCCGTTTGTTTTTGTTCGGACTCCGTCCCAATTTGACCACGCCGGTTCAGGGGGCTCGCCGAGAATTTGTATGCTGTGTCCGTATATTTTGATGATCCTTCCCCCGAGGATGTCTACGTTGTGCTTCCTTATGAACTCCATTCCGAGTATCCCTTCTGTGCTCAGCGGTACGTCATCGGGTACCACGTGGAACCAGTGTTTCACTCTCACAGCTGGTGTCGCTACTGTTATCTCGGCCATGCACAATGTCGGTATCGTTGTTCCTGCTACACTTTTTATTTCCGCTTGCTTGTCCTTGATAGGTGTGCAAGGCCGCAGTGCGCTCTTCTTTATCAGGCTGCATTGGGCTCCGGTGTCGGCTTTCAACGTGACGGTCGTCTTCCGCGACTCCTCTATCTCGATAGGGAAATCGCAACCAGCGGTGCATTCTTCTGGGCCTCCCAGCGTGCTGACGCAATACATTTGTGCTTCTGTCGGGGTTGACTTCCGTCCTTCCACCCCGTCTAGCATTCGCAATGTTTTTCCGACCTTTTCGTCGCTGTTTCCCGTAGTTTCTTCATGCGGTTCTTTCCCGCGCCCTTGGGCTGCGTCAATTCTTCCGGCGACGGTAAACGAGTAAACCCTCAGTGTCCCGATGGTCCTCACGGGATTTTCACCCTGTTCGGTTTCGCTCGTTTCACCTTTCCTCTTCTGTTCGTCGCTGCGTTTTTTCGGGCATTGGTACCTGTAGTGCCCCTTCTCGTTGCAGTAATAGCATGTTACCTCGACTGTGTTCACGTCTTTTTCCGCTGCTGGTTGGCTCTGACGTCCTGAGGTTCGGTGGCAATCCTTTGCCCTGTGCCCTGGGATTCCACAGTTGAAACATCTCGCGGTTTCTCCGTTCACCTGTGAACGTCGTGGTCTGCCATGTTCCATTTGTTGTTGGTTATTTCCTCGTGTCATTCCCTCTACTTCCGTGGCTCCTACTACGGACTCGTGAAGGGTGCGATAATTTCTTGCTCGCACGAGCATCCGCAGCTCGTCCTTCAACCCATTTTCAAATGACATCTGCGCGCTTTTCCGTTGCGCTTGCTCTACGTAATGCGCTCCGCTCTCGTCTATTCCTTCGCATAATTTCTCTACGATCTCGACTGTCAACTTTTCCGTTCGAGTCGCGTACGTACTTACTGGTTCGTCTTGCCCTTGCTGGAGCGTACTGAACTCGTACGGCAGGGCTGCCAAGGACTTCCTTTTCCCGTACAGACCCTCTAGTTCGGCTTTTAGATCGGCAAACGTAAGCACCGTTTTGTGCTTCATCTCCCGTGTTGCTCGGCCCTCGAGTTTGCTTGCCATCACCAAGGCTAGCAAGACTTCGTAGTTACACGGGTATACTCTTGGAAACACGATTTCGCAAGACTGCAGAAATCCGTCGAGTTCGTCAGGATCGTTCCCGTCAAATGTTTTGATGTTTTTTAACGCCAGATCCAGACTCAGGTACCCGGCGTCCCCGTGTTCCCCTGATGATCAACGATGGTTACCGGCCCTCACGTCACGCCCCAGTCTGCCCAGCATCGCCTCGACCTCTTCGAGTTGTCGCTGTATTTCGTCCGCTCGAGCGCTAAGGCGCTCTTCGCGACTTCCACGTTCGTTGGCGACATCGTGCGCTCGCCCGTCGTATACGTTGCTCTGTCTCGGGAGTCCCCGACGTCCGTCCTCAACTATCCCGTTCGGTTCTGCTCTGACGGCCCTTCTTACGGCCCCTTGCCCTACGGCTCGCCTGTTCCCGCCGAGGTCTCCTCCCCCGGTCGCACGTGCAGGCAAGCTAGCCCCCCGTGCAAACGGAGGTAACCCGCCAGCGGCTTCTCCTGGCGACTCCTCGGCGTTTCCGTCTCGGAGTGATCGCGCCATTTCCCTCATTCTCGCTATCTCGGCGTCGACTTGTTCGTCTGTGACAGTTCGTCTGCCCGTCACCATGATTGTCGCGTCTGGCTCGAATAAGCTGTAGTCTATCGGCTCTATCGAGTCGTACGAAGTCTGTCTTTGTACGTTCACAAATCGGTTACTTTCGCGGCTCTCGGTCAACTCCAAATTCTGCTGCGCGCCTGACGTAACGTCGTCTCGTTCCGCGAGCAAATCTATTTGCAAAGTTGGCGATAACACGGGTGTGGTCGGCCTATCTGCCCTATCACACATCGGAATTATTTTTCCCAACAGCCCTACGCTACCCTGCGCTACTGGCTTTAGTTACAATTTTCCTAAATTTTTCCACGACTTACAGTACGATGAGCTGCAATCTGTCGGTCCTCAACGTCCTCTGATGACGTTTCCTTGTTGCTCTGCACTCGCCACCGCTCCCTGGTGACGTCGTCCCACGTCGTACCTCGATGGCGATGCCCTTGCCGATCCTCGGATGGCAATATCCTCGTCGATCCTCGCTGACGAGGCCTGACCGTCAATCCTCGATGACGGTCTCCTCAACGCCAAACCTTCCGTTGGCGGAGCTCGTACTGGCAATTCGATGCCCCCCGTCGGTCCCTTCCGACGGCAAAACCCTCAACAATTCGACTATCGGGCCTTGAAGCTACCGTTCCGCAGCTTCCGCGTGCTGGGTCGGTTCTATCCCGCGTTAACGTCTGCGTGTCAACGGGGTCTCGCACACGCCTTTTCCCTCGTGTGCGTCACTGTGCGACACTAGTATCTCCAAACTCACTGAACTCTCACCGTACTCGTCACTACGCGTTAACGACGTTCCGCGGGCGTAAAACACGTGGCGACTACTCACCGACAATTTGACTGCCTGGTAACTGAACGTCTTATTTTTGATGTGACAGATCCCACCGCTGCCACCAATGTTATGTTCGGCTCGATGCGAGATCGAGAGCGAACGTTTATTTTATTATTATTTATGGGGATCTTTTCTGTCTGAAAGGAGTTGGAACTCCAACACCAAGAATAATGTTGTTCAATTACTAGGTTTATTAGAATATTGGTTACAGATGAGTTTTACAGGAGGAGTCTACGTTGTCTCTTCGGAGACAACCTCTCAGTTCGGTCGATGGAATTAGACTGCTTGGTGTTCGATTCGCAGTCGGGGACTGTGAATCGAAATATTCGCATTTTTCGCAATCGCGGAAGAGCCCGGCGATTGCCTCTTGCTGCGCTCGCGCTTCCGTATGCGTTCGCTCTTTTCGTTGCTGCGTGCATCGGAGTGCGAGTTCATTCGCCTTTGCTGCGTTTGCACATTCTTGCGAGTTCGTTGCTCGCTTTTAATCGCTCGATTGGACTTCGCTCGAAATATTCTATGCGAATATTTCGACTCTTCGTTTTATCGCTCGAATTTAGAATATGCCCTTTTTGCGGCATAACAAGCCGATTCATCCTTACTCCAACGAAGGACCACGTGACATCGAATGATCCTTCCCCTTCTCCCTCGAATTTCATCCCTTCCGATTAAAAAGTGATGAAACATCACGCCACCCGATCAAAGTTCAGCGGTCCGAGAGACATATAAAAGCGTGCAGATTTTCGAGAGGATCATTCTAATTTTTCAACAAGTCAACAGTATACGACGTAACGAGACCGTTCGTCCCATCGAAGATAGCCCGTTAAACTCTTCGTGAGAAAAGAGCCCTTCGAACCCGTAAAACTCTTCGTGATAAAAGAGCCCTTCGAGCCCGTTTTATCTATTCGTGATAAAAGAGAGTCACAGTCCGTTTCAACTCTTCGTCAGAAAAGAGTCCTCGAGTTGATTTGTTGTCACGCAACAGCAATAGGGACCGTCGACTGTAGACGAATTCCGGGGACTTCTGCACCCACCGTTCGATACAGTCGCCGTGGTATCCGTTAGCCGTGGACTGGACACCTGAGTCCATTTTTCCATCGAGCTTCGCCGAGGCCAGCGTTTGTCAAAACGTTGACAACGTGACAGGCTGACATCTTCGTGAGACACACAAACTCGTGGCTTGTCCTGAGTGTGCGTCCCCGTAGATTTCGAGTCCTGTGCTCGTTCGACGAACGCCCCTCGTTCCCCACTAGCAAATATCTTCTGTTAAGATCGCGAATTTAAATACGTAGCAGGACGCGCAAATCAAGTTTATTATTTTGGTCCAAATTGAGCGTTAAGCTCCACACGGTGGGAACGAAACCACCGTGTGAATAATCAAAATTTAAAGATTTTTCAAATCGTACATAACCATTGCATTACAGTTATTAACATCCTTTTATCAGTGAGCCGGTGATGAGACGGTCTGATCCTCACGACACATGTGGGTGATAACGACCTCTGAGGCCACTTACAAAAAAAAAAAAGAAGAAAAAGAATCAAATCAGAACTAAAATCAAAAAGTATCCAGCGACGCAGGCAAAACCCAGTCCGCGACACGAATCCTCGCGTCAAGAACATAGGTTCATAGGGGCATCGGCCCATCGCGAAAAACATAATTTCAGCGACATCGAATTTCTTCCCACGCAAAGACTACGCGATCGAGCGCACGCTTATCGAAAAGGAATTCGAATCGTTTCAATACATGCGACTTATTAGCGTTGTTTGGCTTGAACACAGATGCCAATAAGAAAGCAATAGCATTTGCGGACGACCTTCTCATTTACGCGTATGACCGCAAAGTTTCGACGGTGCAAGTGCTGGTCCAAGATTTGTTCAATGAAATGAAAGGGTACTTCCACTCGTGGAAGCTGAAAATCAACACATCAGAATGCGAAAGTATCTTATTTAAGCCGAAACTCACGCTCGCCTGCGCAGACGTGAGACGAAATTGGCGCATATTTGAAATTAAAGAAGCGGGGCCGAACGGAAGCGAGATTCCTCACAAGACAGCGGTTAAGTATCTAGGCATCCATATCGATGAAAAAGTTAATTTTAACAAATATGTGACAACCCGACTGCAAAAAGCCAAAAAAGCTTTCAAGGTTTGCAGCAGATTATTTTACAACAAGCATCTTTGTAAGAGGGTAAAAACTTTATGCTCTCTTTTGCTCATTAGGCCAGTCATAACGTATCGCGCGCCGATATGGTTTAATATCAACGCGGTTAGGATGGAAAAAATAAGAATCTTCGAAAGATTTTGCCTAAGGGCATGTCTAAACATGTACAGATCACCGAGATCGAACTTCGCTAGGCATTTTAGAAACTCAGAGGTGTACAATAGAGCTCAGGTACACCGAATAGATATGCACATCCTGAAACTCATTCGCAATCATATCGCGTCGGCATCAAAATCGCGCATAAATAAAAAGCCTAATTTACGGCCCGTTTTATCCGCAATTTAACTACCATAGAGCATTAGTCCGGGTGGGCCTTGTCCCGCCGGAAGCTTTCACGTATCTCGATGCTAAAGGGCTTATACAGGACGCAAACAAAGTGCCGACGATATATCACATTTAAAGAGGATCGAATCAAAAAGCGTTTTTCTACGATAATGACACTCGATGCGAAATTAATAATCCCGATATAATGTATGACATAACTCTTCCTGACAGAGACCTAAAAGATAATTATATAAAAAATGTTAAGAAATACTGGTGGTTAGACCAGCAAGTCCCGTAAATCGATAAAAAGAAAAAAAACATAAAGTCAGCTGTCGTTAAGCGTCGAAAGCAGCGTGTCCGCCTAGATGGAATGTAAATACGAGTTATAATTATAATAGTTATAGTAATGTAAGTAATGTTATTTGTAAATAGTGTATATTTCTGTGTAGATATCAAGCTTCCTTCTTCTGCTCACTCCTTTTTATCTCTCAGCCGCTATCATGCGAGCTCCATACAAATTCGTGTGCAGTTTGTTTCCGTCAGTGGGGTTTCTGCGCCTATGTTAAAGTCACATGTGTCACACTGTTGCTGCCTGTCGGCCGCAATTTCTTTTATATTCGTTGTGTCCGATCACTTTCAAAAGTTTAATCAATCGACGAGAGCCTCACGACAATGCAGCGGTCGATGATTTTCAACAGTTTACAAGTAAATCCTTGGCCGTCAAATTCGGACCCGTACCGAGGATACATTGTTTTTTTAACGAGAAAACAAAAAAAGCGGTCACAAAAAAAAACACAAAAAAAAACGGAAAGAGAAGAAGAAGAATCACACACACACGCCGATTAAAACACAAAAAACTGAAATTATTATTACGGGATAATGAAAAAAAAAAACGGAGCGCGCACTGAGCTGTTCGGAGACTGTCAGAAGAATGAAATATTAACGAGATTCTGGACCCTGTGACACACGATTGCGGATGCATTTCCGAAAAATTAGTGTCCGCGGATTCGCAGTGACGTAGCTCGCGGAAGATCCACGTGCCAACTTGGCCATGAGGATAATTCTTAAATTACCGATGCTGAGTTGAGCTGAGAGATCGGCATTCCTGTGATAATTAAAAAAAAATATATTTTTCAGAATATTGACTTTTAACCCATGTGACACACGATTGCGGATGCATTTCCGAAAAATTAGTGTCAGCGGATTCGCAGCGACGTAACTCGTGGAAAAAACGGCCACGTACCAACTTGGCCATGAGAATAATTCTTGAATTACCGACACTGAGTTGAACTGAGCGATCGGCATTCTTGTAATAATAATAAAAAATGTTTTATTGAGGTGGCCAATGACTGTACCTCGCGAAAATCAATCAGTACCGTGATTGGCACTTTCGCAAGGTGAACGGGGGGTCGAACCAATGCTACCCCGTGATCGGCGCTCGCCTAGTACCCTCTGTTCTCGAGTTATGGGTAAAAAACGAGAATTCAATAACTATTATCGTTATTAACCATTTTTTTCGATGCGAACAGCTTCGTCCCTCGAAGCTCGCTCAAAACATGCTGCGAGGCGATTATTTTTGCCGTTCGATTTCGTTTGTCACGCACAGACTATATCTATGGAATATATTTCCGGGCGTGAATTATATGGTCTATCAGAGTTCTCTGATTAGCCGAATTGCAATCGCCTCGGAATTGAATTGTATTGCGAATTTTTTCATCCTGCAAACGGCGATCGGCTGCGACGAAAATTCCGCATCCGAAAATCCTGCATCATACGGGTATTCTGGAACACCCCCCAGAATGGGGAATAAGGCGTAGCTCGTAACGCATCCAATATAGACCATCGAGATCACTCAATCGTAATCTCGTTGACTCTCCGTGCATTTATTGGTGCTTCCATATCGATTGTATGTATTGACCGACGCTCTGTAGCGCACCAGTTGTGCAATGTATAAATCAATCCGACGTTAATTGCAAAGTATCTACCGACTCGAGTCGATTTTCTATATCATTATGTATGTATTTAGAAGACATTTAATTCGTCGATAAATCTCCAAATCCATGTCGGCCTGTCATTCTTGTTTTTGAGCCATACAAAGATCGATGCTTTGTAACTCGGAAGGGTTCACCAGGAAGATAATGCCCATGGAAATGCAAAAGAAGGAAATTCTACGATATCTGTGGCGCCACGATTTGACCATGGAATAAGCATTTTTAGGTCGAGATAAACTCATGTCGAAGAGTGATAATACTCGTTTTAGCGCTTAGTTTCCAAGATATCGTGACACTAACAACATTTTCATGATAAAAAATTAAATATTTATATACTTTAACACGTTCAGCCTATTCAATTCAAATTAAATACCAAACAATTACAGCAATAACTTCAATCGTGTGCGATGTTTTAGCTCGATAGCTCGGAATTCGTACCAATAGCAGCGTGTATAAACCGCAAAAAATAGAAAATATTCATAACGATTGAACGCCTAAACCCACTTGAGCCGAATTAAATATCAACAACCTTAGTGGAAACTTAACTCGCATGCAAAGTTTCCGGTCAATATTAGCAGGAAAATTGTGGCAGTTATCCTCTCAATAACTTTGTCGTCATACATTGTGACGAGGCGTTGAGACGCGCTCGCATCCACGCGCTATAGGCAGAGAGAATTCGAAGCGCGATAGATCGTTCCTCGGGCACACCGGTCGAGAGAGAGAATTAAAGGCCGAGTACTGCGGTAGTTGAATGTTCGCAGGGAATATTCAACGGGACTCCGCGATACGAGACTGGACGAGAGACGCGAGCGCGCGGGACGCGAGGAGCGAGAGAGAGAGCAGCAGCGAAAAGGATCGAGCGGTCGACGTGACGCTCGATATTCGGCAACGTGCTCCCTTCCCCCTCCTCGCGCGAGAAAATTCAGCGTAACGCGACAGCGAACAGAGAGGCTGCGACC
The DNA here is from genome assembly GCA_963924025.1 of Ischnus inquisitorius. NCBI lineage: Eukaryota > Metazoa > Arthropoda > Insecta > Hymenoptera > Ichneumonidae > Ischnus > Ischnus inquisitorius. The sequence continues at coordinate 18,598,322 of OZ001247.1, forward strand.
GTGAGCGAGAACGGTAGCGATTAGCGAAATAGAAATTGCGAATAGGAGTTTTGATTCTAATTTCTCTCTCTCCGTACAGTCGAGACTTAGTGGTGGTAATTTCGTATTGAGGTATCGAGTTTGACTCGAGGTGAAATTAGTAAAGAAGACTTATTGATTAATTAACCGTGGTTTCGGGATTTCACCAAGCGAGAGAATAACCGAGTTTTCGGACGAAATCGACAGGGATAAGATCGCCGCTCTGCGTAGGAGAATAAAAAGGTAGGCGCACGCTGTGCTTGAATCTCCTTTGATTTTCCGGCCCCGGTGGGCAGAGAGTGGAGTCTCTCCGTAGAGTACCGTGCACGCGGTTTATCCTCGGTCGCTTCGGCTTCTCCGACGACGCGCGTAGAGAATTATAGAATATTTTCCGTGGTTTGTCGGATCGATCGGCATTCGAGTAAATTCGGACTCGACTGTCCGTTAATCTTGTATGATTTGAATTGGTAAAATATACGATATTTTGTTATTTGTTTTATTCTAAATTGAGTATTGAAACATAATTATTGCACGCCCGAACTGCACCCTTGAACTTTCGACAAGGTAAGGATTTGAGACAACGAGGGACAGTATACCCTGGTCGTGGGGTAAGAATACACGGCCTGGCGCCCAAGTGGAAAAGAATCGAAGATACTTCCGCCGAGCGGGAAGTAGAAAAACAATTTTGGGGCGTCGTTATATTTGGTCGGATGCGGCTTTGCTGCGACCATTCCGACTCAGTAAAGCGGTCCGTCACAATTTTTGGCGCCCAACGTGGGGCTGTGCATCTAATTATTCGGAATAATTCGATCGAGAATTTCGCGATAAAGCGTTGAAACGTGCGCGAAATAACAGTGATTTCAGTCAAAGGACAAATCGTATATCGTGATCGAGTCGGGAACAGGCCGCGCGAGTGACCGCGACAATAACACTCGATACAGCGAAATCGTAAACAAGTCGTGTCGACACCGCGCCGAGCCGTCTCGGAGAACGCTAGAAATTTAGCATTACGAAAATTTTTCGCCGGTAAATATTTCAGTGAATATCAACCGCCGAGCCGACTCGGGTATCGCGAGAAATTGAGAACATTCGTACGCGTGAATCTGTCACGAGATTTCTCGACAGCGCGTACGAACACGAAAAGAGCTTGAGCTTCGAGTCCCGCGCGCGGAAGGTAAACAAAGCGGTGCGTGACCGAATAAGGCGAAGCTCGCTCGACAATCGCGAGTGACAGTGAAAAATATTATTCGCGAACTATCGGGAGAAATAATTCAATTAATTTTGAAAAATAAAATCTCGCGATAGTTCGATAAATAAACCGGCGTGGAATAATAAATTGCGGCGCGCGGTTTATAAGAAATAATTTCACAGTTTAAAAACACTCCGCGATTAACACGCGTCAACGGTAAATAAATTAAAAAAAAAAACCGATCGATTATAAAAGATGGCAAAAGCTACGCAATCCGGTAAAACAACGCCCGAGCAGACCGATGACGAGCCCGGACAAATTGAAGAGCCGCGAGCGCGCGTTGGATCGCGCGGGTGGAAACGAGAATTTTTGGAATCGATGTTGTGGATCGACCACGCGCCAGACACCGTAGTGCGCGAATTACTCATCGCAGCGGGAGTGAACGCGGAGGGTAGTCCACAAGAGATTCGGGATCGATACGCTCGTCTGAAACTCCGCGAGAACGGGGATCGTGACACCAAGTGGACCACCGCGGATGACAATCGACGCGGAGGATCACAAGGTGCGATACCACACAAATCGATCGACGGGAAAAAGGTTGTGCGTCCAAGCCTCGAGGATCGACAATTGGAGGAAGATTACGATAAGTTTCTCGAACGCAGCGAACACGTGACGATGCGACGCGGCAAGGCCCCGAGAAAAACCACGGATGGTAACCCAGGGGGGATGCTTACCGTCGCAGAGGCACAGGGTTCGCAGCAACAAGAGAAAGACCTTCAACCGACACATCGAAAGATTGGGACGCAAACAGACGGAGAATTCTCATCGGACAGCGTGGAAAACGTCAAGACAATCCCGAAGAAAAAGCCGGAAGAGAAACCGCGTAGCTCAGCAACGAAAAATCGTCGAAAAGAGTAACACCGACCGAATCGAGTGACAGTTCCAGTGCATCCTCGCAAAGTGAGTCGAGTGACTCGGGAGAGACAGCGTCGTCCGAGTCCAGCGAGAGCGAGGAGAGCGCGCGAGAGACTCGAGGAACGAGACAGAGCGTGCTCTCGCACAGACAGAGAAGCGAACGACACACTCGACACGGAAGTGAGAGAGATACTCGCCGAGAGAGCGTGCGTCACAGTAATCGACGCCATACCACTGGAGAGAGACCGCGTGGCGAGCAGCGTACGTCACGGGGACGCGACGTGAGTGATATTGCGCGAAAGTGGAAATTATCTTTCTCCGGCAACGATGAAATGGAATGCGACGAATTTCTCGAACAATTACAAGAGAAAATTAGCGCGGCAGGAATGAGGAAATCCGAACGATTGACAGTACTGCCAGAAGTATTGCAAGGCCGAGCCTTACAATGGTATCGAGCGAATCGTCGATCGTGGACATCTTGGAGGGAATTTATTCGAGAATTCCGTGACTGGTTCACCGCGGACACGGATCAAGAGGGTCTACGAGATGATATTCGGCGACGAACGCAAGGCTCGGAAGAGAGCGCGAAAGATTATCTCATTTGCATACAAGGGCTGTATGCTCGCTTGAAGAAACGAAAGAGTTTGCACATACAACTCGAACAAGCATACGCCGGTCTCCGACCAGAATATTGGGATTTGATCGATCGACGGGATGTTCGATCGTACGGCGAATTAGCACGAGACGCGACACGAGTTGAACGTCGCTGGGCTCGAGCTAAAGCTCGTCGTCCTCCGCCGAGTCGTGAGGAATCGCACGCGAAAGCGTTCGCCTGCGTAAATAAATCGATACCCAAATCACAGTCGGCGAGCAGTGAGAAACATCACAACAATACGCGAAAACCGTTCCGAGTCTCGCACGGAAAAATTGCCGAGATAGACAACGCGAGCTCAGACGTCGGCGAGAAAAAGAAGAAAAAGAAAAAACGTCGACGCAAGCGCAGCGAGGGAAGCGAAGAGGTTGCAGGGATCGAGAGATCGCCGAACAGAACAACAACCTCAACGCCGAGTACGAATCGGCAGCAGCAGCAACATCGCACGAGTAGTCGCGAAGACACAAGGGAAACGCGAAACAATCAAGGTGGATCGCGAAGAGAAAACTCGAGTGCGAACGGAAGGATCCCTCTCTTCTGCTATAATTGCGGGGAGGAGGGACACTTCAGTCGAAATTGCCAAAAGCAACGAGTGACCTTGTGTACAGCCTGCGGTCGCCGAGACGTGACGAGTAAGACATGTGGCTGTCTCCTCTCAAAAAACGCGAACAGGGACTGGCAACGCCGGAGCGGCCAGAACCGAGGATAACCGATAAAGCTCCGAGGGAACAAGAAAATTCGTCGACAGTTCAGCCTCAACAGGAAAATATCCTGCCTTGTCCTTCCCGGGGTGCAGTCGAGATCGAGCGTAGGGACGTAGGAAATCGCGTAATTGTAAGCGCGAGCACGTCGCGCTCTCACGACAATTTTATTGCAGCGCCGGTCGAGGAACAACAAACAGGTGAGTCTCCTAGCGCGTCGATAGGTATCTGGACGCTGGACGAATTAACTTCAGATGATTCGGATTGCGAATCCGCGGAAAATGACGTGATAAATATCGCGACTGAGAACGGTCAGTCCGAAAACGTGAACCGCGGAAACGAGAGTCGCGTCGCGAGAAACCGAGTTACGAATAAATCGAATCGAGTACCAGAAAGCGCAACTACGAGAGAGCGAGTTCGCGTGAAAGACGGGAAATGCGAGTTTCACACCGAGTTCAGGCCCGGTACATTACCCGGTACTCTGGTAACGCAGTTCCCATTACCGCCGAAAGAATGGAAGCGCGAGGGGGGACGGATTCGAATTTTCGTACAGTTAATAGTCGGAGGAAAAATACTCGAAGCGCTCATAGATACGGGTGCGACGGTCTCGGTGTTAGGTAGAGTAGGGGGGATGATAGTTACCGAACTCGGCCTACCGTACCGCGAGTATCCACCGAACTCGACAAATTTCGTGACAATGGCAAATGGATCGCCGGAACGAGTTCTCGGCGAAGCGCTCTTCCCGATTGACCTCGACGGTAAACAACAATGGTTTCCGGCGATCCTCGTAAAACATTTGAAATCGAAATGCATACTCGGTATGGATTTTATTCGTTCATTTGGGATTAACGTGTACGGGAAACGCGGCACATGGGAAGTCGACGGTGTTGGGATCGAGCACCCGATAGCGCGCTCGTGCGACGAAATAGCTACACTCGGTATGTGTTTCGGGGTACAACCGATCGCCGTGTCGCAACGGGAAAAAATTGACGCACTTCTTGCGAAAATAATTCCGACAATGCCCAAAGATTTTAGCCAAGCCGTGACGCTCACGCAACACGTGGTAGACGCGCCGAGCGATCGGGCGATTAAACAGCGTATGTTTCGACGATCCCCGGTAGTGATCGAGGCATTACACGCTGAAGTCGACCGAATGCTAGCGGGGGGGATTATAGAGCGCTCGAGTAGTGATTGGGCGAGTCCTCCCGTTATGGTGCCGAAGCCAAATGGAACGTATAGATTCTGCGTCGATTATCGCGAACTAAATAAAGTGACAAAGAAAGACGCGTATCCGTTACCGAGAATGGATACGATACTCGATAAATTGCACGAGGCAAAATATATTACAACTCTCGACATGAGCGCGGCCTATCATCAAATTATGATGGAAGAAAGCAGTAGGCCCTATACCGCGTTCATTGTCGAAGGCAAGGGTTTATTTCAGTTCAGACGAATGCCGTACGGTTTATGTAACGCGCCCACGACATTCCAACGGTTAATGGATCGTCTGATAGGACCGGAACTCGAGCCTCACGCGTTCGCGTACCTCGACGATATAATTATCGTAAACAGCACGTTCGAGGGACATTTACAATGGATCGAGAAAATTCTAAAAATTATTCGCGACGCGGGGTTAATATTAAATTATGAGAAAAGCGAGTTCGGCCGAACCGAAGTACGATACCTCGGATTTTTAGTGAATCGCGACGGCCTCCGACCAGATCCGGAGAAGATCCGACCGATTCTCGAATATCCGAGGCCTCGTAACGCGAAAGAAGTACGCCGATTCAACGGAATGTTTAATTGGTACCATCGTCACTTACAGAATATCGCGGCGGTCGCGGGACCACTTAACCGTTTAACGAGTAAAACATTCAAGTGGCGATGGACGGAATTAGAAGAGGCCGCGTTCCAAGCCGTAAAAAAAGAAATAGCTAACGCCGCGACGCTAACATTTCCGAATTACGAATTACCGTTTGTGTTGTACACCAACGCGAGTAACACAGGCATCGGTGCGGTATTAACACAGAGAGGCGACGAAGCCGAAGTGTTAATATCGTGCGCGAGTCGCGCGATGACGGGACCGGAGACGCGATACACAGTGACCGAGCAAGAGTGCCTCGCTGTAGTATGGGCGGTACGAAAATTCCGACCGTATCTCGAGGGTTATTCGTTCACAGTAGTGACCGATCACAGTAGCCTGAGGTGGCTGCATAATCTTCGAGACCCCGTCGGCAGGCTCGCGAGATGGGCCTTTGAGTTATCCGGTTACGATATGACTATCGTGCACCGAAAAGGGACCGAGAACGAAGCCGCCGATGCGTTATCGTGGATGTACGAGGGAATAGAGTCGCGAGACGAAGACGAATCGGTCGAAAATATTGACGAGATAGATTGGTACGCCGAACGATACCAGGTAATCGCGAGGAATCCGCGCGCGTTTGACGATTGGCGAATCGAAAATAGAAATTTGTATCGTTATCGGCCGGATAGTCTCAAAGAAACGGCAGGAGATGATCCAGACGCGTGGAAATTAGTAGTACCGTCCGAAGAACACGATAGGATTCTCGAGCAAGCGCACGATGACGAACAAGCTGGTCACCCGGGGGTAGAAAGAACATATCGCCGTATCGCGACGTATTACTATTGGCCGGGAATGTACCGCGACGTCAAGAGTTACGTCGGTAATTGCGTAACGTGTGCCTTGCACAAATCGAGTCAAACGAAACCGATGGGAATGATGGGACCGCGAGTAGTCACTCTTCCCTGGGACACCGTAGCAGCCGACGCGATGGGACCGTACCCAAGATCGAAAATGGGAAACAAACACTTAATCGTGTTTGAAGATTTATTCACGCGATGGATAGAATGCGTACCCGTAGCCGCCGCGAACGGAAAAACGATCGCCGAAGCGTTTCGGGAAAGAATAATTTGTCGATGGGGAACACCGCGTGTATTGCTGAGTGATAATGGCACAGAATTCGTTAATCAAACGATAAACAAGTTAACCGAAGAATACGGGATCGACCGAGTCACAACGCCGCCGTATCACGCGCAGGCGAACCCGGTCGAGAGAGTAAACAGAAACTTGAAAACGATGATTTCGAGTTATATTTCGTCCGATCATCGCGAATGGGATTTCAGAATAGCCGAGTTTCAGTTCGCATATAACACCGCGGTACACTCCTCGCTGGGAGTGAGTCCGGCGTTTTTAAATTTAGGCCGCGAACCGAGACCCGCGTTGCATCTCCGTCGAGCGATTGAACGCGACGTTGCACCGAATGCACCGAATCGAGAAAAATGGATCGCGACAATGAGCAAACTCGTAGAATTGCGCGATCTGGTAACTCGAAAAATTCGCGAAGCTTCGGAAAAGCAAGCGAAATATTATAATCGAAACCGACGTGACATAACGTTACACGTCGACGACCAAGTTTACCGACGTCATCGAGTACTCTCGAAAGCAGCGAATAACATGACGTCGAAGTTCACGAAAAAGTATACGGGACCGTTCACAGTCGCGAAGGTAGTATCGCCGAGCGTGGTAGAATTGTCCAGTCCGGATGGTCGACACGCCGGGAGATATCACGTTAAAGATTTAAAATTCGCAAAGAGCGTGAATACTCCAGAGAGCGCGACGGCGCGAGCGCACGCCGATGACGCAGTGCCAAGCACGAGCCGAGACCCATACTAACAAAGACTTTTCTACGCGAAAAGAGTCTTGTAGAGTAGCTGAGTGTATGAATGAGTCCGTATGCTTAATTAGAAATAAGGAAAATTAAGTAATTTTTTAATTATTTTTCTGTGTGGTATTTGGAAAAAGCCAGAAGGAAAACGGGGTAACATGTTGCTTCGAGACCGAACGCGCGAAGATGCGAGGAAAAGGCAGCAGAGCCAGCTCACGGCGATTCGGAAAGAAGCGCATCGCCGATACCTCGAACGAATCGAGACAATAGAACGAGCCACGAGCGCTGCCGAACGCGTCGACACGGAAAGGCACCGTGTACGAAGCAACGAGGTACTACGACGCCGAGAAGTGACGCAAGAGGGGGACCGCTATTGCCAACGAGATCGCACGCGCCGACATACCGGCAAGCGACGAAGTCGAACACCTCAAGCTCTTTCTCGCGATATTCTGCTTTATTACAATAGTGTCGTGCGTGATCTACGAGTGTGCGAAACCGCGATAGAGACAAACTGCTCAACATAAATCGTAAGCGGCATGAAAAACATTTTCTTTCATTATACGATAATTCTGTCGTTACGAATCGTCAAAGAGTAGTGAGAAGCGCGGTCGCCCGCGTGCGACAAGCCACGTTAAAAATTTTTGTGTTTCTTTTGATACAACGGAAAGAAAAATATTCCGTTAACTCGATTTCTTTTTGTTATGTCCTTTTACCGGAATAAAGGGAAAATGGAAGCTCGAAACCCAGAAAGCGAGGAAGTGGCGAAGAGTCTGCAAGTGCAACTGGAGGTTATCCGCGAGAGAGCCCGTCGACAGTACCATGGGGAAGACCCGGGACCCGCACTGCCAGTGCAAGAAGAGATTGCGACGATACGAGCCGAACAGCAAATTTTGGCTATTCGCGAAGCCGCTCAACGCCGTTACCGAGCGTTGAGACTTCAAGAGACTTCTCGTAACAACTCGCCGAGCCGCGAGTAAACACAACACTCGCCGAGGCGCGAGCGAGAGTCGACTCGCCCCGCCGTTTGCACTGGGAACTTCCAGAAGGAATCGAGGCGAATATTTCGAGCCTGACCCTCGAAGATGACGTTCCACCGCGAGGTGCACGAGAACGCGAGGATAACTGCGACAATAGAGAGCGATATCCGACGCCGAGCGAGGCGAGGCGATCGCACGGAGCCTAGGGGACAGCACGCGTCGAGCGAGAGGCGATCGAGCCCCGCCGCCGAAAGCGTCCGGGATGCCTCAATTGTAGACGCCAAGGTCACTCCTGGAAAACATGCCGCCTGCCTCTACGCCGTGACTTTTGTCAGTTATGCCACAGGGACGGCATAACGACAGCGGAATGCCCTGGACCGCACGGCATGTCCCGAGTCATCGCGGAGGGCCGCGCAGAAATAGTCCAAAACTACGTTCGCATACGAGCATGGGAGGCTTCCACCGATATGGCATGCCCGAGATGCTATGAAGACGGACACGGGCCAAAGGACTGTCCACGCCCGTGGACGCCGGGAGACACGCCGTACTGCATTCGATGCTATAGAGTGAACTATACCGTCTCGAACTGTCCGACGTGCAATCCTCGCCGCCGTCGTCACTAACGTGGAAACCCGAGCGATATATCGTACAAGAAAACGCGCGAGCCGAGCACTCGGCGCAAAGACATTTTGAGTTTAGTTATTGTGATTCTTATTTTTATTTTTCTCGATAGAACACGCCGAAAGAAAACCGAACGAGACTCGGCGTAAAACTGTGTTATTTTTTTTCTCTTTTCTTCCAACTTTCTTGTAACGATAGATCGCAATTAATAAAATATTTTGAGTTCCGACCATGTACTTTAAATGTGAAATTCATTTGAGTGAGATTGATGGGTCATGTGTGTGAATTAGCATAGGATTATTTTGGGTTCATATAATCTCGTTATTTTTTTTTGTTTTGTTTTTGTTTGTTGCATACTCTCGACCGATCACGACCGAGGAACGACGCGGTCATGTAAAAGCACGTGGAGATAAAAGTATCGGCGTGTGCCCACCACGCTAGTTCGCGAGGTAGTTCCGGCCTAGCGGGGGGGTGTGACGAGGCGTTGAGACGCGCTCGCATCCACGCGCTATAGGCAGAGAGAATTCGAAGCGCGATAGATCGTTCCTCGGGCATACCGGTCGAGAGAGAGAATTAAAGGCCGAGTACTGCGGTAGTTGAATGTTCGCAGGGAATATTCAACGGGACTCGGCGATACGAGACTGGACGAGAGACGCGAGCGCGCGGGACGCGAGGAGCGAGAGAGAGAGCAGCAGCGAAAAGGATCGAGCGGTCGACGTGACGCTCGATATTCGGCAACGTGCTCCCTTCCCCCTCCTCGCACAAGAAAATTCAGCGTAACGCGACAGCGAACAGAGAGGCTGCGACCGTGAGCGAGAACGGTAGCGATTAGCGAAATAGAAATTGCGAATAGGAGTTTTGATTCTAATTTCTCTCTCTCCGTACAGTCGAGACTTAGTCGTGGTAATTTCGTATTGAGGTATCGAGTTTGACTCGAGGTGAAATTAGTAAAGAAGACTTATTGATTAATTATCCGTGGTTTCGGGATTTCACCAAGCGAGAGAATAACCGAGTTTTCGGACGAGATCGACAGGGATAGGATCGCCGCTCTGCGTAGGAGAATAAAAAGGTAGGCGCACGCTGTGCTTGAATCTCCTTTGATTTTCCGGCCCCGGTGGGCAGAGAGTGGAGTCTCTCCGTAGAGTACCGTGCACGCGGTTTATCCTCGGTCGCTTCGGCTTCTCCGACGACGCGCGTAGAGAATTATAGAATATTTTCCGTGGTTTGTCGGATCGATCGGCATTCGAGTAAATTCGGACTCGACTGTCCGTTAATTTTGTATGATTTGAATTGGTAAAATATACGATATTTTGTTATTTGTTTTATTCTAAATTGAGTATTGAAACATAATTATTGCACGCCCGAACTGCACCCTGGAACTTTCGACAAGGTAAGGATTTGAGACAACGAGGGACAGTATACCCTGGTCCTGGGGTAAGAATACACGGCCTGGCGCCCAAGTGGAAAAGAATCGAAGATACTTCCGCCGAGCGGGAAGTAGAAAAACAATTTTGGGGCGTCGTTATATTTGGTCGGATGCGGCTTTGCTGCGACCATTCCGACGCAGTAAAGCGGCCCGTCACAACATACACACACACACATACTTACACCCGGATGCCGGCTCGGCCAAGTGGGACAAGATCTTGCTGGCCCTGCAAGATCTCAAGGTGCCGCTCTACCTGCGAAGAGTCATCTCGAGCTACCTGACGGACCGGACCCTGCTTTACGACACCGACGACGGCACGCATTCCTATAACATCACAGGAGGCGTGCCACAGGGTTCGGTCCTAGGGCCCCTCCTCTGGAACGTCTTGTACGATGGCCTGCTTCGGCAGCCGCTTCCAGACGGGGTATCGATAGTGGCCTTTGCGGACGACGTCGCCCTCGTCGTCGTTGGGAAAACCATCGATGAGGTGCAACACCTCGGAGATGACTCAATCGAGGTAGTAGCCGACTGGTTGAGCGACCATGGGCTGAGTCTGGCGGACGAGAAGACGGAGGCGGTGCTCATCTCTCGGACGAAGAAGAGGGCGTACGCCACATTCACGGTCGGTCATAGCAAGATCAAGACCGCAGACACGTTGAAATATCTCGGTGTCATCCTGGATGCGCGGCTGTCGTTCAGAGAACATCTTCTGAACGCGGGCTCGAAGGCATCACGAGTCGCGCGAGCGCTAGCGGGCATCATGCCCAACATCGGGGGACCGAAGGAGCCGCGACGGTTCCTTCTTTCCTCCGTGGTGAGCTCCGTAATTCTCTACGGGGCTCCGATTTGGGCTGATGCCTTGAACACCCATCCGAGTTACGGAGCCACGTGCCGACGGGCCTACCGGACTGTCGCGCTAAGGGTGGCCCGAGCGTATCGAACCGTGTCTGACATAGCTCTCTCGGTGATCGCAGGATTGCCCCCTATTGATCTACTGGCAGCCGAGAGGGCCAGGATGTACCGTGAGCGTAGGCGTACTGATGCTGATGGCATCGATCAAGAGCGTGGGGATGATCGATGGTCCAGCATCACCTTCGAAGAATGGCAGCGGAGATGGGATTCAGCAGGCGAGGGTCGGTGGACCCACCGTGTGATTCCTAATGTGAGAGCGTGGGCGAGCAGGCAGGGTGGACTTACAACTTTCCACCTGACCCAGGTACTCACCGGGCACGGGTGCTTCCGCAGCTATCTACATCGCATTCGCGTGTACGATGGCGCGGAATGTCCGGTGTGTCCTGGGATCGACGAGGACGTGGAACACGTGCTCTTCCATTGCCCGAGATTCGCCGAGGATCGGGAGCGATTCCGAGCGTCATGGGGAGGATCCATGACACCGGAAGGCATGGGAAGGTGCCTGCTCGGCTCACAGGATGGTTGGGACGCGGTGGTTGCCCTCGCTACGTCCATTGTGGAGAAGCTGAATTCCATCAGGAAGATGGAAGAGCGAAGAGCCAGACGCGCTTAAATTCCGAGTGCGTGCCAGAAGGGCCGTCTGAGGCGTAGACTGCCCCTCGCGAAGTAAAGCCTTTTGGGCGGTTTCCGCGGGGGGGATTACAGTCGAGAGGAGGAATGTTTTAGTGGGTATTGCCAGGAATGGCCGAGTCCCACATAACCCACTCGGGTATGCGTAAATGCATTTTCAAACCTCCTCGATAAAATTAAAAAAAAAAAAAATAAAACCCGGATGCCGGCTAAAAATTGGATTTCTCGACGTTTTAGACTGCTTTAAGTACGTTATTGCTACTTTAGATATCAAAACATTGACATTTTCTTTATGAAAAAATCGAGATTGGTAACAGCGACAAATGTCGATATCTCAGTAATATTTCGAGATCGATAATGCAATCAACTCAAGATTTACAAAGACAAGAAGACTTGTCTCGTAAGAGCTTGAAGGTTGGTTGTTGCAAACCATTTGCGCTATCCAGAATGTACCACGTGGAAGTTGTCTGCTTGGCATTCCACACGCACATGCACACGCGCACGCGCACGCGCACGCGCACGCGAACGCACACGCACACGCACACGCACACGCACACGCACACGCATACGCACACGCACACGCACGCACGCATTCCTTGGATGTGTGTGCGCGCGCGCAGAGATCCGGACCGCGGGACGTCACTACCGCATTTGCCGAACTCAAAACCCTCCCTGGACACACACACACACGCGCGCGCTCGTTCATATTTGCAGAATGAATGTTCCGTTGCAATTGACGGCGTGCTCATTCCATTTACTGCACATATTTTTTGGTCCTGGTGCCGGTGGTTTGCGGACCTTGCGTTCAGCCGTCAAGCCGCACCTATCGCATACGTACACGTATTTTTGTGGAAGTAGGTGCCGTTGTACTCGTAGTACTCTGAATTTTGCATTTCGCAATTTTGTTAACTCTGGCTAATTCGCGTAAGAATATGCCACGGTGTTTAGCATTGTCGCTTCGATTCCCACCAATTAAGTCAACGTACGCGTGAAGCATTTCATGAAGAATCGTCGTCACCAAGATCGATCGCCCCTCCGTATCTTTGACCGAAATTCGGATTACTCGTTGAACGAAATCGGTAACCCCGAACAACGTCCTGATTCGTGGATCCCGGCGGAGTTGGTACCCCTTTAATTTATTGTCAAAACATTTGATGTTAAATTGACGAAATATTTCATGTATATCAGGATCCGTGTCGGCGTCGAACGCGGCGTGCACAATCGACGATCGCGCGGGATTGAAATTAGCCGGTAATAGAATAGGCTTTGTAATGCCCAGATTATAGGCCATTGGCAATGAAATCTCCAAGCCTGCCGAATTTTCCCTTTTTCTTTTGCTTCGCGTCTCCATATTAAGCGACTCTTTCTTGTATCGACTACACGATCAACGACCAACAACTGAACGACGACCAACCGACTACAATCCCAATATTATGTCCGACAATTTCTCTTCGTTCGTTTCTTCTCTTCGCTCGTCCGTTCTCTTCGTTCGTCTGTTCTCTTCGTTCTCTTCGTGCGTTCGTTCTTTGCGTTCGGTCGTTAGTTAGTTCTTTTCACTCACTCGTTCCTTCTCTTCGTTCTTTACATTCGTTCGTTCGTTCGTTAGTTACTTCGTTTCGCTCGTACGTTCGTTCGCTCGTTCTTTTCGTTCGTTCGTTCTTTTCCTTCTCTTCGTTCTTTTCGTTCGTACGTTCTTTGCGTTTGTTCGTTAGTTCGTTAGTTAGTTCTTTTCGCGCGTTCGTTCGGTCTTTTCGTTCGTTCTTTTTGTTTTTTACGTTCGTTCGTTAGTTACTTCTTTTCGCTCGTACGTTCGTTCGCTCGTTCTTTTCATTCGTTCGTTCTTTTCCTTCTCTTCGTTCTCTTCGTTCTCTCCGTTCCGACGTTCTTTGCATTTGTTCGTTCGTTCGTTAGTTAGTTCTTTTCGCTCGCTCGATCGTTCTCTTCGTTCGTTCTTTTCGTTCGCTTGTTCTATTCGTTCCGTCGTTCGTTTATTCTTTTCGTTCGCTCGTTCGTTCGTTCGTTCATTCTTTCGCTCGTTTGTTTCGTTCCTTCGTTCGTTCGTTCTTTTCGTTTATTCGTTCGCTCGTCCGTTCTCTTCGCTCATTCGTTCTCTTCGTTCGTTCATACTCTTCGTTCGTTCGTTCGTTCGTTTGCTCGTTCTTTTCGTTCGCTCGTTCGTTCGTTCGTTCGTTCGTTCTTTTCGCTCGTTCGTTCGTTCATTCGTTCGTTCGTTCTTTTCGTTCGCTAAGTCTGGACCTGTTGATATACGACTCGAATTCGAAGCTGAGGACAATTTTCCCGCTGATACATCGGCGTACTGTCTGATATTACATGATCGAATAGTTGAGTATAACCCCATCAGTGGTGGGGTGAAAAAGTTGGTATAAAACAGCCTTCGTGTGGGAAACCGAGTTAGTATCATTTAAGATGAACATGTCTAATGTAACGTGGCCTAAATCAGAGCGCTTGGTGCTAGTTGAGTATCATGATCGTGACGAGCTCTACTCTGAAATACAAAAGATACGGTGCATCATACCACAGCGTTTTATCAAAGTGGTAAAACGACTACAGGAGCTCAGCAGTTATAATTGCTTTGCCTGGTATAGCATATATATATTCAAGTCGTTCACACTTAGATTCAGGCGGGACGCCCGGATTATGGACATTTTGGGTAAAATTGACAGGAAGATTCTTCGCGAAGAGGAAATACCCAATAACACAGATTTGGCCGAATTTCTTTGGCGCACAATGCGTAAATCGGAACACCGCACAACGGAATACTGTGAATTTCTGAAGCGCGTAGACAACCCACCGAGTTACTCGGCTCAATTTACCGATGAGGAATTTAAGAAGATACTCCAACTCGAAGATGAAATACTCGAAGAGGAGGTGATGGACGTCATCCGCTTCAAATTCGGACTTGATACACCGACGCACTGCGTACTTCGCTGAGTGGAGGAGTGGGGGTGAAAAGTTCGTATAGAGCCGCTCCCATTTCGGTAATCAAATCAGTATCAATCAAGATGGACATTATCGTGGATATCCGAGGGTTCAAGAAACCTATTGATGAATTCGTGTTGGAAGAAATATCAATTCTGAAAATGTCTGAGGACATGGCTGATCCTATAACGCTCATCGTCAAACCACCATGCTCGTTGACCGACCTGCCAGCGAAATACAAGTGTATGAATTTGTGACTACAGCGCAATTTTCATGAAATGACCCGGGAGTCCGGTGAAATGTCTTACGAGGGGGCTATAAGCTTCGTTCGCTCTATCTTGAAACTTGGAGCGACCCATGTCACATTTTTTTTGCATACCGTTTTTACGCAATCGCTTGTTATTTGTAAATTTATCGGCTGCGGTAGTATCGATCCCCATGGAAATATCATTAACTGATTCTCCGCTCGCTCCCACATACTCTCTGACACATCAGCAGTATTCACCAAGGGTGCTACTATATCTATTTGTTCTTCTTCTTCTTCCTCGCGATGTTGACCCCCTATTTTTTTTACAAATGTATTGTTATTATTATGTAAATTTAGCGCAATGATTTTTCAAGATTTCAATACTTACAATTGTCTGCATGCTGTGCTCGTTCCGCCTCATCTACAGCGCGTGCTGCCTCTATAACAGCAGTAATTACAGGGTCCTCTTCGTCATCTTCTTCTTCTTCTTCTTCTTGCTCGGATGCCGTCTCTGTCTCTGCTAAATTTCCATCATTATTATTATCATGAATTAGTTGATAGGTTTGCATTTTTTTGAAACACTTACGGGTTTCAGCCTGACCCTGTAACCACAAATCTCGGTCTTCTACAGCGCGCGTCTCCTCTGTGAGAGCTGCTTCATCGGCGCTCG
Organism: Ischnus inquisitorius; assembly: GCA_963924025.1. NCBI lineage: Eukaryota > Metazoa > Arthropoda > Insecta > Hymenoptera > Ichneumonidae > Ischnus > Ischnus inquisitorius. The sequence continues at coordinate 18,613,906 of OZ001247.1, forward strand.
AAGCAGAGAGAAGCTCTCTGTATACTGCAAAATTACGAAACTAAAAATTACAAAAATTCGAAATAGGTAAATTTAAATCACGTTTTTCCTTTTCCTTTACCGACTTCGACTCAATATCGACTCAATAGATACTTTGAAAGTAAAGTCGAATTGATTTACACATTGTAAAAAGGTTGCGCCACGGAGCGTCGGTCAATAGATACAATCGATATAAAAGCACCACAGGTGCATGAAGAATCAACGATGTTATGATCGAGTGATCTCGATGCTCTATATTGGATGCATTACGAGTTACGCCTTATTTCCCAATAGCGTATTACCGTATATAAGAGGTACGCGGTGACGCAATCGAACTCCTGGGGGTGCTATAACTCGAGAACGGAGGATGCTACGCGAACGCTGATCACGAGGGTAGCATCGGTTCGATTCCCCCGTTCACACCGCGAAAGTGCCAATCACTGTACTGATCGATTTTCGCGAGACGGAGTCAATGGCCAACAAATAACAAGCGATTGCGTAAAAACGGTATGCAATGTGACGCCGTTTCTTCGCTGCAGCGTCCCACGCGCGCCGCGCGCCAAGTTAGTGACGAGGCGAACCGAACAATCGTAATGTGCGCGAAAGAAATGAAAGAACACTTCTCCCGTTAACTTAAAAAACTGTTATGATCTCGATAAGAACCCATTTAAATAATTATTAAAACAAGAGTCACGATTTTGCTTATCGATCCCGTAGACGATTTCAGTTCGAGATATCGCTGAGCGATTGAGATACGAGCTGAGTCGTAATTTATCCAGAATTTGAGAGATAAAGCCGATACCGTTATTCCCGAGAGTGTGTTGCCGAGTGGAGAGTATGAGCCGTTTGGGAGTTGAGTAAAAGTTTGAGAGTAATAACCAGGAGTTGAGAAGTAGAGTTTCCGAGTGCAGTTGGTTTGAGCCTACTTGGTATGATTGTGCGAACACCCTGGGGGCAACCTCGCTGAGTGGAGGAGGGTGGCGAGGAAAGGAGCTGGCATGCCGAGCAACCCGCCACCTGATCGCCCATCACCCTGTGAGATTCCCCGCGGATTATTCCGGTCCGGCTGCGAGGCCGGCGCACAATTGATAGAGTGGCAAGCGGAGGTCGGTGTTTTGAGTCTGAATTTTCCCGATTTGCTGCGATTCGGAAAATCTTTGAGTTTTGTTTTGAGTATGGAAGCCCCTATCGGCGGGTTTGGATCACCCCGTCGATAGGGATTGCCCGATCCATTAGAGTAGTGGTCCCGAGCTTGCCACTGTGTGTGTGACCGCGGGGATATCCCTCCAGCTCCCCCGAGCGAGGGGAAGGGAGGAGGTAAATATCGGGCCCGAGACCAGCCCGATGAGCGCCCAGGTGTGTGGAGTGTTAGTGAGTTGCGTGTGTGTGCGACGACTCTCCCTCGGCCCCCAATATTGGAGAACCGAATTCGAAGAAACTTCGTAGAGTTCGCGAATATAGAGTCTCCAGTGAGCCGCCGTAGCGAGAGGGTCTCTGGGTGGTACCCCGGCCGTTTGGCCGTGAGGAGCCCGAAAGAGACCTGACTCCTACGTGCCGAAAGCTCCCATTGTTCAGTGCATTGGTGTTTTAGATATTCGATTCTGTAATTTTCTTGATTTTCTTTCTGGCAACAAATATGATCCCGAGGATAATTTCGGAGTGTCGAGCTCTCGCCAAGCGATCGAGGTCGACCCCTCTTTCTTTCGTACGAGATGAGTCTCCGCCGATTCCGATCCCGCACATTATTATGCGTGCGTTTTCTCCCTCACTGCGTGAGCGCGGGTGAGACCTCGCCGATCTCGAAAATCGAGTGAGTGAGTGTTCTCGTCGTCACGATCCTCCGGTAAGTGCGGCCTAGCCGTCCTCTTTATTCTCGCCAAACGTTCGCCTCGTCGCTATCTTCAACGAGACCGCCTTCGTCACCTCGACTGAAATTTTACTCAATCAAATTCATAACCTTTATCTCTGGTTCTGTAATCTATCGCTTTTCTCAACGTTTTGTACATTGGCTTTCTATCTCAATAGCGGAACAAGTAAGGACGATGTCGAGTTTGCTATTCTTTTATTTTTCACCCAGCCTTTTCTTTCCCGCGTCTGCGACCCTCTCTACCATAAGCGCACACTGAGCGAACCCGAGTATCCCGGCACGCCTCCGTCGTTAGTTTTAGTCATGTGTAACTTCCCGGATTTTTCGTGATTAGGGATAGTTTTGTGTTTGTAGGAAGTTGTCGAGCCCAGATTTTCGCGATTAGGGAGAGACGCATTTTCCTTGTTTTTTTTTGGTGCCTGCTCGAGAAATTTTGCGTTGAGTTTTTGTATGTACCGGTCGTCACCCCGGTGAAGCAACGGTGGCTGGCGCCCAACCCTTTTTGTATTTTTGGTGGAGTTAGTTTGGCCGACGGAGGCCAACGAAGGTGAGCGGGAAGATCCCTCTCACAGCAAAAATAAAATGTGACATGTTGCGGTAGAACGGCTAGACTATTGGCACAATTAACAACCGTGGGCAACAACTTTTTTCGGGCCCGATTAACGAGTAAACAAAATGACGGTTAGACATTTCTTACAACAGTAGTGAATAAAAGGTACGCGGTGATGCAATCGAACTCCGAGGGGGTTATATCTTGAGAACGGAGGGTACTAGGGAAACACCGATCACGGGGATGACATCGACTCGAACCCCCCCGTTCACCTTGCGAAAGTGCCAATCACTGTACCGATTGCTTTTCACGAAGTACAGTCATTGGCCACCTCGATAAAACGGGGCCCAGCCACATTTTGGTTGACCAAATATTGTTTTATCGATGAATAATTGATAACTTACCTTTAATTTCATCAGCAATGCCACGGACACTCTGCGATTCTTCGACACCCCGATGACGTAATTCATCGAAAACACACGTTAAAATGCAATATCCATTGAGTATTCCTTCCTTTTTTGTACGCTTTTACGATGACACGTAGGGGTGTCTAATATAGAACGAACTCCAAACGTTTCACGAGAGTTTTTCCCCTTAAACTGCGCAAACTTCGGCACCATTATTCGTCACACCGCCGTCGAAGTTCCGTGCTATGAAATTTCGTCGATTTGAACAAATTTAAAATACATTCGCGTAGGCTGGGGTCGGGCATTTTTTTCGTTAAAAAATATTCACGACGTTCGAATCGTCAGATAGGTCAAGCGGAACTGAACGCTTCGGACATTTTGCGAGAATATATTTTAATTATTACAAGCCTTTACCTAAGCACTAAATGTTTGAGAAAAAATCACGTTCAGTATGGGTTACAGTGCTTAACACCGGTAATTCAATAATTCATCTCATGGTCAGTTTGGACTGCAAACCTGCTGACACTCATTTTTCGGAAATGCATCCGCAATCGTGTATCATAGCGTGCAGCATCTCGTTAATATGCGCGTTAATATGTCCTTCATTCGACAATACACACACATAAACTGATGCAATTGATTTCCCCCTATCTCGAGAACGGAGGGTGCTAGACGAGTGCCGATCACGGGGATAGCATTGGCTCGATCCCCCCGTTCACCTCGCGAAAGTGCCAATCATTGTACCGATTGGTTTTCGTGGGGTACAGTCACTGGCCACCTCAATAAAACTAAAAAATTATTATTACAAGAATGCCAATCGCTCAGCTCAACTCAGCGTCGGAAATTCAAGAATTATTCTCATGGCCAAGTTCGAACGTGGCCGTGTCTTCCGCGAGCTACGCCGCTGCGAATCCGCTGACACTAATTTTTCGTAAATGTATCCGCAATTGTGTGTCACAGGGTCCAGCATCTCGTTAATATGTCATTCTTCTGACAGCTCCCGAGCAGTGAGGTTCGCGCTTCGTTATCATTCTCTCCATTTTTTTTTAAATATGTAATCGGTGTGTGTGTGCGTGTGCGTGTGCGTGTGCGTGTGCGTGTGCGTGTGCGTGTGCGTGTGCGTGTGCGTGTGCGTGTGCGTGTGCGTGTGCGTGTGCGTGTGCGTGTGCGTGTGCGTGTGCGTGTGCGTGTGCGTGTGCGTGTGCGTGTGCGTGTGCGTGTGCGTGTGCGTGTGCGTGTGCGTGTGCGTGTGCGTGTGCGTGTGCGTGTGCGTGTGCGTGTGCGTGTGCGTGTGCGTGTGCGTGTGCGTGTGCGTGTGCGTGTGCGTGTGTGTGTGTGTGTTTGTTTTTTTTTTTTTTTTTTTTTTTTTGCGAGGAGGTGGAAAGATGCATTTTACGCACACCGACAGTCGTGTCGGTAGTGTGGGACTCGTCCTGGACTCGGGCCCTACCCACTAAAAAACCACCCCCTGTCCTCTGACCTTCATTCCCCACGGGACCGCCGTTAGGCACTACTTCGTAGGGAGGTCACAGCCGTAGCTTTTCCTCTATTCTATTTACGCGATCTCTCGATCATGCCCTTCTGGCTTGTTCCTCTCTTCGCAGCTGCTTCATGACTGCTGCCGCAAAGGTGCTGACCGCCTCCCACGATGCCGATGCGGCCAGCATCGCGTTTACCACGTTCTCCGCAGTTATGACACCGTTCAGCGCCTCTTCCGCCTCCCCGCGAAGTGTGCTGAAGCGTGGGCACCAAAAGAAGACATGTTCTGCGTCTTCGGGTACTTTCCGGCAAGTTGGGCATTCCGGGGATTCGTCCAGCTTGTACTTGTGCAAGTAGGCACGGAAGCAACCATGCCCCGACAGCATTTGTGTTAGGTAGAAGTTCACCTCTCCGTGGTTCCGGCTTACCCACTCGCTCACATGGGGGATGAGTCGGTGCGTCCATCGTCCCTTGGCGGATTCGTTCCATCTATTTTGCCAGCGCTCCAGGCTTACACCTCGCTCTTGGGTGCGTAGCTCGCTTGGCTGCTGGGTTGTTAGTCACCGCCCGTACAGAGCTTTCCGTTCTGCTGCCAATATTTCTATGGGTATCATCCCGGCGATTACGCACGCGGCGTCGTCTGATACAGTGCGGTAGCCACATATGACCCTCAGGGCATTGCGCCGGTACACCGCGGCTGCCCCTTTCCTGTATTCCTTGATCTTCATTGCATCTGCCCAGATGGCTATCGCATATGTCAGGACTGATGTGCTCACTGATGCCAGCAGCGCTCTTCTCTTCTGTCTTGGCCCTCCAATGTTTGGCATAAGCCTTGACAGTGCTGCCCCGACGGTAGCGGCTTTGCTGCTAGCTACCTCGATATGGTGCTTGAAGTTGAGCCTCGAGTCAACCATTACTCCTAGATACCGAATATACGGTTGCGAAGTGATCGTGTGTCCGCCTACCGTGAGTGTGATTGTCTCTGCGGTCTTCCTGCTCGTCACCAAGATCGCCTCTGTTTTGTGTTCAGCCAGGGTCAGTCCAACCGTCCTCATCCAGCGTTGAATCCCTGCGAACGTGGAGTCGAAGATCGTTTCGATTTCTTCCAGGTATTTGGCAGTTACTACCACCGCTACGTCGTCTGCGAAAGCAATCAGCTTCACCCCATCCGGCTGTGGCAGCTTTAAGAGCCCGTCGTACATAGTGTTCCATAGGAGCGGCCCTAGTACTGAGCCCTGTGGGACGCCGCCCGTCACTCTGTACTCTTGTGGGCCAGCTTCTGTACCGTACTTCAGAAAACGGTTGCTCAGATAGCTCCTCACGATCCTTCTCAGATACTGCGGTACGTCCATCGCATTGAGGGCTTCCCAGATGCAGTCCCATCGTGCCGAGTTGAAGGCATTCTTTATGTCCAGAGTGGCAATCAAGCAATACTTTTTTGCCCCTCTTTTCCATCGGGTTCCAGCTATGGCCTCTTTAGCGGTGTTTACCACTGTATTCACCGCATCGAGTGTTGAGCGAGACTTGCGGAATCCGTACTGGTTTTCTGCGAGGGAGTCGCCCATCGCTATGACCAGCCTGTCGTGGATTATGCGCTCGAAGATTTTTCCAACTGTATCCAGCATGCAGAGTGGGCGATAGGACGAGGGTTCGTCAGGCGGCTTCTTCCCTTTGGGCAGGAGAACCAGCCTTTGCCATTTCCATCTGTCCGGAAACACTCCTTCTGTTAGGCACGAGTTGTACAACTCGACGAACATCTCTGGTGCTGTACTTATGGCTGCCTTGAGGGCAACATTCGGTATGCCGTCCATCCCTGGTGCTTTGCTTATTCCTACCTTTGCGCTGGCCTTCGCTAGTTCCTCCTGCGTTACTGGTGGCACAGCCGTGTCTTCCTCTTGTTCGATTTGATATTCACACTCCGGTTGCTGGGGAAACAGCGTTGTGACTATGTTCCTTAGCATCTGAGGGCAGGTCGGGGTCGGCAGTGATTGCGCTTTCAGCCGTGTCATTACCACCTTGTACGGCCTGCCCCAAGGATTCCCGTCCACCTCATTGAGTAGCTCTTCCCAGCACTTCTTCTTACTGCGTTTGATGGCCTTGTTGAGGCTGGACTGCATTTCTCTGTGTTTCCGTTCCAGCGCCTGGAATGCAGCTTTCCCCCGGGCCCTTTGGGCTAGGCGTCTCGCTTTGTTACATTTCATCCGGAGTGTAGCTATATCGTTCCACCATTACACTGGGCTGTGTTGGCTCGTGTCTTTTTTTCTCGGCGTTGCTGCATCGCATGCGTCAGCGACTCTTTCCATAACCGTTTCCGCTCTTGCGGTTGCATCACCCTCTGTGACTACGTCGGTCCTCAGTTCTAGGCGAAACAAGTTTTCATCGAACATGTCCGCCCGCCAGCTGATCGCGTTTGCTTTTCTTGGTCGCCCTTTCGTCCTCCTGCGGTTGTTAACCTCCCACACAATAGCTCGGTGGTCACTATGCGTGTACCTCTCTGTGACTTCCCAGCTAGCATTGTCCTTTGCAAGGCCGCCACTGACAAAAGTCAGGGCTACGATTGAGGTCACCTCCCCTCTACAGAATGTAGGTGAGTTACCGCTGTTAAGGAGAACCAGGTCCAATGACGCCAGAACGTCCATGAGTACCCTCTCTTTCGGTTTGGTCTCTTTACTGCCCCATTCGGCCGCCCAAGCGTTGAAATCTCCGGCTATTGCTACAGGGCCGCGGCCTTGGACATCGTTGCTCAGTCTGTCCAGGAATTCCTCGAATTCTTCGATTGACATGCTGGGTGGAGCGTAGCAGCTGTACAGGTGTATACCGCCGACCTTCGCCCGTACGAAGCCATTTTGTCGTTCTTTCATCACCTCCTGGAGGGAGCATTTGCTGCATGACCATATGACGGCCTTGCCAGAGCTGTCGGCCTCCCAGGGTTTCCCGTCCAGGTTCCTGTAGGGTTCCGAGAGTATCGCCACATCCGTCTTCGTCTCCCGCACAGTCTGCATGAGCAGATCCTGCGCGGCTTCGCAGTGGTTAAGGTTGAGCTGCAAGATCCTCATCGTCGTTTCTGGGTTTGCTCCCTGAGTGCCCGCGAGTAAGCCGGGCATCTGTTGCTGCCAGCAATATGCCCACATGCGTCGCTGCCCGGCTCATCGCATAGCACGCAGTGCGCCTCTCCTTTGCACACTCCGATCTTGTGACCGATCTTCCCACATTTCATGCAGCTGGCCGATCTGTCGATCTCTGCTCTGCAGTTCCGCGCTAGGTGACCGTAATTCCAGCATTTGTAGCACTTATCAGGCTTCAATTGCTCACGGACACGGCACACTACCCATCCGATGCGGATCTTCCCTGCTTCGATGACTTCCTTTGCCTGATCCGCAGCCAGTCTTGCGACCGCCGTCTGGGTTCCCCCGTAGGCTTTGCGAATACTTTTGATAGAGACCGCAAGAAACCCCCCAGCAACCCCCAGCTGCTGTGCAAGACATTCGCAGATTTCCTCCTTTGTCGTTGCTTCGTCGAGGTCCTTAATTTCGACGATTTTTTCCTGCACCCTGCTTGTGACCGCAGCCTCCTGCCCGAGTGCTTCTCCGATAGCTGAGCGCAGTTCCGCTGTTTCCGCGGGGCTCGCTTTGTCGAGAATGAGGATGAGATCCCCCTCACCTGTTCTGCGGGTTTTCAGCACCTTCTTCCCGGCTTCTTCGAGCTTGGGATCCTTTTTGACTTTGTTAAGGATCTCGGCATAGCTGAGATTGCCTTTCTTCTTGATGATCAGAGCATTCGGCAGGGTAGGCTTTCTCCGCCGCGTTCGGGGTTTGTGGCGTACCTCTTGCCACTCTCCGGTCCTTTCTCTATCACCAGTTGGTCCTTTGGTGACCTTTGGCGCACCATGTCCATTTCTTCGCTTCGGTCCGTTACTTTGTTCGGGTCCGTCGCTGCGCTTCGGCCCGTCACTGTGCTTCGGCCCGTCGTTGTGCTTCGGTCCGTCCCCCTTTTCCTTCCTTCGTGTCGCTTCCCTTTCTCGTGATGGCGGCGTCCTTTCCTTCCGTTTGTTGCCCTGTGAGCGTTGTTGGGCAGGTGTCGTTATGTCCTCTTTGCGTGGCTTCTGGTTCTGGCGATCTCCGAGAGAAGGCGTTGTCTGCGTTGCTCCCACAGTTGTGCCAATTGTCGCCAGGGTGGGCACATCACCAATTGTCTTCTCCAGTTCATAGAGCTTATTGAATGCGTTTTTTATAGAGGCGGCCATTCTCTTAGCTTCATGGTGGATGTTCTTCTTGTCCTTGATGAACCCGTGCAGCTTGGTGATTTGCTCTCCTAGCCGTTCGAGTGCCTGTGTCTTTTTTTCTTCACCTCCCTTGTGCGATCGCGCTTCCAACGTCGGAGGACGACGAGCCCTGTCGCGTTGGTCGGGAGACTCTTCCGCTTCTTGAAGAACGATATCCATTTGTTCTTGGGGTTCTGCCGCTTGCCTTTTGGCTTTGCCTTCACTTGACGCTGGGCGCGCGTCAGAGGCGCAGTGGCCCACTTCCGACGTGCCGTTGCGGTAGCTTGCTGACGACGTCCCGGGGCCCGCGTTCTCGCCCCCGATAGACGCCGGTACTGGGGATCCGAACCCCTGCACCGTAAACGTTTTTCTTGACTCGACTTCCATCCTGATTTGTTGACAAGGTTAACTCCCCCGCTGTTGGTCCGCGGGAGGTGTTTTTAGGTCCCTCCTACCCTCTGTATGTGGAGGGCGTTCCCCTATCCGCCACCTGGGGACGCGCCACGTATGGGTTTCAGCCTCCCCCGGTGTGTGTGTGTGTGTGTGTGTGTGTGTGTGTGTGCGTGCGTGCGTGCGTGCGTGCGTGATTGCGTGCGTGCGTGCGTGCGTGCGTGCGTGCGTGCGTGCGTGCGTGCGTGCGTGCGTGCGTGTGTGTGTGTGTCTCTCTGCTTTTTGTGTTTTTTCTGAAAAGAAAAAAAATGTATCCGCGATACAGTGCCGCGTTTCGTGGTCAAGACTTCACGTGCAAGCTCTTGAAAATCATTGATCGCTGCACCGCAGTTTCGCGAACGGCCCACATGTGTGCTGCGTACGATGTGCTATTTGGGCTGATGGACGATTTTTATCACGATGATCGTTCCATGTGGCCAATGCAGACGGAAGATGCACTCATCGGTGCAGCCTGCATTCCCCATCGCGGGCATCGTATAGCGCGATGCGAAATTCTCCAGTTCGACGAAGACGAAAACGGAATTGAGGTGTATATGGCGGACGATGGTGAGCGAGTGGTATGTGCGCTTAGTGAGTTATACGAGCTGCATCCACTCGCGTACGCTGTACCAGCTTTGGCGATACAATGCACCGTGTACGCTTTGACGGCTCTCGATGAAGCCTACACCACTCATGTCGTCGACATCGTGCGCGGCGAATGGGCTGGGGCAGTACAGGCCCAAGTTCAAGGAGAACTCGATCTTCGCGTCGAAGATTTCTGCCTGTCGCCCGACGGCGCGAAGATCATTTCGCTGCAGTGGTAATTCACCGAAGGGAGAACGAGTTAGTGATCCGTCTGTATAACAGTCAATGTAACGACATCGCCGCATTCGTCCTCGAGGAGATCGACGATGAGATTCCCTACGATGGGGGCTCGGACGACGAGCGTTTCGACGAGGAAGACGCGATGATGCTCGACGAGAATGAACGCGAGAGAGAGTGGGAAAAAAGTGTATATCGAAAGAGAGAGTCAGGAAAAACAACAGAAAGAAAGAGTGGGGGAGAGAGAGAGAGGAGATAGGAAACGAAAAATAGTGCTAGTGAAAGAGAGGTAGAGACGGGAGTGTCAAAGGAAAGAGAGAGAGAGAGAGAGAGAGAGAGAGATTGATTCATTGATTGATTGATTGATTGATTGATTGATTGATTGATTGATTGTCTTTGTTTCTGGCGTTGTACTTGTTTATTTCACTCACTGTTTGCACTTGGTTGCTTAGGTACACCAGGGTCAGCCCATTTTCCATTCTGTACACCAACACACACACATTAAACTCCACTTTCTGTTCTACACTCATTACGTCTAATACATACAACATATCATTAATCGGCGTACACACATCTACCATTAAAATAGCGCGCATTGCACGTTTTTGGGTCCTTTGTCATATCGTCATGTTTTCTTCGCTACAATTCAGCAGCACTGAATTAGAATACTCATAATGTGGCGCTATTATCGTTTTGTATATTGTCATTCTTGTGTCGATGCTCAGAAATCTCTTTATCCTATTTAGAGATCCAATTTTCTTCCGTATTTTCTTTGCAACATACCACGCATGCTCTCCGAACAACAAATGTTCGTCAATCATTACTCCTAAGTCTTTTGTTTTTCTCACTTCTTGTACAGTTTCGTTTCCTATCTTGATTACACACTTATTTTTTACATTCAACTTTCTTGGATCCTGAATCGCCATAAAAACGGTTTTTTTTACATTGATTTTTAATGAGTTCAGATTTAGCCACGTATATAACTTCTTTAGTCCTATATTTAGAGTGTTTTCTATAATTTCAAGATCTCCGTTCGATACGTACATCATCATGTCATCAGCGAACAATTTACATTTACAACCAATTTCATTCAAACTTCCTACGACATCGTTGATATACAAAATAAATAAGATAGGTCGAAGTTTTGATCCCTGCGGTACTCCAAATTTGACTAGAATTTCTTCGGCTAATATGTCATCGTATTGCACTCTTTGTGTTCTATTATTCAAATATGATTCTAACCATTCTACCACCTTTCCACCAATTCCATATTTCTTTAATTTATCTATCATTACATTCCTTTTTATAGTTTTGAACACTCTTTTAAAATCTATAAATACAACTCCTACAATTTTACTTTCATCCATTTGTATTCGCCATTCTATTAATGTATCCTGCAGAGCAGTTTCACATGAAAAACCTGTGCGAAATCCGGATTGTTCATTTATTATAATCTTATTGTCATCCAAATACTTTATCAATTGATTTTTTACAAGTTGTTCTAAAATTTTTTCGTACAGGGGAAGCGTATTGATTGGTCTGTACTCTTCTGCTTTCCTCTTATTTCTTACTTTCGGTATAGGCGTAATTATTGACGTTTTCCATTTATTCGGAACTATTCCTTCCTGCATCGATCTATTCATTAAATTTATTATCATATTTGGATTACCTCTCCACACTAATCTAATCATATCTACAGTAATATCACTTTTTGTTCCTTTTTTTGAATCTAGATTTTTTATCACAATATCCATTTCTTTGTATGTTACTTCATTAAATTTGTCTAGTCTAATATTATCTACTATAGTAAAATTTACAAAATTATGTTCAGCTACCATCGCGTCTCCATCTAGTTCGATTTCTTTTACAATATCTTCGACACTTGTCACAAAAAACTCATTTAATTTTGTTGCTATTTCTTTAGACTCAGTATACAATAGTCCGTCGAATTCCATTTCGGTCTTAACATCATTAATTTATTTATCTCCGATCAGTTTTTTTAGTGTTCTCCACATTATTTTGGAATCATTTTTTTGTAAATCTATATTTTGTTCATAGTACGTTTTCTTATTTATTCGGATCATTTTAACAACTTCGTTTCTTTTTCTCCGATATTCGTCCCATTCAGTCTTTATTTTAGTTTCTATTGCTTTTTTATATATTCAATCTCTGTCCTGTAAATTCTCTATTTTCCACAGAATGAAATTTACCCATAAAACAAAAGACAGGATTAAAATGTCAATGAACACAAATTCAAATATAAGTACTCGCACTGCATCCGTCACACATTCCGGCACGAACAATTTTATTATAACTTTACTTGCAGAATCGGCTCATCTTACACTCATTATCATTCCTTTTCAGTAATTAGAATTTCGTCAAACACAATCCCCACACAATTACGAGTCAATACTCGATGGTTCTCGCATAATTCTCGACTCCGAATACCGGATAAATAAATACTAATCAGTGAATAAGCACGTCGAAAGTGCAACGGTACTCATCTTGATGTAGCAAATGGTCGAAAAATCCCACGTTGGCTCTATTCTCTCCGGGTCGGAAATTTCGTGGCTTGAGAGAGGATGATCCCTTCGATCCTTCGTTCTCCCGGTCGTCTCCCGGTTGGCCACCCCGGGAAGACAGATGGACAAATATCGGGGATCGATAACTGCAGCAGTCCACAAAGGTCGATTGGAAGGGCAAACGTCCTCGGCACACGTCTGCGTCGTTCGACGCTCCGGAGAGAAAGAGGCTGAGGCGATTTCATAATTTTCGGAGCAAGGCTCGATCGACGTCATTCGCGACCGTATCGCCACCTTAGTTTTAATATGGCAGCCAGCGATTGATTGCTGGCGCCCTCGATCTCATAGATCTGTTGCGCGACGTTCCGCGCGAACTTTTGTATCTCACAGTCCTTACACATTTTTCTCACTTCCTCATTTATCCATGGCTTATCACTCCATTTCGTAAGTACAACTTTTCGAACCCAAGGTGCTATTTCATTCATCGTTGTTACTATATTGTTTATTGTAGTGTCAGCAAGTTCATTTATTGTCATTTCGCTATTTTGTTGGATACTCATTTTGTTGTTCAACACTGCATTAAATTTATTTTCAGAAAATTCACTATAGTCGCGTTTATAAAAAAAATTTCTTTCGGTCTTACGAGTTATATTATCATTTATTAAAACTTTAACTATACTATGATCGGTGATCTTTGGAGTCGTCAGTACTTTTGTCATAATGTAAAAATTTGAAAACACTAAGTCGATTATTGTCTCTGAATGATTTGTTATTCTAGTTGGTTTGTCTACATATTGTTTGAGTCCCATGGATAAAAAATTGTTCAATAGTCGATTCACATAATGATTGTCTTTGCTCACGTCCAAGTAAAAATCGCTCATCATAATTAAGTGTCCTCTATCTATTACTTTTTCGCATTCGCTGATTATCATTTCTATAAATTGTCCGTCACTTGTACTAGGCGAGTGATACACGTTTCCAATAACAATACCTTCATATTTATCTTGCAGTTGTATTACATTTAGCCACATATTTTTTTCGTTATTTTTACTCTCAACTACTTTATAATTTATTCCTTTTCTAATATATGTCAATACGCCCCCTGTTCTATTGTTTTCTGTATCAGTTCTTACTACTTGATAGTTATTTATATTTAGTTCGTGATTTTCGACATCGTTCGTAATATGTGTTTCCGATAGGCAAAGTATTTCCGGTCTTTGTTCATTAATTAATTTTTCGATTTCATCTTTATGTTTAATAAATCCTTGTGCGTTTAACATTAATATATGATTTTCTTTATTTCTGTTATCATTATTATTATTTTTGAGATCCTGTCGTCCCTGTGCTATTAACTGCTACTCATTACAATATTGTACGTTCCTACTCGCTCTCTCTAATACTCTCTTATATACTGGACATCTATAGTCAGTGGCTTCATGATTAACATCTCCTTCCGATACATTATACTTTTCACACATTTTTGTACAATTTACACATTTTTTGTTCTCTTCTGTACAGTTTCTGCCGTCGTGTTCTCCTCCACACTTTCTACAACTTAATGTATTTTCACAATCTTTCGCGAGATGATTATATCCGTAACATCTATAACATCTTAGTACGCTTACGTAATCGAATAATCTGCAGTTTTTGAATCCTATTTTCATTCTTTCTGTTTCGATCAGCACCTTATGCGTTCTCGGATCCACTTCGAGAATCATATTCGATTTATATTGATTGACTTTTATTATCTTCACTACTTTCATTTTAAAATCATTTTCGTTTTCGTCATTACTTAAACTGTTTTGTCTACTGATCATTTTTTCTAGCTCCTCTACATCTATGTTGTCTAGTTCTTCTTCTATTCCTATTACTTTCACTTTCGGGAGTTTCTTTTTCGTTTCAATTACCGTGTAGTTGCTTCCGAGATTCTTTTTCAATTCCTTTCTTAACAATTCTCGATCTTGTTTCTTTTGTACGTCGAATAATACTTTTCCTTCTGATCCTTTTATTACCTCGTCAATACCAATTCCTAACTGCCTAACGTCAACTTGTCTTCTTATCTCGCCCTGTGTCTCTTTGCACGTTTGTTTCTTTATCGGTTTTACTATAACATATTCGCGGTTGCTCTTTTTTACTTTTTCTGCATACATTACTCAATCCTCGCTTTTTTATTCTGTTTTATTTAGTTCAGTTTCACTGAGTCTTTTTGTTGTTACGTCTATTCCCTTCTCGATTTGTTGCATTGCTTTGTTTATTTCCTCAATCACACTTTCTTTTATTCTCGCAACACAGCTTTTCTCAAAATTTTCTAACGCTTTCTCGATTTCTACTTTTACTATCACCTTGACACTCTCCTTAATTTTATCCATCGCAATGTATCTCTCGTCTATTTTTTTTACCGTACTAAATACCTCATCTAGCTTTTCTTCTAACGTCTCTGCATCTTCGTACTCTTCCTCTCCGTCATCTTCTTCTCTGGTTCGTTTGGTTTGTTTCGATGTATTCCTCGATCCCGGTTCCGGCAACGTCTTGCTGGACACATTGTCGTCGTTCTGTCTATTCTCTTCCATCGTATCTTCGTTGTTGTTTTCACTTTTCTCTCTATACAATTTTTCTATCGGTCCAGGGCATGGTACCAGCTGATCGAAAGAATTGTACGATCTGTGAGCTTTGCAACCCGGATGGTAATATTTTAGGCACCTTTTACATTCGTATACTTCGGTTACCACTTCTTTTTTACACTTATAACACTTATATTGTTTTTCCCTTATTGTCGTGGACATTTCAGTTTCCCTTTCTGCACTGTCTAGCCTCTTCTTCTTCCAATAACCGCGGTGGTGTTCGCGCGTATACCTCGGCTACCCCCGCCGAGTGACTGCGTATGTGCCTCGGAGCCCCAAGTTGCTTGTCACTGTCGGACCGCGGAGCCCTGGAATGCGTGTCGCTGCTGTGGCAACCAAGATGGCTGTTGTCGCACACCGTATCGACGAAAATATCGATCGACAATCACGATGGACTCGCCCTTCCTGCACGAGCCCTGTCACACCCGATTCACGAATGTGTTTGCCGTACAGAATTGTTGCGGTAGACCAATTATGGAAAATAATCGCGCACCACAGTGGCTGTAATATGTGACGAAAACGGAGCGATGTGAAACGTGGACTGCACTGAGAGAGAGAGAGAGAGAGAGAGAGAGAGAGAGAGAGAGAAAGCGATATTTATTATGCGCTCTGGGACAAGTCCCCTAAAAGCGCAAGGCACATATTTACAGATGTTAACAATACAATATACAATGAGTAACAGTCTGTTCGTAACAATAACATAGATATAACAAAGTATTCACAGTAGGTTTCAAGAATTATAGAAGTAGTGAAGAGATAGTTATAGTGAAAGATATAGTGAAGATATATAGATATAGTGAAGATATAGTGGAGATATATAGTTATAGTTAAGAGACTAGAACTTCACATTAGCCTTAGCTAAAAGCTTTCGTATCATTTCGTGCTCACCAGGTCCGCTAACACATCAACGGGCTACTCAGTCCACCCGTCTAGTGGTACAGGAAAGGCGGATACACGTTACAGAAAAAATTACAGGCGCGTCAAAAATGAAAGTACATGAATAAGCAGTAGAACAATGCTGCAGAGAGTGGAAAGATCGTCGAAAATCGGAAAAGTTATATCAGCGCTAGTAAATGTTCGTAGAGTCTTCTCTTGAACACCTCCATAGTGGCCGCTTCTCGTACTGCAGATGGTAATCCGTTCCAGGATGCAGGGGCAGCGCCTGCGAAAGAGCATTTGTACAGTTCGGTTCTGCACCTCGGGGGTTGTAGCCAGTCCTTGGGCCGCCGAGAGTTCCTTTGTCGGTCACCTTCGAGTGTAGCTAGCCTGTCAAACAGAAACTTAGGGATCTTTGTAGCGAGTACGCGATATATGAGACAGCCTAGAAAGTACAGTCTTCTTTCCTTGGTTTTCAGCCACTTTAGCTGACGATAGTATTCAGTTATATGTGCGTCACGTCTTATGTCGAGCGAAAACCGAACACCGGCGTTGAGTGTACGACTAAGAATGAGATCTAATTCCTTCGTGAGATCGAGATATACTAGGCAGCAGTAATCGATGTGCGGAAAGACGAGCGTGGAAATCAACTGTATACGAAGCGAGTGGGGAAGAAGATTTCTGCAATGCTTAAGTTGATAGACTATGCCGTTAATTTTTTTCGCGATCCTCATAGTATTCGGTATCCAAGAGAGGGTGTTGCTAATAGTAACACCCAGACATGTTACTTCGGTTGACAACGGTATACTTACGTTCCCGACAGCGACCGCGGGAAGATTTTCGAACGGGATATTAGCAATGAATCGCCGAGTTCCGATAACTATGGCTTTCGTTTTTTCTTTGTTAAGAAGTAGCCCTAAGCTCACCGCCCAGTTGGATATTGCTTCGATGTCTTCATTTACTGCTCTAATAGCCTCTGTAAGATGCTCTGGACTAGAGTGCAGGTATATTTGCAGATCGTCGGCGTAGAAATTGTAGCGACAGTGTCTGAGCAAATCTTTGAAACCGTGCAAGTACAGGACGAATAGAAGAGGTCCTAGAACTGAGCCCTGAGGAACCCCGTTTGCGATGTTAATTCTTTCAGAAACCACGCCGGTTTGGTTATCGCGTATGGATTGCGTACGACCAGTGAGGTACGAGCACAGCCAACGCAGTGTCGATTGCGAACAATTTAAGACTCGAAGTTTTTCGATCAAATCGGCGTGTCGTACGCGATCAAAGGCTTTTGAAAAATCAAATAGCACTAGGACGGTCACCTTACGCGAATCAGCGCCGTGGCGAATATCGTCCAATATTCGCAAAAGAGCTGTCTGGGTATTATGCCCGGCTCGATACGCTGATTGACAAGGGTCTAAAAGGTCACTACTACGAAGATAGGCCATCATTTGGTTGGCCACAATCTTTTCCAGACACTTCGAGAGAGCGCAGAGGATTGAAATAGGTCGATAGTCATTCGCAGAGGACGGTTGTTTCGTTTTCGGAAGAGGACAAACGAGAGCGTATTTCCACTCGGTCGGAAAAGTGCCGGACATCAGAGAAAAAGAGAAAAGGTGGTGGATCATAGGTCTAATACATGGCATAGCGAGTTTAATAAGAGCAATCGACAAACCGTCGGCACCAACGGTAGAGGATTTCGAATGTCTGAAGATTTCATCGAGTGTTTCGTAGCTCAAGTTTTGAAAGTAAAACTTATCATCGCCATAAACTGCTTCTCCGAGATAATACGCCTCCGGAGGCACGTAGGTTGGATCGACACCAGCAGCTGCGAAATCATTGTTTAGATCCGTGACAGAAGTGACCAGCGGCATGACACTGGTCCGCGATTTTATTAGGCCTAGGCTCCGAAGCTCTTTCCACGTTGAGGTCGCGCTCGTTTGCGTGGAAAATACTCGATTATAATAGTCGGTTTTCGCAGTTTTAATCAAGATTTGGACGGAGTTTCTCAGTCGTTTGAATCTATTATGCGCTTCAACAGTGCGTCTTCTGCGCTATTCTCTCCGAGCTCTGTCGCGAGCTTTCATATGTCCTTTTATTTCCTGACTTAGCCAAGGCGCCGGGGCCTTCTTAGATCTCACTCGGATCATCGGTGCATGTGTATCAAGACAGGATATGAGATAGTCATTTAAAAGCGATACCTTGACATCGATGCTATCACTATTATAAAAAGCCGCCCAGTTCATCGCGTTTAGGTGCACTATAAAGGCAGTACCATTGACATTACGAAAGTCCCGGCATGTAAACACGCGCTCCGGAAGTCTATCTACCGTTAATCTATATTTGACGAATATTAAGTCATGTGCCGAGAGAAAGGGAACCTCGAATTGGCCAAACTCGATCAGTTTCTCGGCATCGTCGGTGATGCACAGATCAAGCAGCGTAGACGCATCGCGAACGTGATGTGTCGAACCGTACGGGACTAGATATAAATTCGTCATGTCGATAAAGTTACGAAGGTGCGTGCTATCATGCGTTACAACGTTCATATCGGAATTAAAATCACCCATGATAGTGCAATGCGGATAAAGAGTGCTATGCTGAAGAAAGAGATCCTCGAATTCAGTAAGATACCCAACATGCGGCGGTCGGTAGACTACGCAGACGAGCATTTTCGAGTTGTTTGGAATCGTAACTTCGGCAATGATAAACTCGGGCTTACCGCAGTATGTCCCTCCAGAGTCCGTGAGCACGCGGGCTCGTAGAGAAGCATGCACGTATAAGCCGACACCTCCTCCTCCGCGCCCAATCCGATCGCATCTCAAAAGGCAATATCCATGCAAGCTTACAACGTCATCGGGGGTCTGCGGAGTCAGCCAGGTTTCCGACATGCAAATTATATGAAAGAAGTTCTCGCCGAAGAAATGCCGAAATTCTTCTAGATGCCCTCTCAATGATTGACAATTAACGTGGCAAGTTTTCATAGCGTCCTGCGTGCGACTTTCGGTATAGGTAGCCATAATCGATGTTTCGAGCCTTGTCCGCTATACGTCTTGCTAGAACTGGACAGTTTTTCCCGTCCAGAGCGCTGTGTTCGCAGTCTGCATCAGTATAAATCGTTCTACAGTTATAACAAATCGGGTCTCTCGAGCGATGTCTGCAAGACGCGGACTCGTGGTCACCCGAACAGTGAGCACAGTGGGTGGAGTTTGTGCAATCTTTGGCTATGTGGCCGAAGCCCAGGCACTTGAAGCACTGTAGGACCCTGACGTGATCGTCGAAGCGACAGGAAGTGTATCGCAGATACATTTTTTGTCTACTCCTAAAAATGTCTCTGATTTTCGCGGGAACTTCGATGATGCAGGCACGAGTGTTTCGATTTACACGCGACATGTAGATAACCTTGACAGTAGGGTTACTGTAATCTGACAGATTCAGCTTTATTATGTCAGCCTGCACGTCTTCGGCGGAGAGATCGGCTGGTACACCGTGCACAATCAAGCGAGGATCGAGTTTAGAAAATTCGCTGACTTGAAGCCCAAGCTTTTCCAAAGCAGGCAACGAACGAATTTTGTCAAGGTCAGCCTCTTTTGCGTCGATACGAATACCGTTGTTTTTCGCCCGTGTGACACGATCAACTCACATGCCTATTTCCGCGGGATCAACGTTTTTGATTACCGCCTCTTTGGTCAGCTGAGAAGACGAGTATTTGGAGGCCATGTTTTCACACGGCGTGATAAAGAAGCTAGTTGTTTTATCGATCGAAACGGTCGGTCCGTGTGAGATATGCACTTTGCTGTTTTTTGCGTTTGAGCCCTGAGAAGCTATGCTGGCGTACGATGTCGAAGCAATGGGCTTGATCGTTGAGGAAACGGCCTCTTTTACACCAGCCGAGCAGGCATCGGTGATTTGAGTCCGGACCGCTGAGTCTAACGAGCTCCTGAAAGTCTCCTGGATAGTGGCAGAGCATGTTCGCGCCATATCGTTCCGTACTAGACTAATGTCGTTCCGTACTTGATTCATAGCTTGTATGCAACGATCGTTTGCAAGCACTTCGCCGGCTAGGGTAGAGTACGCAGCGAAAACGGTGTTAAACGCGGTTTGGTAGTACTGAAAAGCCTCCTGCAGGAAACCTTTTTTTTCTACCGATTCTTTTGACGCGCGAATGAACTTAGCAATATCAGTGTCATAACTAAATAGCTTGCTGCGCATAGCTTTCGTATCAGCTGACGAGAGAGGCAGTTCGCGCGTGACAGCGGGCGAGCCTATAGCTGACGACTGCCGAGGGGTCCCGAACGACAGCGAGAGTGGGGGGACGCGCGGCGTGTGCGGCGACGTCATCGCTCACGCACACCGAGCGCCCGGTGTCCACTGGAAACGCGCCCGTACGCCTCACCGCGCAGGGCTGCGTTTACCGGAGATCGATCAATCGATCAATCGAAACAATCGATTCTCGCAGAGGAAGGTCGATGGTCGCGGTTTACCGCAGAGACGAAGAACGATAGGTTAGAAAAGATAGGTTAGAAAGTAAGAAAAGAAAATGAGAAAAGATGCGAAGAAGAGAGAAATGAAACACCTACCGGAATACTCCTTCGAAAGCTGAGACGGCGGAGGAAGCCCAGGTCTAGCGAAAAGCCAATTTGATAGGTATGATCCACCAGAAATTACGAAAAACTGAGGGCAGCGACAGACACTCCCGCTCAACTCGAGAGAGAGCAAAATCGTGTCGCGGCAACATTGGTGAGTCTCGTTTTTTTTTTTTTCCCATTTTCAACAAAAAAATTGATGGCGGTGCACTATGGTACCCTCCCCACTGTTGCCCCCTCCACCTCGAACAGAGATCGAAACGGGGACCGAAGTTGAGGGGGTTTGAGTGGGGATCGGAGTGGGGGGCGCCGTAGCGCACCGCGCACTACTATCATCTTCTTTTAGCGAAGCACTGCGGCGGCGTTACACGAGACGACGGACCTCTCACACTTAAGGCTCACGCATGAGAGGGGGGGGGGGGGGGGGGGGGGGGGGGGGGGGGGAAGTCTCACGGGAATTTACAGGCAAATAAATTAATTTCGGGAAAGGGATAGACTCGTCGGGCACAAATGTTCAATCAGAAGTCGAACTGTCGAATTAATAATGGTTTTTTTGCGCCAGTTACCATTCACGGGGGTAACACCGTTCCCCGACAAACGATGAATTTCTCGTGACTCGAAAATTGGCAAAAACGTGGTCACCGACTAGTCTCAGGATAGCAAAGGGGCTCAGGGGGGACGGGATACTCC